>CM076395.1:28835250-29189712 GCA_038363315.1 Mugilogobius chulae | reverse complement strand
CCTTTGTTCCTGTTGACTTATTATTTTGTCTTGTTTTTTGAAAGCGCTTCTACCTGTGTTTGATTATCATTTTGTTATTAAACCTCTGTTAATTTGCACGGAGTTGCTGCTTTTTGGGTCCACTTCCTTGGAGATTCATGACAGTACGAACTGGCCTTGTTAAAGACTTCTCTGAGATCCAAGTAACAGGAAGGCACATTGGATAAATTTGGGAAGTCTGCTTCAGTAGATGTTATAACTGGTGAACATACAGGTTTTTGTAGAAAACAGGTAGTGTGGCAATTCCCTCCCCAAGACACAACATTTCCTGTAGACCAATCAATTCTGGGATTATGTTTCCTTAACCAGGGTAAGCCAAGGACTAATGAATGTTGAGTGGAATCATAGATGTAAAAATCGAATGTCTCTGTGAAGCTAAAGCTACCCAGGTCCATGAGAGTACACCCGACGTTCCATGTCAGTCGCATTAAACCTGTTACAGTCAGCCCCTGGTTCCAGCCAGTCCTCCACCGCCTCGGCTTGTTGACGGTGACCCAGTTTATACGGTCAAGAGACTTTTGGCATCTAGGAGACGAGGACGGGGTTGCCAATACCTTGTTGACTGGGAAGGGTACGGGCCCGAGGAACGGTCTTGGGTTCCTTCCTGCCACATTTTGGACAAGAGTCTAATAAAGGACTTCCACCGCCAATATCCCAATGCTCCTGGGCCGCCTGGGGTCGGCCCTAGAAGGGGGGGTACTGTAACATCTAGCACTGTTTCTTAGTTTGTCACTTCCTGTTTTATTTTGGTCTTGTTTTTAGTTCCTGTTCAGTTTCCCGCCTTTTGTTATCACCTGACCAAGCCCATTGTCTCCCACCTGTGTCTCATTGTCTTCCACCTGTGTCCCATTGTCTCCACACCCCTCTAGTATTTAAACCCCTCCTTCCCTTTGTCTTGTGCCAGTTCGTTTGTTACCTTCCCTTTGTTCCTGTTGACTTATTATTTTGTCTTGTTTTTTGAAAGCGCTTCTACCTGTGTTTGATTATCATTTTTGTTATTAAACCTCTGTTAATTTGCACGGAGTTGCTGCTTTTTTGGGTCCACTTCCTTGGAGATTCATGACAGGAGCTAAAGCAGTTTATGCATAAATAAGCTTAAAGTAGTGTTGTTTTAAGTATTAGAAATCAGACACTAATCAATACTAAATCTAATATTGAATTTAAAAACTTATTTGAGAAAGTATTGACACAAGAAAATCACATCAACAAAACACAATTTGGCCTTTCATTAACATCTTTAGAATGATCTACCACTACTATAAATGAATGAGAAACAAGACCACACTGATAATAAAGTACACATTCTTATCTTTTGTTGAATATGTCAGTTTGTTGAATATGTCTTTACATTATGACTTGGTAAAAATGGTAGTAAGTAACAATCCCAGACCTTTTGATGCAGAATATTATTGAAGCTGACGCTCCAACAAGCACCCTAAATGCCCCAATGTGCGTTGGGGGTAAAGGACACTTTTTAGGCCTCAATGCGCTTCTCTGCATTCCCGCAGAGAGAGAGAGAGAGAGGGAGTCTCTGTACACCTCCATTGTCACGTCGGTACAGCAGTGGTCTAAACACTGGAATGAGCATTATTTTAATCGATCCATGTGAGCTCGTAGTCAATTCATATAATTTCCCATATTGTTTGTTTGGCAGAGTCAGGGTTGCCAGATTTTCAGAGAACAATTAAGCCTTTGAAAAAAGCAAAAGGTATTAAAAGACTTAAGTAAATAGTTCTTCTTTCTTCTTGATGTGAGAGCAGAGTAGTGTACTGCTACATCACAGGAGAGAAGAGTCTCATTGTTTTTTTAAGGTAGTACTGTTGCCATTTTACTAGAATCAAGGTGGCAAAATGCACTTATATCTGTTTTTGCCTTATTTTAAAGAATTTAAAGCCCGAAATACAGTAATTCCAAAGTAATAAACTAGAATGCAAGAGCTGCAAAATGTTCCCTCAGCAGAACAACACATCATATTTGTCATTTAAGTTAAACTATGCTTATGATTTATTCTGGATTTTAACTTTTTTTTTTTTTTTTTTTAATGTTTACGTCAACTAAGACATTTTATGACAAAGATTGAGTTTCGGCTCAGTTTAATTTCTTGTTCTCTTTGACATGATGGGTAAAAACAAGTCACCATGGCAACCCCTCATGATTAAAACGAGCAGCAAAATGCATTTTTCTCACCAGTTTCAAGAGCACAATATTTTTGCCTCTAATAATATGTGTAGCGGCAGAATAATTGGAATAACAGAAGTCATTCCTTTGCTTTGGCGAGTCATTCTTCATAAGAGCTCGCCTTTTCTGAGCAATTAGGCTTCAGACGTTCCCATGGCAACGCTCATTAATTATGGCGCTCTGTAATGCGACCGGCACGCATTACCCGCTCGCCAACGCCACGGAACATTTTAATGCCGCTATTTATATGCAAATGCTGACTTAACGACCCCAATTGAATTACAATGAATAGTTTCAATTTCAATGTCTTTATGCGTTTTGTGTGTGGGAATTAGTCCAGAGCAGCGCGGCTTCACGGTCACTTATATTTGCCTAATCCAGATCAAATCATGGCAAACAAAAACAGTGTCGAACAAGAGATGAATGAAAATATGTTATAATGATATGAACAGTAAATATCCTTCAGCGGATGGAAGTAGAAAGTACTGTTAGTATGAATCAATCTATTTCAGAGATGTAAGCCACTCTTGTAAAAGCTCATTTACGCTACATGTTTTGGACATACAGATAGAACAAGTCCTTACACTTTTTCAGCGAGGGATCTTAAGTTAAAGCAAAATCAAAAGATCCTAAGAGACCTACTTATTTATAATAATGTTTTATATATAATGAATTAAACACCATCTATTTATACGTTTACTTATAGTAGCGCTTTGAGTGCCTTGAAAGGTGGAAAAGCGCTATATACATAGAGTCCATTTACCATAGTATAAATAATATAACATATCTTACTAATTGGACCAATTTTATTGTTTATTGTATAAACTTAGTTTGTTACCAAGGATGTAACAATATTTGTATCGATTATTGTGATACTGCGATACCAAAGTTGTCATAATATATCAGAAGAAGCGAACCGGTCAGAGGCCAAGAGACAACATTTTCAGCTTCAGCCACACCATGAGTTAACCTACTGCTCCCACCGGGGGCGAAAGAAGATTTTTTTTTTTTTTTTTTCTAAATTGAATGTACACACAGTGTAAGCCCTTTATAAAACATATTTTTCTATAGAACATGGTTTTCATGTAATTCAGGGGGTCTGGGGAATTCTCCCCCATGAGAATTTTTGTAGAATTCTGTGCAATTTCCTGCATTTTGGTGTGTTTTAGATGTGATATTTTCATTATGTGATGTCATTTCACTATAATTAAAAACACATCAAATAGGGCCCCCCCATAGGGACCAGATTTAGGGGCACGAGCCCCTGTAAAACTGGACTTAGTCAGAATGACTCTACCTCACAGGACTGTCCTGTGTGATCAGAACAGAGAAAACACTGCTGCACAAACTTCAGTCAGGGCAGTGTCTAAACCTCTGTTTAATGTCACATTCATACAAAAGTCACAGCTAAACATCACGTCTTATCTCACTGTACATTTTGGACTTTTTGTCAGTGGATACAAGGCGGATTTCCACAAAATAGGTACACATATGAAGCTCCATTTTCACAGAATATTGCTGAAAGTTGAAAATGCTTTTTTAAAAAAAAAAAAAAAAAAAAAGATCTGTCTGTTAAAGAGATCTGCTTTGAGACTGTATTGACAGTTGTGTGCTTCTGAAGGAGAGAGAGAGAGTGTGGAGGCACAAATGTTTCTGAAACAGCCGAAGAGCCGCATTCGGATCTAGAATTGTGGGTTTGCCACACCTGCAATATATTTTTGTCATCACTTGACAAAGATACTAAACAGCATGACTTGCATTAAAATAGTTAATAGTTATAGTTAACATTTTAGAAGCCGCTGTCACAAAAATACTTACTCTGGCTTACATCTTACTTACATCTACCTGAACTCGAAGAGGAGCACATCAGGCTTAATATCGAACCAAAACTCCTGTAGTTCAAAAGGCTTAAACTAACCAAAAACATTTACTTGCAGTGTCTCACCTTAATACAACAAACTCCCAGTGCTCATAATTGCATATACAGTGTGACGGTTTAAAATAGCTCTATGTGCGGTGGCTCGGATCACACGACAGATGTAACCTTGCTCTGGTGCTCTCCATCGCCGCAGGGCCTGTGCCGGTCAGACAGGGTTGTAATACCACTAATCACACGCTCCTCACTTTTATGTAAATGACTCCTGCGTCTTTATCGGGGGTGACGGCAAAGACAAAACGGGGCGGGGCTGAGGCCAGGTGGGCGCGCTCTGGGATGTCAAAGATGAGAGCCGAAAATCTGATTAGCATCTAGCATTAGCATTATGTGTACAGTAGGTGCGCCGTCACATGCTAATGAACTGCCAGAATTAGAGGAATTAGCGGCGTTGTGAGAAGCTAGCCACATGTGTCTTTGCAACCTGTTCTTATTCCCAAGATAGAACATGCTAATGATGAGGCTGGTGTAATGAGCATTGTCTTAATGGACTTATTAACAAATGCATTCATCTTTACAGTGACTTTATGTGGAATTCAATGCTGATTTGTGTCATGTTTCCGTGGTCAGAGGTTAATGCAAGGAACAGTGTGATCATTATGGTATTTGTGATACACTGTAAAAAGTCACGAGAGTTGAAAGAATCTTTGTGTTGATGTAAGAGGGAGAGAGAGAGAGAGAGAGAGAGAGAGAGAGAGAGAGAAGAGAGAGAGAGAGAGAGAGAGAGAAGAAAGAAAGAAAGAAACAAACAAACAAACAAGGAGAAAGGGGGAAAAGAGAGAAAACAGAGAGAGCAAGAAAAAGAGAGGAGAGAGAGAGAGAAAGAGACAAAGGGAGAGAAAGGGAAAGAGGGAGTCAGAAAAAAAGAGAGAGAGAGGAAGAGAGACAAAGCCAGAGATGGAGAGAGAGGAACAGAGAGAGAGAATAAAAGAGAGAGGATAGAAAGAGTGAGAAAGAGATGGAGAGAAAGACAGAATGGGAGAGAGGGAAAGAGAGCGGGAGGGGAGGGAGAAAGAAAGATGGAGACTGAAAGATTGAAAGAGAGAGGGGGAGAGAGAAAAAGAGAGAGAGAGGAAGTGAGGAAAAAGAGAGAAAGAGAGGAGAGGGAAAGAGAAAGAAAGAGGCAGAGAGACAGAGAGAGAGAAGGAAAGAAAGACAGATAAGAGAGAGGGGGAGTGAGGAAAAAGAGAAAAAGAGAGAAGAGGGAGAGACAGAAAGAGAAGGGAAGAGAGAGAGAAGAGAGCAAAAAAGAGAGTGAGGAAAATGAGAAAGAGAAAGACAGAGAGAAAGAGACACAAAGGAGGACAGGAAGGTAAGGGAAAGAGAGAGAGAAAATTAAGCAAGGAAAATGAGAGAAAGAGAGAAGGAGAGAGAGAGAAAGAGAGAGGGGGAAGAAAGAGACAGAGAGTAGAGAAAGAGAGAGGGAATGAGAGAAAGAGAAACGAAAAAAGAGCAAGGAGAGAGTGAGGGTGGAAAGAAGGTAGAGGGAGGAGAGAAGAAGAGACCAAAAACATACATAAAGGTCAAATGGCAACATTCCGTTATAACCTAGAGAATGAACGAGAGACTGACTGATTGTCTGTGTTAACCCTGTGATGAGTTTGTCCAGTGTGTTTCCCCGCCTCAGGCCCAAAGTCACTGGTATAGGCTCCAGTCACACATTTACTCAAGCTTCAGATGAGCAGAGAAGCTGAAACAAGTCTGAATATACAGCTTTACATGTGTTTTTGACAGGGGAACAATATTACGTATATTCACAAAAAACTCTTTAACCTACACTCTTTAAAATACACTTGGTTTTGAATTTGATCTGATACAGCACAAGATTAAAACCGTCCTGCGTGTTCGCTGTGACGCTGCACTCTTTGGCTTCTTCTCGTTGTCCAGAGGCAAAGATAAAGGTCAAGTTTGAATCTAAATTATTCACACACGTTTAGATTAGGTCATCAGCCTGGAGTCATTCACAGACTCAGAATAAAGCCAATGAAGCCCAGGCTATAATCTGTGTGTCAATCAAGTCGGTATTTTATGTCCTTGGAGCTGTTTCTTACTTTTGGAAGAGACTGAGCAATGACATTTGTTTTTCACTGTGGGAAATTGTTAGTTTTAGACAAAAATAAGTTGGCAACATTGACAGACATTTACGTAGCGGTTCAGATTGTTAATTCATTTTAGAAACAGCAGGGTTCTTTTGTGAATTGCAAAAACAACAGTTGTGAAGACATTAAAGCTGAGGTAAATTGCAAAGAGTGGGTTTGGGTGAGTGCGTTTCGGATCACCTCAACAACAAACCAGGCAGTCAGATTAGTTTATTTGCAGGACGCACAGGAAACAAAGAAGCTGATTGGTCGTCTGTCATTTAGACCAAAATCTAATTTCACTCACTTCACAAAAACATTGTTTTTTGCTTTGCTCATTGATTTTCTAGAATCCACAATGTTTTTCAGTTCCACGTGATAATCTTCCTGTATTTTTCCATGTATTGTATTTTGTCATAAGCAGCCTTGTTGGTTTTCATATGGGAGACATTGTTAATTAATCTGTCAATTGCGCTGATTGAAATTCAAAAGGACACAGTGGCCAGACGATATAATTTTTTAGGTCATCTGGTGGTAAAAAGCTTAAATGTCATTTAAAGCTGTTGAACTACTAAGACGTATCTTAGGATAGTGTATCATGAATCTTAAGTTTCAAATCAATCATCAAAAAAAACATGTCTATGTTAATACCACTTGTTCCTTTTTGGTTTGGAAGGTGACTGGAGCTTATGGCAGTGACAATGAGTTATAGACAGGGGGACATCTTTGACAAGTAGAATTAAGCTTTTATTTCTATAGTGCTTTTCACAGACACAGAGACGCTTCACAGTGAGACCCCCTCCCCACTCAGTGATAGTAAGAAGCCCTAAGCACATGGCGCCTCAACCTCCCACCACCACCAAGCATTATAACCTGCATGTCATTGGTTGATAAAACCGGAGTGCCGGGAGGAAAACACCCAGACACAAGGAGGAACATGCAACACAGAAAGGTCCGGGCAGAGTGGGAGTCAAACTCGCTGCCTTCTTACTGAGGCAAGAGCGCAATCCACTCTGCCGCTGGCCAATTAACATATGTAAGAGTAGGTCTGTACTCAATGAGTAGTACAGTACATATTGCAATATGTCATGACAAACTTCGGTATTACGCGTATCAATATAGGTATTACAAATATTTTAACAACAATACTATAAATTTAGTTTTTTTCTGCATTAAAAAAAAAAAAATCAGTTATTTGGGATTTTGTGCATTACAAAACTAATGTTACTAAATTGAAAAGTGACTATTTATAAATCAGTTGATAAAAACATTGTGGATATCAAAAATTCATACTTTTTGTTAACCTGCCTACCAAAAATTCCCTTTTAACAGTCTTGTAAGATTCTTTTATCAAACAGATATAATGTTATATGCCATTTATTAGGGAAACTGTTTCAAAATGTACATGTATCGGGAACATATTGTATCATGACCCCTGTATTGGAATACTTATGAGATTCATGGCAACACCCAGCGCTGGTAGAGACAGACACAAACATTCATTCTCTCATTAGGACATATTGTCGTTTTTTTAATGTTTCTAAAATAAAGTTCTAAAGTGAAACCATGAGAAGCAAAGGCATGTTGAAAGACCTATAACAATACAAATGTGTGTCTGTTGATTAAAATAAACACAAATGACAGCACAAGCACCTCCTGAGTAAGTTTGACTCTCACATGTTAACTCGGGGTGGATGGATTGGGGCGTTTTTCACACTCTTTCTGCTGCGTTAAATGACCCAATTCCAAGTGGAAGTAATTGTTGTGCCTTCAGGTGCGATGAAGCCGCCTCACTGTAGCGACGCAGGCAGATTAGCGGTAACATACACAGCTAACCGTAATTACTGACCTGCATACAGCCACCCAAGGCTCGTTCTAAGCACTGCTCTTTACACACGGCGTCGTCTGGCAAGCATCATTTCTTCATTCAGGTCAACAAGAACCCCGCGGCGCATACAAAGTCCTCCCGTGTCTTTCCCAACTTCATTTGTTAAAAGAAAAATGGCGGGGCTGTGCATTGAGGTCGCGGCACTTTGTTCGTTTTGGCAAAATGTATTAGTCTCAAGAAGAAAGCTCCCACGCTTCTCATCAGCATCGGAGGAACGCAATTTGTCAAGTGCAATAACCAGCATTTGGTTTTCCTTTTAGCGACAAAGAGGTTGAGTAATGTGAAAGAAAGAGACATAGGGTAAGTACTTGTTGATGGAAAGCAAAAAAAAAAAAAAAAAGAATGCTGTTTCTTCAAGTTGTGTCCTATTCACACAAGATGACATTTACCTTGGAATTGTCTATAATTGTCTTGTTTTTACAGACATTATTCCAGAAATGTCGACAAATCCACCTTAATTTATGGCAAAAACCTTTTCCTTCGTTCATGACTTGAGCATTTCTTGGGCTTTCGGTTTGTTTATCATGAATGAAGTGAGCTATAGCAGTGTAAATGTGGCTTTTTGTCAAGTTGTTGTGTCCATTGATCAGAATCACATCCACAGCATCAGATTTCACTCCCTCCTTTCATCCACATACGGTGATAAAGTCCCTCCATCCAAACTTTCCAGCGCTCAGTCCAAACTTTCCAAACATCCATCTTCTCGACCGTCCTTACCACACCAGGTTTGTAAAAAAAAAAAAAAAATCACTTTAATTGGAGAATGATGTGCCAAATAGTAATATTACTTTAGTTCAAATCTGAAAGTAAACAGAGTCATTATTAATTAATTTGAATAGAGGGATTATCTGCCAGCATCACTTTTCGCTCTACTGCATATGTCGCCTGCACAAAGAGATGCTGTCAATCAAGACGGTTGGGGAAACTTCTTTGATAAAAACAACAAACCGAGAGCTAGCTGTTTTGGATCAAGTATGAACAGGTATGATGGACGTCTGGCTCCTTGAGACTGTTTTTCTCGCTGTTTTGTTCACTCACCTGAATGTATGTGTATGAGTCGTTTGGTCGAATCTCATTCACATATGTTAAATTAACAGTATAACTTATGTTTTTACACAGTGATAAACTCCTGTAGTTAGCTGACAACAGCGCTGTCCAGCGGTATTGCCACAGCTTCTGTCAATCAGTCGAGGATCTTTCTATACTCAAACAATCCCTTTATACCCGGGGTTTCCAAAAGACAGCCGCGGTCCAAATCCAGGTCCCAAGCAATCAGCATAGTTATTGAGCCGCTTTACGCTTCTTTCTGATAGCTCTGCCGCTGTTCACAGCAAGCCAGAGGACCACGGTTCATCTGAAAACACTGCTATGTCAAAGCACAAGCTGTCTTAACGCTGCGGAAACCGTAAATAACGGCTTAATTTGTGATTGAAGCCTGCACCGCGCTGTGTGCTCCGCGTACTCCAAGCTCTTCATTTGTTATGAAGTCAACCTGGAACATTACGTGCAATGGCACCGGAGGACTTAAGTTTGAACTGTTGAACATCGCATTTTATTGTCAATGAGCTTAAACCTGCGACTGTAAGGTCTTGACATTTCAAGCTGCAATTTTGACTTGGAGCAGTGTTTCCCAATTGGTTTTATAGATCAAAAAGCCAATGGGGTTATTTTTATTAATAGTGATCCATGAAGAGAATATTTAATAATGGTCCACGTATGTAGGAGTTTATTACATACAGTATGTTAATGACAAGGCTTTATAAATATGAATTGTATCATCTCACTGTCAGAGTAATATCTGAGTCCAGTGCTTGAGGGCAGCACAAACCTCATTCTGCTCTGTGTATGTGTTTATCATTACAGAAACAGCTCTCCTCTGGGACGTCATGTTTTCAGGTCATTTTCACTGTAATGTTTCCCCTTTTTTCAATCCAAACTGATGCACTTTAAGTGGTTTGGGATGGAGTCCTGACCAAGCTATAAATCCCATTACAATAGACACAATATTGAGTTCATAAGAACAATGAGATGTGGCCTGTCACATGAGCATGAATATTCAATCAAAGGACACTGTAAAAAGTTGAGTTTTATCCCAGCATAATGACACACATGTTACAGGTTTTGAGGAAGTGTATGCAGACTGCAGACAGAGATGTTGCCAAGTGAAACTAAATGCAGAATCAACAGTTTTCAATGCCAATGTGTCTGGGATCAAAATTGTATTGTATTCTGTTTCACTGCCTTTTCTGGACATTCTTGTGCAAACTTGCTAAATTTTGCAGTTATATGTGCAAAAACGGCGACAGGCCAACGTCACATCCGAGTTGAAGTCACAGCCGAGTTGAAGTCACAGCTGAGCTGCCCAGATGAGCTATGAACTCCTCCTCCTGACACCGCTGCTGTAGCAAGTGCACCTGCTGTGCCATGACACCATCAGTCATGATGTACCTCACATCACAAGGAGTCGCAGGTTCAAATTTCGCCTCAGTGCTTATTTCTTTTTTTTTCTTTGGGAAAATATTCACATCACTTCATGTGTTTATGTAAAGGAAAGGTTTCATTCATATGTCTGTAAAGTTAGTAAAAAAAAATACTGAACTGCAAGTAACCAACTAGACCTGTTTAGCCTCAGCAGCAGTAAAGTTCACTGCACTTCAGGATCGCTCCGACTCAAACTCATCAGTCGCCAAACTCGCTGTTTCATACTTGGTGCTGTCAATGAATGTCTGTTCTCACCCACTGGGCGTCATTTAAAAGACCTCCGGGCATCTCCCACTTTTGCGAGCCTATTTGAGGTTCAGCTGTGGGCGGAGTAAGTCTCTGACCGTTTGTTTAGCCTCACTTTAAACATCCAATTATCCTAAATTGTTTCCAATGGTGTTTCAAAAACACCTCGAATTGGATAATTACAAGTTTGTTTTTTGTCATCAACATATTTTTTCATACAATAGTCCTTTTAAAACAGTGGTCTACAGCTCCAGAGCTACAATAGCTCTCCACCACTGTGCAGATTGGCCAAAGTTTGGAAAGTATATAATTTGCACTGAATAGTTCACATTGTTAGAGCTACAGTAGATAATTGGGTCAGGAGGGACGAAAGTGAGCTGGTTAGCAATAATAATGAGTTTATTTCTACTGATAAACTGGCCAAATATGTTATATTGTTTTCGTATAACCTGACCTAAACCCTTTCACTAAAGTCATTCCCCTAAACTTCATCACCAACTCTCCAGACCTCCATTAACTAATTCTCTTTAGTCAGCACATGCCTATTACCATTGTAAATGTACACACTGTACACCTGACCACTGCAGTGAAACATGAGTTTTATAGCATAAAAAAGATTATTGCATATACCCCAATAATGCATCTTTAAACAACATTACCTTTTTTTTATCTACTCCCATTACCGAGTCCCTCTAATGCACAGATGTTTTGGTGTAATTATTCTGACATGTTCTGTTTGCCATTGGGAGAGCCGCAGTCGCTAATTTGAGCAAATAATGATATCAGCAGCACATACATTCTTAAACAAATGAGGACTTAATTCTTTTAATTAAATCTCTGCATGTTTTGACAAAACATCAGTTAAAGAAGTCTGGTGTTAAAAACTAATTATAAGATCAAGAAGGATTTGTTTATACAGTGGGAGAAGAGACAGGAACGTTATTATAGAGATTGTAGTGTTGCTTTGTGGTTAGAACTCAGTGATCTTGAAGTTTTTGGTGTTTGTGCCAGTCACTTTAAAATTTTTCATTATCATGCTTCAAAGTAGAGGGAGAATTGATAGAAAAATTTGATATGAATATTGAAATAGAAACAGCACAATACAGATAAAGGTTTGTAGATATTAAAATGCATTTGAGATTAATAAGAGATCTATACTTCTTATGTTTCACTATTTCTGACAGAAGCTGCAGAACAAAAACACCATTAAAATAACTGATTCAGAAGCACATAAAGGCCAGTGCATTGTAACTGTGAGTCCTGCACAACTCAATTATCTCTTATAACAAGCCCAGTTCTGTGGCCACATGTTGGGCTGCTCCTCTGCTTGTTTTCTGGATTGAATTACTGTGGCAGGTGCACACACTGTCCAACTCATTCACAAATCATTTAGGACCGTTTGAAATCAGAACAGTGCCTTCCATTTGTGTCAAAAGGTTGGAGGTTTCTCTTTCATTTTTATGTTTTTTGTTGTTTTTTAAAGTGGCACTGTGTATCTTTTTGTACAACAGAGTTTAATAAAAGTTTAAACCATTACTTTGGAACATTCATAATATTAATAAATGGGAATAAATTTATGTTTTAAATTAATTTAATTATTTATATTGCTAAGATAACAGCTTTTCCACTAAACAACAAAGTGCCCTCCTCCAGGTCAAATAATATTCCATTTTGTGGCCATGCAAGCCCACTCAAAGCAAGACACAATTTTATTAATTATTTATTGCATCCATCATTTTTTCCGCTTATCCGGGGGTCGGGGAGTTGAGCAAGACGCCAGATTCCTCACACACCCCCCACTCTCCGAATCCCGTCCCGACAGTCGAGACATAGGTCTTCAGCGTGATTGCAACAAAAAAATGATCTACAGGTAGTTTTTATTAGCAAATGTACCTCAAAGAATGTGCCTGTTTGTTTGAATGTACGTATTTGTATATGTATGTGTATGTACAGTATGTAGGTTGTATATTCTGATACTGATACTGGCAATATCCCACATATTTCAGCTATTGGTTTCGATGGATACTCTAACCCACGTTTTCAACTTGGAGATCACAAATGATTTGTGGGAGTCCCCTGAACATTGATGTCTTAAACAAGGTTTGGCACATTTCAGATGTAGAGACAGGTGTAGATTTGTAGTTGCTGGACCATTAAAGTTATCTTGGCTTATGTCTTCAAAATAAAATAAAACTTAAGACAAATATTACATTATTACTTTGTAGGTAACCTACATTTTATGTTGGTGATCACGAGTGGCTATGGTTGTAATTTGACGAAGCACTGCTTTAATCAAATTTCCAATTCAAAACCAAACCATATTTTCCTGAATGAGGCAAGAGGCGTCTGGTTGCAGATACATACCACCCACCTCCTTACAAAGACTGAACAATCTCTTGTCAAGTCCTTTGTGCATGACTATACTAGCACATGTATATAATTTTCAACATTTGTACCCCAAAGATGGATAAGGGTAGGTGTTAGGATTAGGGCTGGGGCTAGATAACTTTGGTTAAGTTTACGGCTTTGTAAAAAGTCGAGAGTTGCCAAAAATGAACGCCGGTCTGTACAGACAGCTTCTTTCAACCTGAAGTGGGCGGGGCAAAAAAAGTTTGCAGCCAGACGCCTCTCAAAAGTCGCGGGAGCAACTGTTCTTGTTGCTAATGCTGCAGCTAACTCTCCAACGAGCATCTACAGTACTTTTCATCTCAGAGACATGCATTGTCAGTTGTATCAACCAATCAATCAAGCTTTATTTATATAGCATTTTACAGCTCTAAGGTGGTCAGGGTTTTTCAATAAAATACACAACGTCATAAAATACACAAACGTCATTATTTGATAAAGCAGTTCAAGTAAGGATGATCTTAATGGAGTCATATCACTATTTTAATTTATCATAATTAATATATCGTCGTAAGAGAAGTAAGGGGAAAAAATAATCTGTATTATCAAATAAAGAAATGGAACATCTCGATATGATAATTACATTTTTATCACAACATTGCAGCTCTAAGTTCAAGAGTTTGCGAGTGTAAGAGACAAATGCAATATATTTCTATACAGAATTGAGTAATGAGCTTGCACATACATTGACACATATCTCCAGCTGCGTATTTGCATTCTCATCTTGTTTATGTAGAATAATTTTTTTTTTTTTTTTTCTCGAGCAGTGATCAGCTCCCTCTGGCTTATGTGTAATGCAACATAACACAGGATTCACAGGATCTCATTTGAATAGTGGTGATGAGGAAGTGCTTGGGTAAGTCTTTTGCATTAGGAATACTAATTATGCATATAAGTGTCCCTGTACAGTTAGTAAGCAAACAGTTATTATGTTCTGAGTAAGTGACCACTAATAAGGATGTGAAAAAAACATGATTATCTTACTGGCAGCATAAAGCGTTTTCTCCTTGGTTAGATATTCAGAAGACATTTGTGGAGGGTTATGCATCTGTGCATTTTAGGAGGACATTTTTCATGAACTGGTGCTTCCACAATGTAAAAGCTAAGGTATTAAACTCTCCCCTGGCTTTTACTAAACTTTCTGAGGGGAAACAGATACATTTACTATACTTGAGAAAATATTGGGTAGTCCAGCTTTAGAAATGTTTTTGTTTTGTGCACAGAAAACCTATATGATATACTATATAACTATACTGTATTGAAACCCCAGATACTTGTTGCTTTGTGAATAAAGAGTATAAACCACTGTGTCTTTATGCAGACAATTTTGTAATGATACTTAATTAATGTGTCTATTCAAGTGGAAATAAGTCTGCAATGTCCTGTCTTGATTATGCACCATTTGTTTACCAACCTACTGAGTTCATCTGTTGTTATTAACATCTGAAGAGGGCGTTGTCACAGGACAGGCAAACCAGGCATTGCTTGGGGCCCTAAAAGGCCACCACCAGTAGCTAACACTCCACACGTAGTGGATTGCCAAACTTGAACTTTATTGGAGAAAACTTCCCCAAAAACTACATGTAAGATTGTGTGCGGGTCTTTTCCAGAAAATTTCTGCAGTTTTAGAGCTGAAAGCCGCCGACTGTTTGGTGGAGAAACAAAAGACAACAACTTTTACATATTAAGCTAAATGAACCTCCTCCAAGACGCTCATCGTGGCTGTTATTACGTGATTAAAAGGTCGGTTAAACAGCTAAACAGGCGCTAGGTTTTGGTTTGTCTCTTTTTTGTCAGAGTCGCAAAGAAGAACTCTTTGGCTGATCAGGCAACTACTGTATAATGGCACTTTCCAGGCAAAACTAAATTCTGCACCTTTAACCTCATTCAAACAAGTTGCTATAATGGAACATCATGATGCTATATTAGTATCAAAACATGGCATATTGTCTGAACAGAAGTAGAATATTTATCAACATTTTAAACTTTTTCAAACATGTTTTCATAAGTTGTAAAGTTTGAGGTTTGCTTTTGGGAAAATCTACTTTTGACTTTTGCCTGTGGCTTGATCATAACTTTAGCTGTTTCATTCCTTCTGTCACAAACGCAAAAAAAGACTTGAGATTGTTGACCGGCCATGACTTTAATGTTGCTTTTTTCCACTTGTTTAGAGATGGCATTTCATATAATCAGTTGTAGCGCTGATTAATGTTTATGTTATTTTCTATATGTGGTTTCTGTTGCATGGAGCTGTATTAACAGGCTAAAAGGTGAAACTAATTAAAAATAAAATGTGTTGGCAGCTTGGCGTATGGGGAGGCACTAAATGTTGTTAAATGTTAGACATAGTTTCCTATAATGTTATTGCTAATTATAATTTTTTCTCTTGTGACACTTTGAACTTTAAATCTTTCTTATAGTAAATATTCTCACTGTACTGTACTGAAAGTAAACTGCACACTTACATGTAGAAGCAGTCAAAAGCTATCCTTTTGTAGAAAACATGTAAAATGTCATGTCCTATTGTTTAATAACATTTATGTAATTGCACACAAAATCAGGAATGAGATAGATTAATTTCCACAAAGATATTTTTTTCTGTAAGTTCAAAACATCCTATAATGCTTTATGATTTCTTGGCCAAAAGTTTTAAATGTGAATTGACTGCTCTTTAGGCGGTGGCACAACAGTTAGCGCAGGGGTCTCAAAGCTCCTGGGATCAACTGCAGAAACGAGAAACCTTTGTACTTTGAAAGTTCTCCACATGTCTGCGTATGTTTCCTCCCGATGCTCCGGTTTCCCCTACCTCTAAAAAATATGTCAACTCCTCCTCTCAGGAATTATCAGAGTTTTGTGTGGGTAATCCACACTAATGTCACAACTGTAGAAATCACACTGGCCTTTGAAGTTGAACAGTTTGTGTCTGTGTTTTTACCCAATCCATGCACCATAAGCAAAGAAAGTTAACTTAAAATCACTGTTTGGTAATTCACAAATGCATACTAACTGGTCTAAGAGACACATTTGGACCAGTACTGTCAGAAACTGCCGTAGTATTCTCTACACAGTTTGATAGCATCTCAAACAAAACAGTCACTGCAGCTTTTCTCCCATTGTATTTGCTTAACATTGTTCTGAGCTCAGTATCAGTGATTTGTCTAAAGCAGGACACTTACCTCCGGCGAAGATGAGGAAATTCACTTTAGAACATCAATAAACTGACGCTGCTCTGACTCAATAAGAAATATCTGATAAATTTTAACACAGTCTGCAGTTTTCATGCTTAAGGGTATTTTTCCTTTTAGATCTGTCTTGGTTTTCTTGCTCAAAATGTGATTGTCTAACTCCTCTGCAATACTTTATCAATTTGTGGCTACAACGTTTGTGAGAAGAAAGAGAGTGTGCTGGTTTTATTTTCTGTGCAGTTCAGGCGCAGGAAATCTTGTTTGAATGAATTTAGCATTAACAAATTCACTCCGAGTGCATTTGACTGTTTCTCCATTTAGTCTTGGTCGTCTCACATAGATATTTATTACTTAGCGGGAAAGATAGACTTGAGGTTAGTTCTTTTAACTAATAAAAGCTAGATTAGTTTTCAATTTGAGGAGAAATTGAGAGAATTATAGGATCTAGAAGTGTGTTTGTTGTAGTATGCTTAAGTAATACTATAATATTCTTTGATGCAGTGTCCTATCAGATAGCCTTCATTTAATTTTTTGTCATGCTATATGTGTTTCCATTTTTATTTTTTGTCACAGCTCTATATTGGCGTGCATGCGTCTGCAATTCAGTTGTCTCAAAGAACTTCACGAGTGTTGATTTAGCAAACAAAAATAGTCAGAAAATCAAGCGATGAAGCGATTGGTCGATACCAACAGAAGCATTGAGAAATCAGAAACCGTCATTATTCAGAAATACAGAAGCAGATTATCCAACAACAAACCAGCAAATGGATAATTGTCCCAGAGCATTCCCTGTCCTTAGACCCTGTAGGAGAACCAGAGTGAAGAAGAGATCCACTCCTATGGACAGACAGACTATAAATGTGTCCAGATCTTCAACTTATATTTGGCTTTTGCAGACTAAAGAATGTGAAATGTGCAACAAGAACACTTTAACTAAGATGTTCTGCAGTCTCATTACCTTATGTTTGATACCTTTTTGGGGTCAGTCGGGCATTGGAGGGTCAGTTTCACACTTCGGCTTGAAGTCAATCAGTCCATATCTCAAAAGAAAGCACAAATGGAGTTATTGTGTGCAAAAATCCTGAACGAATTTTTAACCATTCGTGACAAGTGTTTTCGTACATGAAAGTGGCGCCATTGGAAGTTCAGTGATGTCAGCAATTGTCGTCCTTGTTGAGTTGTCCTTGTTGAGTTTTATGTGCTTTGTTGTGAGATAAAAGCTGACTTGAGCTAGTTTATCTGATAGCTTGATAAAAACTTCTATTTCAGAGATCGCTGATACAATTTCTCTCGAGTTCAGTCCAGTCAAGCCAAAGGTCAAGATTTTAGATTTCCATTCTCTGTTGAATTCTAAATCCTCGTTATGGTCGAGTAGGCTTGGGCAAATCTCGCAGGACTTAGAAAGTACTGTACTTGAAACCAATACGCCTTGTTACATGAACCTTGGAGCAGTGTAGAGTCAGTGTAAAGAATCCACAATAAGTCTATTTTTCATAGAGATTGCGGTGGTCTAATGTGGCTTTCAGATCATTTACAAATGTTCCCACATGAATCTATGCAATTCCGCTTAGCATTGGACAAATAGAGACCGCAGTGGACTGGAACTAATGTAATATGCAAACTGTAAGAAACTTGCACAAGTCCCAATGTACACCCAGTCTCTTACTGGCACTCGCAGGGTTTTTCTGGTGTTAGAAGAGCTGTTAACGCCAGCATTACTTTTGTAAATAAAACTAGTGAGTTTGCCAACAAATTCCACTGAGTGTCACAAGAAGGTGCAGCTTGCGTCATAAACATCATTTTGTCACCAAAAATTCTGAATTCTAGCTCCTTACAACAGTAACTGAATGGTCACCCAATGTTAGCGGAAAAGCAAAGAGTTCCAATACAGTGCAAAAACTCTATAAATGAGTCAAACAGAACCCTACATGATGCACTTTGTAATTGACAAGAGCAACATTGCACAAAGCACGGGTTAGAAAAATTGGAAGCAGCCTGCCTTAAATATATCTATAACTTTCTCTATTTTTGGTATTTTTGATTGTGCACACCAGTCTGATCTTTGCTCATGTTGTAGTGCAGCATCTGTTTGGCTCTGCCTACCTCAGGAGCTGAAGCTAATTGGCTGAGCTGAATACTTTCACATTGGAGACTAACTCTGACCGTTTGTTACTATGAGCCTGGATCAGTTTGAAGCAAATCTGCCTAATTACATGCAAATGCTAAAGCAGGGAAGCTATGAAATACAATGGAAACATGTCGTCAAAAGTCACATCCAAACATATCTATAGTTTTTTCTTTTTCCTTTTCTTTTCCTTTTTTTTTTTTTTTTTTTTTAGAATAGAGGCCTATCTTAGATCTTCAGGATGACTAATCCAAATTTTAGCTGCATAAAACTGAAAACGACAATTCCGATAATTCCCTGTTTACACTGCCACAGCTCAGGTCATTAATGATACAACAAACCAAAAACACAAAAAATGCTCAAGTCATGAAAGTAGCATAAGGTTGTTGTCATAAGTCTAGGTGGATTTGTCGATATTTCCAGAACAAAGTCTGTAAAAGCAAGCAAATTACAGGGATGGATTATCACCATGTGTATGCCTGTAAAAACATGTAAAAAAAAAAAAAAAAAAGTCTTACACAGAAAAGCTCAGATATTGTGGGATAATTTAAAACTTATAGACGTCTATGGGTAAATTTTATCCCCCGCAAAAAGAGGTTTAAACACAATCAGACTGTTTTAAATAAGATTCATATGCCCCAAAAATACAGTATGCAACCATTACAGAGACTTACAAAGACATTTAACAAGGTAAAAATGTTACTGGGTTAAACTTGGTGCAGTGCGAAACCATAGCAACCCAGTGCCATATAACTGGAACATCCTGCTTTATGTACTTTCCTCCACCTTATGCTAATCCGCTGAATTGTAAAACCAATCTGACTTTGTGTCTTATCCGGATGCGTTGATGTTGTCATAACTATAACATAAGCATGAACCTCGGTGGAGTTGTTTTTTAGCAGACAAATGAATATGATGTACGGCCCTTCACGTGGCTGAATCCGTGCCGTATAATAGAGTTACAAGCAGGAGACGTGACTGACAGCGTTCTTTCCTCCGGGACATGTTTCTTTGGCAAACTCCCGCTCCTCTGAACACTGATTAGGCGGCTCCGGTAACAGCCAATGAATTATGCTCTTTGTGTGAGAAGCGAGTCGCCGCCGGAATAAAGTCTGTGTAAGCAGGAAGCAGCTCTGGGGTCGAAAGGGCGAAGGGCAAAAGGTGACGTGTTTGTTGTTCAGTGTTGTGAGAAACAGTAAAGGTTTTAATGCAGCTCCATTTACACCTGCTGGAGGATAAAGTGCTGCTGTATGGAAGGTGTGAAGTGGCTCTGTCTTTGTGGTAAAAGGTGTCAGAGGAGGTAGAGAAAAATGGATGAGGTACAATTTGTGGCTACAAAAATATATTGCAATAAAAGGTTGTATTTAAAGTGCAAATGTCTGTGAGGAAAGAAAGGAAATTATAGGAAGTATAGCTGAGATCTACAACAATACATCTCTATCTACTACTACTATTATTGCCACTTCATCAAAAAGCAGACATTATTTTAATTTAAACAGGAAAGTCAAAATTGTTAAAAATTTGCAGAACAACACATAGTGTGTGATAAGCACAATTGGCTTTTTGCCAATTGTGACTGGATTATCAACTTTGCCTGTAACATATGTATTTTTGTTATGACGTATATATTGTACAATATGAAAAAGCGTAAAAATAATGTAAATAAATGTGAATCTGATTAGTCAAACAGAGAGAGATTGTGAGATGTTGACTTGGCTCGACCCAAGAGTCAAACCTATGATCTCCTTATTGGGCAGCCAAAGCTCTAACAACTCTCTCGTGATCTCTCTGGGTGGAGTTTGCATGTTCTCCCCATGTCACCATGTTTTCTCCAGCATGCTGTCAAAGACCTATGAGTCTATACCACACAATTTGAAACAGCGTGCCATATGAACACAATTTCTGTTTAATTCACGTGTTGCTGCCCCAGTGCATTTCCATGGTTGATGGAAAGAAGTGTTATTATTCATGAAAATTAACACAATCCTAATCCTAACCAATTTTAAGGCGTAGACCTTAACTTAAAGTGCAATAACAGGTCACATTTTCAGTAAAACAGAGTAATTATGGTGATTATTTCACCAAACATTTTGCTGATTTTCACCTAGATTGAGTGTTTTTATGAGGTTTGTAGTAGTATTCTGTCCAGCAAATATGACATGACTGTTACCAAGCAACCACATTATAAATGTGGGCCAAAACCCACATAAATGACACAGATGTTATGATTTGACAAATGATAAAATGTTGTAACACTTAAATTGTGGTAATGATTATTTAATCTCCCAGGAAACTGTGTCAGTTTTGTGTAAATTGTCTTTGTATTTTGCGCTTTTTGACGACACATGTGGAGGGATTCTGTTTCAGAACTCAGATTTTCAACTTTTATTTGTCAATTTTTTTATAATATGTAACTTAACTCCTGTAAAACTTTGATAAATATTTACCACAAGGACTATCACATCAAACTAAGTCAAAATTTAAAAAATTGATAATCCACAGATGGGCTTTAAGCCGTTAAACGCAATCCACGAGAACATTTTAGTTTCCTCCAGGTACTCCAGTTTCCTCCCACCTCCAAAAACATGCATGTTTAGGTTAATTGGGCATTGATTTCCCCTAGTGAATGAACAAGAGATTGAATGGTTGTCTGTCTCCAACCTTGCAACCAGTTGGCCACTGTGTTCCCCCATCTAAGGTCCAAAATTGTCGGGACAGGCTCCAGTCACCCACGACCCCTAATGGTAACAAGCGGTAGGGTAGAAAATGAATAAAAGATAAATAAATCCAAACTAATGATGAGCAGACAAGACTCTAAGACCTTATTCACTATACTAACTTGTTCTGATTAGAGATTTTCATACATTGTAAAAAACATCTTTACATATTTTCAGAAATACCTCTCAGCTTTCTGCTCATCCTACATTTCCCTAAACAAATAGATTGCAGAAAATGACTGCTGCTTGCATCTTTTGAAGTCGCCTATTTTTGGTAAATACAGTAATAACACAAGATTGGTGGCGTTTCTTTTCACTCTAGTCAGTTCTTTTCCGTCGCTGACTCACTCCTGCTTTAGGCAATTTGCTCGTGCATTGTCGCAGCTCTGTAGTCCATTCATTATCATTAAATTCTGCTCGCGTGGGGGCGAGTTAGACGTCTACTCACACTGGATCCTGACATATTGCCTTTTTTGACAGGTTGCAGTGGAGAAAGATAAACTTGTCATTGCAAAGTGAATCATTTGTTTCTTCCTTGACGCGCGTTATGGGATTTGGGAGGTTGGTGTTGTTGGTCGTAGCCCCAGGAATAGTTTACACAGAAACAATGTCAGACATACTTTGGATTACAACACGGCAGATTGAGAAAAGAGGGCTGGAAACACAGTCCATCCGAGGAGAAAAAGAGAGAGGAGTTGCATCATTGTCTTGACGAAATTCCTCAGAGTTTCCCAGTTTGCAATTTTAAACCAGAGACATTCCCGTTAACAGACTTTTTGAGAAGCAGGAGCAGATGGAGTTGTGTGTGTGATAGATTTGGAAGCAATCTGGTGGTGAGTCTGTGAGGGGAAGACACAAAATGTAAAGATCAAATGTGAAAATAGAGCTTGTTCCCAGTTTGAACCAAAACCGAAAATAATTTAAACTTGCTTCAGCCTAAATGTTGAACAGAAAGAGAAGTCTTATACCCTTTTCAGACAAGATTACTTCTACCAAAACTACCACGTATGAGTTACAGATATTCGTGAATTACTTGTTTTTACAGACTTTATTCTGGAAATGGCGACAGATACACAGTGATTTATCAGAATCACATTCACACATCAGATTTCTTATAAACAGTTATCTATTAGTGTTGAAGGCAGGGTGTTTTTGTTTTTTAATGAAGAAAATAGATACAATTTTTGACCAATTAATGCATCTTATACAATTGTAAATACGTAATGTGGAACTACAATATATAGTATATGTCCTTACCATAATTCAAATTGTTTGCGGCCCCAAATTGTGTGGTACTGTTCATAATACACTTTTACCAATCACACCAGCACTGTAGAAACACACGTGTGCCTCCCAACTCGATCTCACAGGAAAGCACACATACTATATCTCGACATATCAATATCACTAATCATACACTATTGACATGTCCTATTATGTCGTGTTTATTTCATTTCTATGGTGGTTTTAAAGATGTTTTAGTATTTATGTATATTTTACAAAATCCTTATCCTAATCTTAACCTACCCCAGCCCTAAACTTACCTTTTTTAATAACTTGATGCTTTGCCTGTTAAACCTAAAGAAAATGTCCCTATTATGACCACGATTTCACGCCTTTTTTTGCGTACTTGTGTTACGTCGTATGTTTAGCATAATATGAAAAAAGTGTAAAAATTACACGAGTTTTGATTGAAGCCACACGGGGACATTTTCTTCAGGTGTAACGGGTAAGTTTAGGCATCAAGTTACTAAAATGGGTAAGTTTAGGTCTGGGGCTCGGGGCAGGTTAAGATTTGGATCAGGATTTTGTTATGATCCATAAATAAGTAGAGAGTCTTCAAGACGTTTCGACTTTCATCCAAAACTCATTTTAATCTGATGATTGAAAACCATCACTTTCTACCCTGGATCACTTCTGGACGAATGAGGGATTACACCATCTCATTCATAAATATGAACACATCTCAGCAACCACCATAGAAATGAACGGCGAATGCGTCGCATACCATAATTACGCAAAACAGCCATGATCATACGCAATTTACATGTCCTGTAATGCCGTGGTAAATCTACACTTTCTTGTGAGATCAGGCTTGAAAAATTGTGCCATTTTGAGGCTTTTTCATATTGTACAATGTACACATGTTTAACATAAGGCAAACAGGTGAGAAATTGTTCTAATCAAATGCTCTTTAGGTGTCGTGGTGTTTATGTAAGCATTTTATGATACTGTGTTGGCCTCTCGCTTATGGAAACACTTGGGGACAAAAGAACACAAGAAAACACTGAGGAAGATACTCGCCTGTTCTGTTTAATTGGTGTCACTCCCAAACAAAACAAGCAAGCAGGACTTCTACTTTTGGACTTTATCCTTGTGTTTTTATGTACGTATCTAACGCCCCAACTAAAGTGTCGGAAATCAGACATATGCTTTTACTTTAAGGAAAGTTAGTTAGGCTGAGTGCCTTGGATTGCTCAAAATACCCAGAGTAAAGACAGAAACATAAAGCTTATCTGTTTGAGTAAAACAGACTTTGAAAAGTTTGTCATTTGCTCTTTTGGCTGTATAACTAAAACACTGATTATCCAACTCAACCACTCAACCACCTAATGCACTTTTACCCATTTCATAATTGTTTTTCGTTCTCATTTTCCAATAAATTTCCACCAGCTCCGTTCTGTTTTCCAAAAGTAAATTTAACTACAACCGCACTGATTGATTCAGGTTGGCGCGTGGATAGAAAGAAACAGAATCCTCTCGTGCTGCTCTAATACCTTGATTTTCCCAGAGCAGATGGAAACCCTTAATAAGAAAAAGCGATTTAATATTCAGCATTTTCCCATCACTGCGGAGAATGCGGCCTTCATTCGAAAACGTCTGATATGACGAGAATCGCATTATGCACCGATGCACCAGGCAATCTGTTTGTTTCTGAGGGCTCTCTAAAATACGCATAAATATGTATCTCCGCACAAGGGCTGGATTTTCTATTTTTATCTGCTAATGCTTTACTGTAATTGTGGCGCTTCCTTGAGAAACAATACAGTGGGAATAATTACAGCGGAAATCCAATCGAGGAGAGCTGCGAGCCTTATCAAAGCTGTGGTTAGATGCCGTGGCTCTCACAATTGAAGAAAGCAATCCACTTAACATGGAAATTGTCCTTTCATCTTTGTGGAACTTAAGCACAGACAAATCAGCAGTAAAGAGACGGCTGCGATGACTTTACCGACTGTGCCGCGTGAACTCCGCCTGACACTGGGCTTTTCTGATGATAAAATGTGGAAAGAAAATGATATACATCATGAAATTGAGTGAAGAGTGCAATGTGTTAAAAGTGAGTGGCAAAACTAGTCAATGTAATTATAGTAAGACAAAAAAACACAGCGGCACAACTGTTGGTGCTCTGGCCTCACAGCAAGAAGGTCCTAGGAGTGCGACCTCAGTCCTTTATATGTGGACTTTGCATGTTCTCCTTGTGTCTGCATTTATTTAACCAGGATAGTCCCACTGAAATTTATAATTTGTTTTACAGGGGAGCTCTGAGGTAGGGGAGAGGGGAGGCTTTGATGGACATTTTAATTTTTGAGAAATCGGAACGCCCAAAGAAAACTTGGAGAGAACTTGCAAACACATAGAAAGGCCCCAGATCACCTGGGAATTGATCCCAGGACCTTTTTGCTATGAAGCCAGAGTGCTAACCGTGTCTGTGTAGGTTTTTCTTTGCATGCTCAAAGGAATAGTGTCAAAGCCTGACTTGGAGAGACTTATTTATGCGTTTGTCTCTAGTAAGTTTGTCTATTGTAACAGCCTGCTCATCGGCCTATCCATACGAGCTGTAAAACAGCTGCAGTGCATCCAGAACGCTGCTGCTTGTGTTCTGACCAGAACCAGGAAGTACGATCACATTAGTCCTGTGCTTAGGTCTTTGCACTGGCTTCTAGTAGCTCAGAGATTAGACTTTAAAACAGCTCAGCTTGTGTTCAAGTCTCTCCATGGACTAACACCAAAGTAGACTACATCTCTGACATGTTAGTGCCTCATGAACCATCTCGGACTCTGAGGACCTCAGGGACTGGCCCCTTGCTGGTGCCCAGAGTCAGGACTAAACGTAGGGAATCAGCGTTTCAGTTTTATGCAGCTAAAATCTGGAACAGTCTTCCAGAAGATGTAAGACAGGCCTCCACTGTGACAATGTTTAAATCTCGGCTCAAAACATTTCAGTTTGTCTGTGCATTTACTAAAAATATTTTATCTGCACCCTTTATTTCTTTTAAAGTACGTTTTATGATAAATATTTATATATTGTTTAGTGATTTTGATGTATCTTTTCCAGCTTTGTAAAGCACTTTGAATTGCTTTGTGTATGAGTTGTGCAATACAAACACATTTACCTTGCCTTAATTGCCTTGCCTTGGTATTTTCAAAGATGCATAAAGTTCAACTCTTTACGTTGCTTTCAAATTGCACTGTATGCAGCTTTTTGCTGAAGCATCACCTGTTTGCTTTCATGGAGATGTTACACCTTACATGTTACACAGCATACACCTTTGCCTCCATTGAAACAAGCAAGAGGAGCATCGGGTCCGTTAAATTGTACTATCAGTGGAGAATCAACCCCCACTTACAGGGAGAATGTTTTTGATAAGTAATTTGTTATTGGGAATGGGAAAACAATCCACACAAAACTAAAGCATTTACATAGAGACATTCCATCCACCAGAAAAGTTAACACACTGCACCTTTAAATTAAGATAGTAATTTGCTTCATTTTGACTCAAGCTTTCAAACATTTTTTCACATGAAACTGACGTTGAAAAACACATTGCCCAAAAGAGCCTAATTATTGTACATGCCCAGCACTAAATAACTGAACTGAATAATGTGCAGCAGTTTTTCTCGCTGGTAAAATATCGGCCTGGCTTTGCTCTGGTGAATTATGGACGCGACCACACCGCGATTCGACTGGGCGACTGTTCAATTGACCTCAAAGACCACTTAAGATCTGAGAGAGTCATATTTCTCCTGATTGGATTTACATTAGAGCTGCACTTTTGGGGCCCAGATCTTCATTTATTTGAAGAAAAGCAGAAGAGAACAGGCTCTGGTCTCTGTCTTCTCGTACGGCTCCACAAATTAATCCTGACATAAAACTATGAAGCTTCACAGGGTTCAGACAAAAGGACATATGAAGAGACCTCAAGTGGGTTTGAAGTGTACTTTAAAGATTTATTTAAAGGCATGTTCTTTATGGTATTTAGCATATTTCTTCATTTTATATTTCAAATGCTCTTTGTATTGCAATATCAGTGTTTCGTGCATAATTTATTTAAACTATGGCGAGGCAGAGGCTATCTTTAAGACGTTTTATTGAATAGACATTTTGCAGTAATGCGTCCTGCAATGTCTCTACTACATAACAAGAGACTGCTTTTTAAAGATTAATGTGACTATGCTCCAATTTTTTTTTTTACACTAAAATAACTTAAAATCAGTTTCTCTCCTAGCACAGATGTCTTGTTAATGTATCTGCAGGTGGAAATGAGAGAGCAATGTCCTGACTATGTCTAATAAAGTCCTGTTTGTTCACAAAACTCCACTAAGTTTATCTGTTGTTGTTGTTGTTGTTGTTGTTGTTGTTGTTGTTGTTGTTGTTAGCATTGTGGCTAACAGCTATTAGGATGTCATCATGTCTTCGCTCCTAGCAGCTATGAAAAAAACTTAAAACACATTGTGATGAACAATTTGGAGGCTCAGAATCTATTAGATAAGCGAGCGAAACATGTAGACTGATGTAAAATATTTAAAATGTGTTATTTCTGTTTGTTTACACCTTCCAAAAACATGTATAGTACCTTTAAATAAAGTTGTTGCTATATATTTATGATACAACAACAAGAAAAGGCCTGGCAGGGAAGGGGGTTCAGCGAGAATAAGGATGGCTTTGAAACAGGTAATTAACTGAATGTTTTATTGCTCAAAAACATGGTTTTTAATGTAAATATATTTACATACATAGGGTGCATGGTAGCAGAGTGCTTAGAACTCTTGCTTTTTAATAAGGAGTTTGTGGGTTCGACTCCCAAGTCGGACCATATCAACATCTCACGATCTCTCTGGGTGGAGTTTGCATGTTCTCTCTGTGTCACTGTGGGTTTTCTCCGGGTACTTTTCCTCCATCTCCAAAAACATGCATGTTTAGGTTAATTGGACATCACTGTAAATTTCCTTTATGAGTGAATGAGAGGATGAATGGTTGTCTGTCCAATCCAGTGACGTGTTGGCCTCTGTCCAGGGTCTTCCCCAACTAAGGCCCAAAGTTACTGAGATAGGCTCCAGTCACCTGCGACCCCTAACGTGAACAAGCAGTAGATAATGAATGAATATTTACATACATTCATACACACACACACACACACACACATACGTGTCTTTAACATATTGTAGGGACGCATGACTAGAACATGCCTTGTGGGAACGTCCCTTTCTGCTGGTTCTACCGGAGCCCAAAAAATATGTTATGGTTCTCTAAATTTCCTTAGCAGTAATTTGACTTCAAAAAACATTTATTCCATTAAAAACTTCTGGGGACATTTCAGGGATAGAGATAGTTATGAGACCCAACCATGTACACTGGTTATTGGAATGAATTTTTAGGAAATAATGACACACAAAAATGAATAAAACTAAATCTTTATTAACATAAATTAAATTATAATCATTAAACTGTTCTTTTAAGAGCTGTGATTCGATTCTTTACATAAAATTTCACTGCTAACCAATCCCTCCGTTTGAGCGCGACTTTCTCAAGCCGAAGGCACTTATCACAGTCTGCTTTGCCCGGAACTCGGCACGAGTTTATGAAGTGCATCAAGTGCTTTTCCACGGCTTTGACCTCTCTTGGGTTCCACGTTCTCTTACGACTGTCCGGCGTGCTGAAGTGGGGGTGCGTGACGGTCCTTTGCGTGACGGTCTTTGGACCGCTTGCAGTGAAGGATGGCTGGATGTTTCAATTGTAACAGGCTGGGATGTTTCATTTGTTTCGTCTGGCATTTCAGCATCCAGATCTTCTTCTATGTTCTGGTTCTCGTCCTCGTCCTCACTGTCCTGGAGGGCATGATCTGTTAAAAGTAAAGAAACAGCTTAGTCAAGCCGAAATGTACAAACTTTATGTATGTCTTCACCTGCCCAGATAGGAGCACCTTTCCTGGGCAGAGTGTGAGGCTCTCCTGGAACCTTGTGGAGGTGGAGGAGAGGCTCCAGGAGGCAGAGTGTCAGTGCAGTTGGCCCAGTAAGGTGCACCTGACCTGGACTTAGTGTGAGGCTCTCCTGGAGGAGGTGGTGGAGGGGCTCCAGGAGGCAGAGTGTCAGGGCACATGGCCAGTAAGGTGCACCTGACCTGGACTTAGTGTGAGGTCTCCTGGAGGAGGTGGTGGAGGGCTCCAGGAGGCAGAGTGTCAGGGCACATGGCCCAGTAAGGTGCACCTGACCTGGACTTAGTGTGAGGCTCTCCTGGAGCCTTGTGGAGGTGGTGGAGAGTCTCCAGGAGGCAGAGTGTCAGGCCATGGCCCGTAAGGTGCACCTGACCTGGACTTAGTGTGAGGCTCTCCTGGAGGAGGTGGTGGAGGGGCTCCAGGAGGCAGAGTGTCAGGGCACATGGCCCAGTAAGGTGCACCTGACCTGGACTTAGTGTGAGGCTCTCCTGGAGCCTTGTGGAGGTGGTGGAGAGGCTCCAGGAGGCAGAGTGTCAGTGCAGTTGGCCCAGTAAGGTGCACCTGACCTGGACTTAGTGTGAGGATCTCCTGGAGCCTTGTGGAGGTGGAGGAGAGGCTCCAGGAGGCAGAGTGTGAGAGCACTTGGCCCAGAGAGGAGCACCAGGCCTGGGCAGAGACTCAGAAGCTGATAGTGGCCAGCTTGCTGCCCAGCATAGACCCACTATTCTGGGGTTTAAAAGAGGGGTTCCTGATTTGGGGCTTTTTAACCTGGAACCTGGCCTATCTGCTGGAGCTCAAGTGTGGATAGACAAAAAAATCTTTACCTTCTGGGTCAATAGTGATGTCATCCAGGCCTTTTCCCTTGAATTCAGCCATACGTCCCTGCTCCAAAGCCATGAGGATCTTGCTCACTTTAGCCAGTTGAAGGGTGCCTTCTGGAAGTCTGTAGAACTGTCGGTGGACTCTTACATCATGCCCCAGGAAATCGGCCAGCTGATCCAACTCTGTGTTGCTCAGGTTAAGAACTTGAGACAGAGTTGCAGTTTGTTTTCGCAGTTTTGTGGAGGTGAGGCTTTCTGGGTTTTTTGCCCCACACATCTTGGCAAAATGCCGGAGACAGTCAGACCCACGAAAGTATGAACATGCTTTTGGTCTGGCAAAAAGGTATTTGTTTCCCGGTACAACCCCACACATCTCCCGCTTGCTGACAAGAAGATCCAATGCTTCCTGCATGGCTGGTGTCAAAAGAACCGGCACCTTCCTTCCTCTCTTCCCCGCTATCTCCAGTCTTCTGAAGTGTTGACACAGTTTCTTTTCTAAATCAGAGAGTGCATCACCCAGGTCTTCCAGCGCATCCTGGCTATGCGGAGACATGTATGCTGACAGAGGCATTTTTGATACTTCGCCGGAACGCCGTCTGTTGAAGAGAATTATCTGAGTCAGGGTGACTTTTGCTAATCCAGCCCAGTCCTGGGGTGACACTTGAGAAGACAACGTGGAGTGAAGTTTCTGCTGCTCTGCATCCAGAAATGAATGAAGCACCTGGACATCTCTTGTGAATGGAAGTAAAAGTGGAGCATTCCACTTGGCTTCTTGAAGTGTTCTCAGTGACGCTGCAGATATCATTTCATGCCATCTTGCTTCATAGATTTGTCGGAATGTACGGGCATTTTTAGCTGCAACACTGTTGTTCTGGATGTTTGAACGACTTTCAACCAACATTGAAATCTTTGACAGACTATGCCCTAATTTGAGAGCCAGACTTGGGCGTTTATATGTATTGTTTTGCCTGTCATATCCAGCTACACATTTCACAGATTCTACAACATGCATGAAATTTGAAGGCAAAACATGGTCCTCAATGGTCTTTAGCGCCGGGTTTTTTCTTGAGCATAACAGAAGCCTTCCCAACTCTCTCAGTTTTTGACGAATATACTCATGTTTCCCAGCATCATGGCCAAAACGACTAAAAAGATTTTCACCAAATTCTAGAATACATGGATCTTTTTTCACTATGGAAGAAACTTTATCATTTATCATGTTGCTTAGCAGCTTCCAGAAGTCTTGTTTGACGCCCGGAGGTGGTGGTACAGCAAATGCACAGAGCGCCTGAACCCGCGTTCTTCCTCGATTTGGCTCACCGCTAGGCTTAAACTTGCATTTTGAGACATGTTTAAAAAGAATCTTCTTTCTAAATAGGCCTTGGCAGTGAACACAGTGCATGTAATCCTGGGCTTCTGTGTTTACTGATGGTTTCCTCCGGGAACAAGTTCACCTGCTTCTCCGTTTAACACCTCAACATTATGAGCAAAGTTTCCCTGTTTCGAAGATGTTCAAGATGGAGCTTTCTTCTTTTGATCCCTTATTATAAGACATGGCTTGTGCAACCTCAAGTTCATTTTTATGAACATGCTCCAAATGTCGAGTTATTTTCAGTAATCCTTTATTACAGAACAAGCAATATTGTCTCTTATTGTACTGGCGAGACCCATCTGCTTTTGTACTTACTGCCTGCACTGACAGTGAACGTTGGCGTTGGACTGTCCAAGGAGGTGATGAGCTACTTTCTGGTACTTGTTGCTGTTCTGAAGGGGTGTCATTGGTATGTTGGATTGGGCTTTTTGAGTGTGTCCTGGGTCTATTTTTTGAATTTCCTGGCAGGTTGCTTTCTGTTGACATGAATGAATTAAATGAATCTCCACTGTCCCCATCGCTGTCGCTGTCGCTGTCGCTGAATTCAGGAACGAAAGCAGGGCTGCCCGATGAGGTACACCCAGACAGGTCATCTGAGTCACCATCCATGCCTCTAAAACAAGCAAAGCATCTTATTAGACAAGGTAAAATCAAGCCTGAAACAACCGTGGTTCTTCTGGAACTCAGGGGGTGTATAACCCCAAAACCCAGTCCGAGCAGAGTGCACCAGAGGCGGACTGGATGTCCCGGGATTCCCCCTCTCTAAAACCGACTATTCTGTCAAAAATACACGGTGGTCTGGCTTAAGACCCACCCAGGGTTAAAGAGCAGGTCACGCTGCATCCATCCATGCCCCTAAGAAGTGCCCAGGCCGAATTAAAGTGTTTAAAATCGGGTGAGAAAATTGTCTGGTTCTCCGGAGGACAGGGGCCGACCCTCCGTGCAACCTAGCCGGGGATGAGTGCTCTTCCCCGGGCATGAGAGTGAGCAATGACCCCCTACCAGAAATCCAGAGCAGAGTGCCTCAGAGGCGGACTGAGTGTCTCCATTAATCCCCCCTCTAAAACGCGCTATTCTGTTAAAATAGACACAGTGTGTGTGGGCACACACTTAAAGTCAGGTTTTTTGACTTGTGGGGATTTTCCCAAATTTGTACAGGGTGTTGTCCGGAGCTTATTTTCATCAATTACATTGTCATTTTTGTGGGGACCGGGTTTTTTGTCCCGACAAAAATTCAGGTCCCCACTTGTAGAGTGTGCTGTCCGGTGGTTGTCCCTATAAGGTGATAAAAACAAACACACACACACACACACACACACACACACACACACACACACACATATGTGGTCACACTCTAAAGAGAAAAAAAGTGTGAGTAAGTAACTTGACCTGAAACTGTCACCTGTTTGTTTCCCTGGAGTCAAATGAGAAATATTGTAAAATGGTTTGATCCAAAGCACTAACATCTAATTTGATAAGCAAGTGGATGCTCCATCAGAAGTTATTAGATGCAGTGGTTGTCAAAGTGGGCTGGGGGAACTCTGAGCCACGTGGCCCCCCACAATTTAGGTAGCATTGATAATTACTTGAATTTTACAATTTACTATACATAATCCCAAAACATATTGCAACCACACACTCACACACATAAAAAAAATACTATATACTCTACTACAATGTTTTGGTGGTAAGCATGGTTTGCATTTCTGAAAGATATTGAACACTATTGTAAAGACTTATAAGGAATATTTGACATATTTAGTACATACTGAAAAGGGTTCCTTGGACTCAAACAGTTTAGAGTCCCTGATGTAATGCATCTTTGAAAATAAGAAAAATTTGTGTATAAATAAGTGTGTTCCCTCACTCTTTATCCCCATTGTGTGAATTTATATTTGGTGAGTCTTTTATTTTTGCATTTTGATGGTGGCATGTTTAGCAGAGATGAGACTATTTACCACTTGTAAAAAAAAAAAATTCTCCTAACCTTTGCTTGCACAACTAAAATGAGGCGAAAAATAACTGAACAATAATGTGAGAAGAAGACTTTCCGTTTGTGCAGCACTTTGAATTCAAACCTTTTGTGTCTGAATGTGAGAGAAATGAAACAGGAAGCTCTGTGAGTGATATGCATAGTTGAGCCTTTTGCACAGACATCTGAGAGTCGATTGGCTAAGACCAAATCTAATTAAAGTGGCAGTAAACCACATTATCGCCTCATTAGGGTTAATTGACCTCCTGGAGACCTGTTACTGGAAGAAGATATCTGTGTACAGACAACATTAAGACGGGGCTGGATGGAGGCGTGGTGGAGAGACGCATTAGACAAACAGGAATTAGACCAGAAGCAATGGGTCTGTTTCTGAAAACTCAAATAACTAAACCCATATGTGTCATGAAATAATGGTTAAGAAGACATAGGTGTTTTAATCTAAATATCTCTGAACTAAAAATCCACCCACTTCTCCAGTTTCCATCATGCTCTTGCAAGAAAGCGTACATTTACCATAACATTACACAACATGTAAAGTACATATGATTAGCACGAGTTCACGGCTGTTTTGCATAATTATAATACGCATCACAGTCCCCATTAATTTCAATGGTGGTTGTTAAGACGTGTTCTTATTTATGAATATTAATGAAATCCTGATTCTAGACCGAGACCTAATTTTACCCATTTTAGTAACCTGATGCCTAAACATACCCATTTCACCTGACGAAAACGTCAAGTGGCTGCAACCAAAACTCGTGTTTTTTTAACACTGTGAAATCTCGTGTTATTTTTACGCTTTTTCACGGCGTAACATAAGTACTAAAAACAGCTGTGAACTCATGCTCAAAATACGCTGTTTTTGTGTTGTGGTAAAAGTACGCCATCTAGTGATACTGTGTTGGTAATTACGTATGATTAGCACGAGTTCACGTCTGTTTTGCGTAATTATGGTACGCGTCACAGTCCCAGTTCATTTCTATGGTGGTTGTTAAGACGTGTTCTTATTTATGATTTTTTAACTTTCTTCATTAAAAGCAACACATTTGTCTGCGATAGGGTTGCCAACAGGCAGGATGTCTCGCTATAAATTGTCCCTCTACCTACAGTACGTCATCACCGCATCATCACATAAATGGTAAATGGTCTCTATTTATGTAGTGCTTTTTCACCTTACAAGGCACTTAAAGCGCTTTAAAATCAGGGATCCACAGTGTACGCAGACCCAGAGGAAGTCTGGGTTAAGTGTCTTGCCCAAGTAGGCCTACACAATGACAATCCACTGTTGTTGTCCCATAGTGGCACCTGGTGTTACAAACTGTTTACCTCTTTTAAGACATTTTCTGCCAAATTAAGTGTACTTTTAGCCCAACACTTTCAAGTTGAGTCACAACAATTTTTAAATAGAGGTTGTTGTGGAGTTATGTCACAAAAGTAAACAGAAAGTAAAAAAAAAAAAAAGAGAGATGCTAAAACATGCCAGCTAGCATCACTTTAGCATTTAGTTCGTAGCTACCGTTAGCATTGTTGGATATATTTACATTGTTGGACTGTTGGATCACTTTATTTATCTCCATATCTTTGTATCTATATTTGACACATTATATTTCCTCAAGTACACATTTGCTGTAGTAGTTGCACATTTAAAATACACAAGTTGTGCTCCAGTTGTCCTTAGCGTAAACTACAATAGCAAGGAGTAAAACCCTCACCTCCAGAAAACAAAAAAAATGCCATTTGAATAACTGGAGCGCATGAATTGGTTTGCAAAGTGCTGCATCATCTTCTTTTCACCACCAAAAGCACTTTCAACTGAAGACATTTCACTCTCTTCATTGTATCCTGGTGAGGTTGAGGTGGTATAACTTTTCATAGAACAAAACCACACTGAACGACAGCCCTTTTTACAAGTTAACCTGACATTTTCCCGAGCCATTCTTATTACTGCTTATACCAATTTCACAGGATTTTCCACATCTGAACTTTCTCTCCTTTCGGCGCGTGTTGTAAAATCCGTCGAATCCTTGATAATGTCTCTTTAGAAGACTCCTTGCTCTTTTGCGTTTGAACCGTGGCTGTCGAGGATGTGATGGTGCAGCCCTAAATACGGCGCGATTACAGTGGAACGTCCCAGTATATCAAAGCTGCGAGGAGAAGCGTGCAGTAGCAACAGCAGCAGCGAAGCCTAATTTTCTCTCTCCCCACTTCAGATGTGCGTTGCCCGAGGCGTCTCTTTGAATCTCGACTCGCTCTCGTCAGTCAGAGATGGATCGGGGGATTTCAGTGAGGTGAGGCCGCGGCTGATAACATTAGGATATATTTAGATCATTGTTATAAAGACCTGCTTCGTTCTGGGGTCAAACTATGGGTACGACCTAAAGAAGAATTGTGTCATCCTCTACTTGACTTTTGATTGGTTTTTAACAGTTCATTTGATGTTCCAACACTGTCTGAATGTACTCACTATTGCAAACGCCATTTTACTGTGAAGTATGTATCCAGCAGGTGAAAAAGTAGAGCATAAAAAATGTCCCAAGATGCATCTGGAAGAGTAGAGATCATGGAAAAGGGGAAAACGACAAGTCTATAGCCAGAAACAACATGGCAGAATGACAGCTGATAAAATAGCTGCTTGAGCACATTGAATCATGGTTATGAGTAAAAGACTTGAAAAGTGCAAAAGTCCTTTATTTTTCAGTTAACTTTCAATGCCAGCCCTGTTTTCGCCTTGACCCTCCTTTCCTGCCAGGCCTTTTTGCTCATTTTAAACAATATTCAAAGCTCCACGGAAACTTTGTGCAATTGGAATTATGACATGTTTCACATCAAATGAGACCTACAAGTGTCTACTTTCATTTAAAAAAAAAATTATTATACAGTATTTCTTCAATAATCCATTCTCTTTTTATAAGCATTTGAAATTCCTTGTTTTCATTAGATTTCAGCATTTGATGAGAAACCTTTGAGAAAATGTCCATTTTCGAAAATAAACTTCATGTCGGTGTTATTTTCGTCTGTTCAACTTTTTGATGAAAGAATTTGATCTAATACAATGAAATAATGCCTTCAATCAAACACAAGCTTTACATGATTAAAACAATGAGAACGAACATCTTTTTCATCCTTAAGCCAACAAAAGCTGACGAGAAGGTAACAGCAGCTTTCGACTTTCTGATGCAGAATACATAGATTCAACCTCTTTCACGGGGCATAGATTTTATTTAACCCTCCAAACATGAAGAAATACAGTTGTTTGACGTACTCTGACACTTTTGGCTTGAGGAAGTTTAATATTTCTCCTCGAGACTTGCTGCATGTGTCTCTCCTAGTTCAATAGGATCATGATTTTCTTAATTTTAAAGATAAATTATGTGCTCTAAACTTACTCTACAATGTTTTTAGTCTAAGATATTTTGCCTATAATCCATTTGGAAAGAAAGCCGGCCCTTTAGAAGCATCTGATCACGTAAACACAGCCGACTGCGCTGCCTATGTCAACAAAAGAGCACATGTATTTTCCAGTCTTGTGACTTCCTCTGCGTCCTTGTACTCATCCAGTACTCCCCTCTGCTGGTGAATCTATGAAACTGCATCATGTTTTTGACAATACACAATGTCAGCACATGCATCAGAAAGCCCCTAATCGCCGCATATAATAAAAGGTCTATGACAAAAATAGACGTCATTGGCAGGCTACGGTTGGCCGCACAATGACGGATATTTTCGTCATGGGCAAGGAAAGAGTGAATTTGGATTGCATTCTCACTGTGCTGCTGTCACGTAAACAGATGCACATGAGAATCAGCGCTCTTACTGTGATAATCTGGCAGATGTGCGCATTATTAACAATTACAAAACCACATTGTCATGAGCGACTGTATCATTGTAGTCTGTATGGTGCGCCCTGTGAGACGAGATCAAATAGAATGGTTAAAAATACACTATACCTTTCTTAAGTTATTGAAAATTAGGTAGACTAGCATCATTTCATTTTTGGGTCACATGCAGACAATCCATTTCTAAAACAAATCATGTCGGGAGAGACGGGCAGAAAAGGCGGGATCCCCTAAAACTTCTCTCACATCAATAGGCGTCCATAGCTTCAGGCCCACTCCCATCTTGCCTCATTAAATTCTCATACAGTCCTCATCAAAACACATCTTTCATCCAGACACTGCGCCGGCCCCAGACTGCTCCACCAGCCAGAAGAACTCAACTCCATCGGCTACACGCTGCGGACAGACGCGGCTGCAAACTCAGTAGGATAACCACTTTGTTTTGATCTTCTCTGCTACTCGTCTATAGCTTTCAAGCAACAAAATAGATCCTTCAAGATGTATAGGATCTTTGAAGTTAAGCTTGTGGCAACAGCTGGTGTGGACAGGAGGAAGTCTGGGATGTACGCAGAAGGTGAATTATACATCAGGCGGAAAAAAAACTCATCTACAAACAAGGATCTTGTTCAAAGAATGTACCAAAAAAAAAAAAGAGTTGTGTTTCAGGGCAAATGCGAAATGCTTACGTTACACTGAGAATGTTAATTTTGTCTGCACGGATTCAACCAGGTGCCAAATGGACAGCTTGAGTTCTGTTAAAAAAAGATATGTATTTTGTTTTTTTTTTCATAGGCCCTACTTATTAAACAGAGATCATTGCTGACTGTAAAAATATTTAAATTAAATAATGGGTTAATACAGTAGTTGCTATTAGTTGTCACTAATTTTTATATAGTACTATTTGAGATTGATGCAATAAAGTGAAACTAATATATCAGTCAGTGCACTAAGGCCAATATGAAGAGTAAATAGTTTGATCTATTTTTGACCCGGTGAGTTTCAGTGTTTTATTGAGTAAACATTTGGAATCACACATGCTCTGTTGATTGTAATAGCTGAATTGTGTTGTGAAAAGCCTTTTCGAAGCTGCATGCACACATCTATTGAACCTATTTGATGTCTTTATACGATGCAGACCACCCACCGAGCAGCAAAAGGACTGGGACATCGATCAAACAGACAGACACAGACTGGAAACATACCTGCTGCAAAGGCCTCATACAGCGACATACAATACATGCTCTCAAAGATGCTCAACTCAGAAGCATCTGGAAGCAAATCTGACCCAAACATCAATACTATCTTTTTGCCCGCTTTCAGATACGCGTTTTATAGGTCACGTTTCCAAGAAAAAATGTGATACAAAAAAAAGGCACACACATCTCCACAGGCAGCTCACACACGCTCCACTCAGAGACGTGCACTTCTGATGCTATTGATCATTTAGCATCCAAGCTAGTCCAGAATGATTTGAAGAAGTTTGTATTTTGTCTTATAGCTGATAGCATTAGCCAGCAAAATATGCAAGTTTTGAATAATCCAGAGTGTCAGCTGGTACAAACATGTCAACCACATTTAGCAAAGGCCGGAGCTTCATCACAAGGCATTATTGTAGCTAAAAATTAGCATGTAAACAGTGTTGCCAGGTTTGCAAAATAAAATTAGCTCAATGTGCTACCAAAAAACGCAAAAAGAAAACGAGTCTATTTTTAAATGATTATTCTAGCCGCAAATGTGATTTTTGGTTCAAAATCTACATAGACATTTAGAGGCCCTTTTCTAGCAACTATCACTCTTGTGCTCTAATAGTACACTGTGTTTGCTTGATGTGTTTGAAATGTAAATTTGCATATTACGAGGTAAATGCTACATGTAGGAATGCATGATTAGAAAACCCTTGTGCAATCATGTTAGCACAGCTAAAAACAAATTACCCATACTTTTGTTTACGTGAAACCATGGGCGTGCTGGCTAATCGGGAGAGTCGGGACGTTTCCCGGTGGGCCGCGTGACTTTTGGGCCTGTGGCCTCCGCTCCGTGGTTGAAGAGAGAGAAACAGAGAGCGAGAGGCCCGGCCCATGCAGCTGGCAAATGTGAGCACAGTGCTGGGAGAGGCGGAGCCAGCTGCTGCTTCAAGTCCATGATGTGGTTCACAGCACATAGCACATAATCAAAGACTCTTGACACATTTTGGAGCCAAAAAACATGCTCCACATCTCATAAGCTCTCAGTCAAACTTTGTTTCAAGTAAATCCGTTGAATATTCTAGGAGTTACGAGCAAAAACGGCTGATGAACAAACACTTCAGCAGATTTCTATGCGCGAATCACCGCGGCGGAGCGGAGCGCATTTCCTCATTCAGACACTGTGGGCCAGAACGCTCTGTGTTTGTGTGAGCGCGTGCTTCGTGTGTGTGTCCAAGAGCGCACTGCTGTGCAGCAGAGGAGAGGTCAGGTGGAGGAAAGCCGGACTATGACCATGTTGTGACTAAAACTAGGTAGTTAACTACTGGAGAAGAGAATGTGTGAGAGGTGGAGTAGATATTGGTTAAAAGAAAAAAAAAAAAAAAAAAATCAGAGGACAGGCTTCCTGAGCGGGACTCGAACGTGGGTGCTGAAAAGGCAAAAGCTTAATTGCGCAGTTCTTAACCATTCAACTACCAGCTAAATCACGTGGCTTCGTGAACAAATGGGCCAATCTAACGTCTGATTTTCCCGGGCTGAAAAATGATCCCAGCACGCCACTGCATGAAACCTTTTTATTTTGACTTTATTGTCCTTCCCAGGAAATGTTGAGCAAATTGTTTAAAGAATTACCTGCATTCCAGTGTATTTTGCAGTGCATTGTGGGACCTGTAATTCAAACAGCCATGACTTTGAGACACCTGCCTTACGTTCTTGAATTAGATTGGGAACCACTGAAATAATGGTATGTCGTCTGAAGCAAGTCATTTTTAACCATAAGGAATGTGTAGGAAATACAATAATACAATAATAACAGTAATGCATCAAAAAGGAATAGATGGAACAGCCACTTCTGAAAAATTCAACTTACCAACTCCTCGCTGCTACGTCTTAGATCAATCTTTATCATCTCAATAAAAAGACAAAAGACAAATTCATACTGTCATAACATCTTGTGCAACATAAATATTTTCTTTTCTCTCCCTGGACTGTACATCTACCATTACACGCTCTAACGCAGTCGTCCTCGATCCGTCTTCTCCCAGCTGACGTTTTCTTGTCGGAGATACACTTGCCTTTCATTTGCGCGGGTCCATTAAACTGTTATAAAAGCTTGAACGAGCAGACAGCTGCCCATCACTACAACTCAAGCACTTTTACTGTTAGCGCATGACAGCTACATCCACATTCTGCCTCTAAAACACTCTTAGCTTTTGTGGATGCTATGATGGACATTGTGGTTTGATGGTAGCAGTCTGGTGCATAGTGGCTTCGGCTTGTCACCTGTCATGAGCTTCAGATAAGCCGTGGACAGCAGGGATAGATGTTGTTTTGTGTGGTGAGTTCTCGTCTGCAGGTAGGCTGGTGGACATTGTAGTGCTGACATGTCGGACATAGAGCATCTTGTTGAGACACCTATGTCACAGTGAAATGTATTGGCGCTGGCGTAGCTTTCATGTGATGGACATACGGCCTAGGGTAGAGAGAGCTGAGCTGACAATGGTCTGTGATTCTTGTCTGTCTTTCCACCGTGGGATAAGGTGAAGTACAACTGGTCTGCAACAAAACTAAAAAGCTAAAGAGATCAAATATATGGTAACAATGCCTGTTAAACTAAATCTGAAATGAAAGACATATTTCTAATTTGTAGGCTTATTAGCTTCAGCATATTTGGTGGTTAACTAAAAAGCCAACGAGCTAAGACAATTGAGACTCCAAAGCAGTTTTTAAATCACATTTGTTGAAAGAAAAAGCCAAGAAAACACAGTGAAAGAAGAGTTTACTTGTTTTGTGCTGGATTTTAGCTCAGTTTTTTCTCTGTATTCACTACTGTCCACAGCGGTGAGGTCAACGTGTTCTCATGAGTTGGGTGTCTAAACCACGCCATGACAATGCTTCCTCCATTTCAAACGTGTCTATTACACGACCATTTACTCGGTGCCGTATAGACAAGTAATTTAGTTAAAGCCACACAAGAGGATTTATTTGGGTTTAACGGCTAAGTTCAGTTCTGAACTTACAAAAAAATGGTAAGTTTAGGTCTGAGACTTGGAGTTGGTTAAGGATTTTGTTAAAATTCATGAATAATAAGTGTTTATCCACCATAGACATGAACTGGATCAGCAACATGCCAAATAAACATTTAAATAATAGAAATTGTGTACACAGCAGGCTTGTCAGGTTGTGTAAAGCTCCTGTACAGCATCTAAAGTTGTGAACATATAAATCATAAATGGACCAAGAGATGGACAGAATAATGTAGTGTGGGTCTTAAACATGAATGAACCTTTAGGCTCCATTCAGCATGTTCTTGTTTGGGGATACAGTTATCCATGTGTTTGTTTGCTGTGAATGTCAGTCAATATGCTTCTATGTCTCTGGTCAGGTAATGGCGGATCCGGACATTAATAGTGACCACTGTTCTATGTTGTTGATCAATGACTGTTTCATTTTCACTGTTTGATTTTTTTGTTATGTGACTTTCGATTTTACAAAAACAAATTAAAATTTTATGTTAATACTGGTAATTGAACCAAAAATGGAGCTAAGAAGCGAATATTCTGCCTGGCACACTATGTCAATCATCTCCTCTGACGTTGTTCTGTATTCAGTCACATCCTGGCCTGTGGCTCAACCCCTTCGCAGCTCAGCCAATCACTCTGCATCTCTCATCTCCTCCTCACACCCGTCAGCCTATCGGGCATCAGGGCTAATTTCAAAAGAGCAGCTCTAATTCCTATGTTTGCTGACAGCTCTTGCAAGCAGTCATCTTCCTCCTTTACCACTGCTCCAGAATTCTCCTACTTTGTTAGCCAATCATTTATCGCATGGTGGGTTTTCTGTCGGGGTCTAAGTGCCAAACCTGTATTAATAAATATTTTCAATAATTACATAATTTTGTCTGTGTCTATGCAGGTTGAAACAACTTCAGCACCACATGTTCTCTTCCAGAGGTGTATTTCTGTCCTATCAAACTTATTTTCTTAAGAGTTAAGAACACATCATTACTTTATGTCAGACCACCTCATCTTTCCTCCTGCTTAAAAAGCATCTGTACCTTTTCACCTCATTGGTTCAGATGGTTTCAGCAAATTTAGCAGCAAAAAAAAGCAATTAGCAGCTTTTCTCTGGACAGCTTGAAACTGACCTTTGTGCTGTTTATAAACTCGTTTGGCGTTCAGGTCATGGTTAGGCTACACTCGCTATTGTAACACCAATGCGTCTTTCAACCCATCCAGATAAATGCTGCATTGATGACCTGTTAATGCACATGTTTGCACAAATGTACTGCTTTCATACATCAAAATACATCACTTCTATTGCTTTCAACATAAGCAATTGATTGTTTAGAAAATATAATATCTGATAGAACTACAACCGACAATCCTTATCAAAGCTTTAAAATGATCCAAGCAGACAGAGATCACATGTGATGCTGCAATGCTTTGGTTTGAGATTTTGCCTTTACAAGTCTATTGTAATTTGGGTCTAAAATATTGCTCTTATTACATCATTGTTCTGGCTGTTGCGCACAGGCCTAGTTGTAATTTCATGTTGTCATAGTTGATTTATGTATAGATTTTTCACAGTACATGCATCTTGCAGACTCTCCTGCAGTATGCATGTAGCTCGCGATGCTCCATTGACTGAACATGGCTGTATTACCTTTAGCCTCGTCGCCTTTGTTCGCGTGACGCTGGAGCAGAAAGACAGATAGAGAGAAATCCACTGTTCTGCCTCACAACCCACCAAACCCACCTTCAAGGTTCACAGTTTACATGTGCGGAGGTCTCCAGAGGATCAACTCATTCATTTTTCTTTTTGTTGTATTATTTCTCGGTGAATTGCAGCACCTCTGGCTCCCCGAGGACCTTCCCACCTGCAAACGTACCTCATGGTAGGTTTCCAAAAGCAGCTTCGTTTTTTCTATCTAGTCTATTTCATGCAATACAAATTCATCATTTTTTGCACATCTTTTAAGAGCTTTTAGTTTCTGTTATATTTTGGTAGAGGTACATGTGAGGGAATAATGTAACATATCAGACAAGCGTAAATACCAGCTTGCCAAAGCCTGATTCCGTCAGATCTCAGAAGCTGAGCATGTGGGGCCTGGGTAGTACTTGAATGGGAGACCGATGGAGGAACCTCAGGTGCCACAGTGGGGCAACAGAGGAGAAACTCGTTGTGTCTTTAGGCAAGACACTTTACCCATATTGCCTTGTATGGATCTGGTGTTGTGTGTGTGAATGGTTGGTGGTGGTTGGAAGGGGCCGATGGCACAAAATGGCAGCCTTGCTTCCGTCAGTCTGCCCCAGGGCAGATGTGGCTACATTAGTAGTTTACTTCTACCCAGTGTGGAATGACTGAATAATGCAGAATGTGGAGCGTCTTTGATTGTCTTGAAAAGCGCTAAATAAATCCAATGCATCATTAATATTATTTTTTTAGTCCCAATTCTGGCAGGGCGCTGTACGAAAAAAATCGTAAGATTTTTACCCAAAATATAAAGGGTCCGTAGGCCTAGAATTTATTTTTTTTATTTTTTTGCAATATTACATAACTTTCAAATCAAGTTCAACCCTCGCACAGCTATCTTCTTAAGGTATCCACACAGGTGGAAATGAGCCTGCAAAGTCCTGTCTACATATAAAAATGTTTGTTCACCTAGCTCAACTAAGTTTGTCTGTTGTTGAGATACCTCTCTCTTTTCACTTGAGTTTCTAACATTCTGAATACAATAGGCCTATGTTCATCATTACTATCCCTCCCACCAGTTTAGAGGCAAACAGCTGGACTGGTGTGTGTCAAGTGCTCATACTCAGAGTAAATGTATACCGCACAGATGGTGTTTCTTATACTATTGGTATGTTGGCCATTTCCTCCTTCACAGCTGCTGGTATTGTTCACTTCATCTGTGATCAGATGTGGGTTGTACGGTCGAATTTCATTCACAAATGTTTAATTTTTGTTTTCACACAGTGATAAACTCTTGGAGTTACCTGACAACAGCCTTAGCTCGAGTTGTTTCTCCAGCGTGATTTCTGCATATCGAGGTGTGCATGCATCGCTCGTGTTGATAAACAGAAACTCCCTCTATGCCATCCCATTGTGACTGTCCCATGTCCAGACGACTAAACTCTTTTAACTCTTTAACTATAGTGCTTCTTGTACCAGCCATTTTTACCAGCTATTCAACATAGCTATTCAATCAAGCCTTCCAACCATTAAACCTGGTCCTTGACCCATTATTGAAACCCTGGAAAATATATTTGTTCTAATTCACTGGTTTTATTCTGTTTGCGGAGGATAGGCAAAATTTTGTATTATTCACAAAAACATGACATTTTAGTATAATCTTTTGTGATATTTTGCATGATCCCACTTTTGTGTCTAAATTTCAATTGAAAATAGTTGACATATTAAGTAGGCCAATATTTATTTCAACATATCAACATTAGAACCAAATGTAGAAGTATCGCTCACTTCACAGCTAGAATCACAGCACCTTCTCCAGAGACTAATTTATGCACAAAGTGATAAGTACAACATTTTATCATCTATTAACCCTCCTCACTACTAAAATCTGTCACACTTTTCATGTTTTCCTGAGCTGGTTTTGTCGGTTGAACTAGCAGGACCTCGTGCCTTGTCCCCATAGGCCACCTCTCTATCCTATTATCTTTGTGGAAGGCTACATGGTGCGCCTACATGAAAAGATAGTGAAGTGCAAAGGCTTTATGTGGACACAGCCTGCCCACTTGAGCTGCTGCTGTGCGTATTTACCATATAATGAGGCGAGCAAAGCGCAGTGAGGGATTTGAGAAAGCCTTCAGATCTAGATGTGTTTTCTCTTGTATGCTGAAGTCTTTTGAACCTTTGGAAAAAAAAAAGATAGATGTTGTATTGTCAGGTCCAACATTATGAACACTGACAGGTGACAAGGCTCAGCTCTTACAGTCTGCTAATGAATTGATTGTTTTATGCTGCGAGCAAACATTTAATTTAAAGGAAACATGCATTTTGACGTACGCTTCGCTGACGACCAGAGGTGATTTGTAAAAGCAATGAAAGATGGTTACCTTGGTTTGATATATACGACTAAGTAGAATAAAAAATACATTGACATTATGACATCTACCGCAAAACAACTGCAAATAGTTCTTTTTTCAAATGGTTTTAAAGATGTGGTGGAATAAAAATATGTGCAATCATTTGGAGAAAATATATTAAAGACATTTTCATGAAACGTTGGTACTTAACTTGATGGGTCAGCCGGTTTGATTTCACTTTGTAGAAACCGTCTGATGTTGCACAATTAAGGGCTTGTTTGCTCCACATTAGGCAGGTACGTTTTTTGCTTTAACCAATCTCTGCTTTTGGATCATTTTGTAGTCCAGGAATTAGAGCATAAACTTGTGTGTGTCAGTGATCGGTGAGATGAACTTAAAAAAGGCATAATTTCATACTCTAAATTCTTTTTTTGAATTGAGGTCAACGTTGGAGAACATAAGGCGTTTTTGCACATGAAAGTACCAAGAACTAGTCCCAACATTTACTCAACCTGTCAAGTCAAGAGAACTTCTCTGTTTGTGTTCACACAGCAACAGTTTCTGAAAGTGGGTCTAACTGTCTTCAAGATTAGTGTCTGTATCATCTGGAACATTTACATAAGTCATTAGGTGGTGTTAGAGAAAAAAAGGTTGTCTTTTTTGATTCTACATAAATCTATGATCCACAAAACCTAAAAACATTCCTGAAATCAACAATGAAGCAGTATTATTCACTGTAATTCCTAGTAATAGGCTACTATTTACAAACTAAGCACATATATTTTGGGAGTCTGCTATTTCAGCTCTGATTGTTTTTTGCCAACACACCAAACACATACATCATCTCTGTTCACCGATTGGTCAATTGACTCTGTGCATAGAAGGTGTTTATATTCAAATGGTAAGACTTTAGCATTAGCACTGACAACCAAACTCATTGTTTTATAAACACACTTTGGTCCTTTGGTGAAATATTATCTTCTTTTGTATGTTTTTAGAAAAAAATCACCAACAGCTTACTGTTCACTGCCTGATCTTTAGTAATTTTTTCATTTTAGGCTGAGGTAGTGAAAACCTCATAGGAATGAACTAAACAGGAAATGAACCTGCTGTTCATGTTAGATGTTAGCATTTTTGAAAATAAATACTCTTGTGCACAGAGCCAACTGTACTTCTGCTTTTTGTGAATTGTCTTCATTTCTGTGACATCTGACGTATAGCTGAAGTGAAATTAAATTGAGCAGAGGCACTTGTGGCTCCTGCCTGGTTTAGCTCTGTCTGCATTTTAAAAATGTTTGAGTATTTGAATTAGTCTCGACACTGTTTCACTGTGATGTAAGTTGAATACTTCACTTCTTGAGATATGAGCTTAAAGTAGATCCTGTAGCAGCGCAGTAAATGCATCAAGAATAGATACAGAAAGTTGTCAGTTCAAAGTTACACATGGTAACACATTCTTGTGTAATATATAGAAGATGTTCATCTTGTTATCGCATTCAGACACAGGCCTAGTTTCCTACATATTTCACTCACATCACAAATATAGACAAGTGGGAGGGGATAGGTGGTCTGTTTTTCTCCAGGGGAAGACTAGATTACTTAAACATGAATTAATTTATTCAAATACAACTTTGAGTAAGCTAACGATGAGAGAAAATAAGCTCAGGAAAGTGGATTTTACTTTATATGTTCCCTTTAACTTTTGTTTTTACACATGAACATTAATGTATTTTAGGTTAATGCAATTAAGCTTCCATTGTTACTTGAACCACTTTCTATCATGCTGTATTTTTCCAACTGAATCCAACCACGCTGAAATGTTGGGTATTTATAATTCTTGTCTCTTTAAACAACTGTTGTTGCTGCAGTACTTTTCGATGCCTGATAAGCCGGCTGAGGTTGGCAGGCATAAATACTCAGAGACGCTGCTTCTTTCAATAACAAGAGTTAATTTCACAGAGCGCTGGGCCTCCACAAAGACATCTCCTCCATCACCGCGCCTTTGTGTTCCTGAATACGGCTCATTGTACATCTCCAACATGTCCTCAAGATCAAGGAAAATCATCCAGGTGAGCCATGGTGTTACACAAGCATTTATGAAGAGAATTTTATTTTTGGCTTTGACAAAGTGTGGTGTAACAGTTCCATCTCAGCAGTGCAGCATCAACTTTTGTAATTAGGGATTTGGCTCATATGAACAACGAGGCATAAGTTTATCATGGGCATATGTTTTATTTATTTATTTTTTCTTTAGATATGTAGAAATGTGTGTAAAGGCAATGCTTTTGGGAGGTGGAAGTCAGTTATGATTGTGACATTAGTGAATCTGTGCCAGCCACACGACCACATGTTTGAGCTTTTGCCCTTCGGATGCCGCTTCAAAGCAGCCAAATATAAAACTAGCACTAGCAGATTTAAAAAGTAATTTGTCCCATAACACTGCTGAACAAATAGTGACAGCAGTGAAGTCTTAAGCAGGTGTCATTGTCTGTGTTTGCTTTATGTAAACAGCTTATTATGTGCACAATTTCGCATTTTTTTTGCGCACACATAGCACGATATGAAAGAGTTTAGGTCTGGGGCTTGGTGCAAGCCATGAAATCATGCTAATTGTACGCAATTTACATGTCCAGTAATGTCGTGGTATGTGTATGCATTCTTGTAGATCTTATTGGTCTACATTGTACTTGTGTTGTAGTGAGATGATGTGTTATGTTGCCAAATACTCTTTCTTGAGATGAAAAAGTGGTTGGTTGGTTGGTTGGTTGATTGATTGATTGATTGATTGACTGCTTGACAAGAAATAGTTAGTGTGCAAACATTTACAGGAACAAAAACAAGCGACTGTTTACAATTATGTATATATTTTTTATACAGGCTTGCTTTTCAAAGAAAACATGGTCTCCTTTTCCCATCCACTGTGTTTCCTGTAATCAAACACAACAACTTCATGTTTTTCGAAAGAGATTTTCATCTAATTGTTAAATGCATTTGATTAGACAAAAGAATGAGCTCAGATCACATTAATTGTGCTAAATTTGGACTATTTACACATATAACCTCATCCTGTTCTTTGTTACAAAGACATATTATGCCAGAGTAGATTTTAAAGATTTTAGACATTTTGTCACTTTGTTCCCTCATAAAAACATCTGGAATTTGCTTTCTCCTCAGTAATCCTGTCAACAAGATCTTCTCTGTCTGAGCCTCAGAAATAACTGACATTTTACAAACTTGTGATCAACTTGCTTTTTTCCGTACTGTTGCTAAATGCTATGACAACGCTAAATCCAGATAACCGTATGCAGGCTAATTAAACATAATGTGTGCTTTTAATACACATTTTAAATACTTAAACTTAAGATGCTAGTGTAATGGTACAAGAAATACATAATCTGTGCTCTTTTAGTAAATCTAGGAGCCCTTTAATAAGAATCCTTGACATGCCACAATGAAATTAGCAATGTTTTCAAACCAAAGTGCAGTTTTAGCACATTTCTGTTATTTCCTCTTACTTTCCTGTGAAACCCACTTTGCTATTTGTGCACCCACTTATTGTTTTTGATCCAGAACATAAGAATAGATTGCATGTGACATTTTTCCTCCAGAGCAGTGATTGTAAGTTGTCACTTCTTGATGAAAGAACATGTAAGTACACTGACTTGTATTGGTGTAATAGGCTTGTATGAGCTTGTTGAGTCCCATAAGCCCATTACGGAGCAAAAACCTCTTTATGTGGCAAGGCAGTAAGTGGAATACAAATCATGGGGTAATTTTGTCAAGTATCTTTCCAATGTTCATCAGGCTCGAAGCACTTAGGGAAAAAATATTACCAGTGTGCTGTGATAAAGTCCTATTAAAAACTAATTTAATAACCAGGGAAATGCAGAAGTCATTTAAGTTAAATTTATGCAGTAACAGTCAGTAAAAGCTTGAAATTGTTTTGACACTTGTCTTAATAAATTGTGATTTATTGGCGATGATTGAAATGCCTCATTGAGGTGTAAGTGAAAATATATCGGAACATGTTTGTACATAAAAAAAAGTTTTTTCTGCGAGTTCGTATAATCTAGTAGCATGGCTCAGCCCAGATTGATATGTGTATCACTCTGATTTGAGTTCTACGCATTATCATCTGGAATGACTAGATTGTCATGGCAATATTTAAATCTGATTGGTTGAAGATTTGGACTTGGAAATTGTTGAGGAGTCACATTTTTGTTATAGTGTCGAGAAAAGCACAATCTTTATCATCCAAAAATACACGTTTTTCAAATGTAAAAAAAAAACAACAGGAAAAGTGTAGCATCTGAAACGGGTTTTCATAAGGAAAAGTTGTAAAAGTGAGCGAAATGAGCCCCGCAGAGGCGCTGTGGGCCGGAAAGAAGTGAGCACATGTACCGCTTGGTGTGGCCAGTCTTTCAGAGAGCCAAAAGAGACAGCCACTGACCGCCTCGTCTGATGTCCATCGCATTTGGAGTAAACAACTGTGTCACTATGGTAACTACGTCACTGGATGTAGCGACCTCTGTCTATCTGAGACCAGAAGATGGTAACGCATATTAACCCTACTCTGCTAAAATAAACCAAAGTTTGTCAGGACCGCCATGTTGTTTTTGGTTCAAAAGTGTACTTCTGCTCAAACCACAAAGCTAAGCTGTGTTTGGTTTGCTGCTGTGCTGTGATTGGTCCAGCTCACCATGGCAGTCTTCAACCACTCAACAGAGGTCTCTCCAGGTTTTTTGAAATGTTACAAGATGCACGACCCCTCACCCAACCCAATCTCACAAGAAAGTGTTTATGTACCAATACATAACGAGACATGTCAATAGTGTATGATTAACACGATTTCATGCCTTTTTTGAGTAAATGTGACACGCTTTGTAGACCCAGTTCATTTCTATGGTGGTTCCTAATCTTAACCTACCCCAAGCCACAGCCCTAAACTTACCCACTGTAGTAACTTGGAGCCTAAACTTTCCTGTTAAACCTAAAGAAAATGTCTTCACGTGGCTTCAACCAAAACTCGTGTTTATTTGACGCTATGAAATACATATCATGTGATTTTTATGTTTTTTCATATCGTGCAATAAATCCAGTGTATCTTTATGTACAACAAAAAAGGGCTCATCATACGCTATTTATGAGTCGTTTTGTATATACAATACAATTTCTTGTGATACTGTTTTTCCACCACATTCAACACATTCAGCATGTTTTGGGGTTATGTAAACAATTCCCAACACTAGATTTTTTTTTTCAGTAATGATAAAATACCTACTGTTTAAATATATATTTTATGGACCAATACTTTTAAACTATTATTCCATACTGAACCTAATTACTAATGCTTGGAAGAGATGTTGCTGACCCGATTTTAACAGTTTGAGGGCCTGATCATGTTGAATGGCCTTATAATTATACAAATTTACAGAATCATCTTTTTGTGCAATGTGTAACTCTGGTATAGCTGCAGTGTCTGACTAACCTGGCTCACGCCAGATCGATATATGTATCACTCTGCATTGAGTTCACACATATTCGATCTGGAAGGGCTCTCGTCAAAAGCAGTTGGAAAGGGAGGAGTTCTCGCGAAATACGTCGATCTGATTGGACAAACGCCACCTTAGCGGTGTTTTAGCTAATCACAAGACATAATCAAAATGACGTATCCACAAACCGCTTTGTTTCTTACCTGCGTATTGCAGAGGAGACGCCACAACTTCCGTCGCCAGATGCTGAAGACTAATCCACTGATATCATTGTGTTCATATAAACACAGTTTGAAGCACTTCACAACAATATTCCACCGCCAGTGAGCAACAGTACGTCTGCGTCTGTTACAGCTGTCCTGCCCGTGGTTGTGTCCATCTCGAGGCGATTTGCGCTTTCCCTGCGCGCTCCGGGTCCGGCGGTCTATCTGCGTCTCTCTCGTGAGCTTCGGGTCCGGTCTATCTGCGTCTCTCTCGTGAGCTTCAGGTCCGGTCTATCTGCGTCTCTCTCGTGTGCTCCGGGTCCGGTCTATCTGCGTCTCTCTCGTGTGCTCCGGGTCCGGTCCATCTGCGTTTCCCTTGCGTGCTTCAGTCAATAGCCTTTGCAGCAGTACCTGCGTCTGCCCGCGTCGCCATGTTTGTTGTTTTGCTGTGAGCGTGACGCCTGCAGGGTTGCCAGATTTTCAGAGAGCAACAAGCGACCTGGCTTTTGAAAAAAAGCCCAAAACAAGCGACTTTAGGCACTCAATAAAAAGTAGTTGAAATAAGCAATTATCTGTCACAGCAAAAATGTTGGTTAATGATTTTGGCATATTTTTAAATAGTATTTGATCATTAATAAAGTTTTTTAAATCATAAAAATATGCAAAAACTCCATATTGTTGTCATAAGTGGTATTTTCGTGAGTCAAACTTGAAAAAAACGCAAAAAATCACCTTTTTTCAATGACGCCAAAGTGTCGCTCAGGAGCAAGCCAAAAAACCGCAACCCGCGACCGTCAAAATTCACAAGCGACTTTCCAAAATAAGAAGCCCAAAGTCGCTTTAAAGAAGCGGACTTGGCGTCCGTGGACGCCTGGCTGGCACTCGCTGATTTCACATGTGTAAATCCCGCCTCTCCTGTAGAGAAGCCTTCTGATTGGTTCGAGGATTCGATACTCGGCTCAAACCATAGGCGGGAGCCTTTCAAGATGGTTTCTCGTGGATTGTAAACCCACAAATACCGCGAGAATTCATCTTGCTGCGCAAGTTAGTGTCTGACACCTTCTTGTTCCCATGGTGATGTTATGCTTATGACATATGGATATATCATTATTTATACCTGATAAATATGAATATAATCAGTGAATCTACAAAACCAATTTACAGCAGCAGATCTGTGGAGTTCAAAGTTTTCAAGATACAGACAGCAGCTTTCCTAAACATGTAACTCACTTCTGATAAGACTGTTGTAATAAGATATACGTTTTTCCCTCACATATAATCAATTCCCGTGTTAGCATGCAATGTGTGGGATCAAAGGAGACGGCAGCAGCAGCAACACCAGAGGAGCAGTGGACTGATGTGAGCCTTTCAGGACAGAACCAGAGCTTGACTGGATACAGTTTGAGCTCGATGTAATGCTTCTACTCAGTAGGCGCATTGAGAGGGGACCTTGCTGGCTACAAAAATGTGTTTTTTGTTTGTTTGTTTGTTTTTTAATTAATGCATCAAGCACACTGTATCCTACTCTGCTCAGAGGCATGGATGTGAGTTTGGGCATTGCCCTTTTGAACAACCTTTTCACAATAAAACCTGCAGTCCAAGTAGTAAATACAGGAACTTTTATGTTGAAAACACCACATGCAACAGATAAGCTCAAACTTTTGCAAAACCAGGACTTTATGTTGCCACACAGGCCTCAATAAAATACGCAGAAAGAGAAAGATGGCACATAAGGATAGCAGCAGAGGAATTGATCACTCATGCATCAGATAGAGGTGAGTTTGCGCTGCACCATGGACCCTGATTCTTGTGCGTGCAGTCTTGTCCTATTTCCCAACACAAGAGACAGGACATATGCACGTTTCCACATCTGTCCACAGTCCCATGTCTTCTTCCATGTCACACAATGAGCCATCCGCCACTCAGCTGCTCAGTTACTATTTTTTTCTGCCATCTAAAGGTCAGCGTATCCTATAATTTTGACATCGATTAAGTTTGCTTCTAAACAAGTCTGCAAACTAGTTAGATTAATTCAGACTATAGGTGCCGATTTTATCTAACTGTAACTTTTTTGGGTGGCTTCCCAAAACAATAAGCCACACCCGCATTCATTCTGTTTTTTCCACCCACAACTAAGCGACTTCTCCTGAAATCCATTCAGTACATAAAGCCTTGCCTTTTTGTCTATACTGCTTTTCAGCGCAGTTTTGTAGCAAGGAGAGCTAGAAACTGGAGTAGTGCAGTTTATCGCATCTCTTGTCCTGCTCTGAATCGCTTTGCACCTCAACATTCTCGTCTCTTTCACTTCGTTTCTGACTTGATTTCCCTTGCTACTTTGCACACAGTTGTGTATTAAACCATGATCTCACAGGGCAGGGGACAGAGCAGCAGTCCAGCGGCTCAGACCATGGTTCATTGATCTGTTTTATTCAAAATTTTCAGAAAAGGACCCCCAGACCCCCCACTTTCCCAGAGAAATTTAAATTGCCTACTGCTTCTACTACGGCACAAATAACTATTGGCTGTATTTGCTGTTTTTTTGTGTGTGTGTGTTTGTTCAATAGTCACAATTTCTTGTTAGGGAAAGCAGTCTTGATTATTCTTGTGCATTTTTTTTTTACAATTCAGTACCTGGGCTGTAAAATACCAAACATACAGGCAGTGGTAGTGGTAAAGTGAGGTTGATGGTTCGGTTGAAACACGTGTCCTTGGGAGAGACATTACAGCCGTCTCACCACACTGTCCGCTCATCTCTGGAGACTGCTGAGTGTCTGAGTTTGAAAAGGTAAATGGTTTTGTGATGTGAAGTGCTTTTGAGTGACTACAGAAGAAGAACGAGGATCCACAGGTAAGTGCACCTATTTACACCGCAGAGACTTGAAGTACTGGAGCATCTGCTTTTTATGAATTTACTGTGATGCGACTGAGACATGAAAAGGCTGAAATTATTCAAATTAACGATATGTACATTCATTTGGATTTGTAGAAGATTGGAATATCAACATATTTTCTCAGACTATGATCCCCGGCATTTTGGGGCATGTTTACAGAGGTCATAGTGTTTTCTAGAGCGTGGTATTAAAGATATCTAAAGCCCCACTCCACTCTATGAACATTTTTAGATGGTTGAAGAAAACAGCACAGACCACAGACATACAGTAAGGATATATTGCAAAGAGCATTTGTCTCACAGTTGCATCATGTCACAGGAACAACAAAGACAACACAGACATACAAAACTTAGTGGTGATTTTAGGCAATTTTCATTTGATCACGGCGGGTACACTAGATACAGGGTCCAATGTCAGAATAAAAACATCTGCCTTCACGCACTTTGTTACGACGTATAAAAGTTACACAACAACAATGAAATGTGAGTGAATTGAACTACATTTTATAACGTTTTGAGAGCTGCCCATTGTCACAAGACAGTGAGGGCACAATTTAGCTGTTGTAAAGGTCCTGACAATATGTTAGAACTTTATGATGTTGCGTACTGACAAAAAGTTTAAGTTAGTGTTCCAGTGAACCACATAAATAGGGAGTGAAGTGGCAAAAAAACTTAAAGAATCGTTACTCAAACAATAGAGTGGTGGGCAACTGATCAAATTTCAGATAATATCATGAATGTTTTCAATGTATCCAAAATGTATTATCAAGTTAATCATTTATATCAAAAATGCAACTAAACAAGGCCAATAAAAATATTAAAATATGAATGCTATACATTTTCATAAAACTCATTAAATCATCTCTAGACTCATTTCTGTTGTTCCATCTTTTCCATCAAATACTGTGTAGCCATTGCCGTATACAGTACATCTATTTGCAACATGTTTCAGCTCAAACAAAAGGACAGGGCAGAACATAAAATATTTCTTTTGTGTTTTTTTTCTCTCTCAACATAATAAAAATCTCAACAGGTCTTACTTGGCTGCTTGAGTGGTTCAGAACATGCCTCCGTTCTCTTTAAAATGTCCGGCTAAATTCTTGTGAAATAAAGCACCTTGACGCTGTTGGCTGCGTCTCATTTTGCCACGAGGAGATGGCATCATTACAGTATTGGGCAGCTCCAGCTTCAGGGCTGGTCGATAATATTTCTCGAAAACCATTACGCTCATGTAGTCCCCAGGGAGAAGGAGCTGTGGTGGGGAAAATAGAAGCTGCGCCAATGATCCTATCAAGTCATCTAATCACTTGTGCAGCAAAAGCAGATAGTGAAAAGTGATTTCTTGTTCTTTCTGTGTCACTAAGCTATATATTTACAGTATACATACTGCATGGTGCAGCATCGAATTCCCGGCATTGGTGATTCATTATTCCTTGTTTGCTGTATGAGCAGCTGTATCTGTACGCAACCAATGAGACACTTTTAGAGAACTAGTCAAAAGTACGTGTTGGTCTTCATCAGAAAATATAATTCATTGTATATTCTGGTGGTATGTAAACAAATATGTAAATCCATGACATAGACATTAATGAAAATTATTTATACTTGCAGAATCTATTATCTAGCAAGTGTTAGGGATCATGTATGTTTTTTTTTTTTGAGTTTTTCTCAGTGTGCTCTGTGTCAGCTATCAATTTGCCTGTTTGTTGTTGAACAATCTGCTTTGGAATTTGGTTCACTAATGTTTATTTTGGTATTGACCAGTGACAGTTTATTGTTTGATCTTACAACATTACTGTTTGTTAAACCTCTTGATAAATTCAAGAAAAAACGGCTACGGAGGGTCTGCTACTTTTGTCTCAAGCTTCAGACGCTGCAGCATAAATTAGCCAAAAAATAGATAATTTTGTATATATTTTTTTTGAGTCACTGGGTCATCAGCTGTGTGTGTGTTGCTGCGGCTGGGCTTTACCTATGAGGCCCCATGGCCGTAGACGTGAGAAACATGTAAAAAAATTAATAAAAAATACTGAGTAAACAGGCTAAAAAAGCTCTTAAGTGACACTGAAGCATCTGTAGTAATCACTGTGTTCATTTGACATCCAACACTGTCACTCAGGCAGTGATTTCATACCTCTACATCCACAGTTTACCACCTGATTCTGAAGGTTTGCCATTGTCGCAGTCTAGAGACTTTCTCGCTCAGTGTTTGTCTGTAGCTTCTGTGCACAGACACGCTGTCTTTTCAGTATAATAGATGCGATCAATGTATGTGTTTTATTGTTTACTTCTTAAAGTTGTTGATGTAGCTCCTAATCAAGTGCGTTCAATGACCCGGAAAGTACGAAATGTAACCGTCACACAGACATACACAGACATTTAACAAGATTCAATGTCTCTTATGAACTGTGACCAATTTGGTTCAAGTGAATATTTAATGTTAAATTAAATACATGGCGAAAAGGATGTAAGAGCTAGAATGCCTAGTTGGACAAATATCTATTTCCTGTTTTGCATTGTACATACCCGAACAAGGTAAAGTGTGTAAATACCTTGCAGCTAAAGCTCATATAGGCATCTTCTTTTTACAAATCTGAAAAATCGAAGAATTTCATTTCAACATCTATGCATCCATCTTTCATTCCCTTGCTCCTTTTGAATATTTCTTTGCACAATGCGGTGAAGTGGCGGTGCAGGCACATGCAGTACTTGGACAGGATGTAATCAAGCGCTCTCCTCTTCATCCCCATTAGGACAAACAGCAGCGCATGTAGCAGAGCCTGACAATGGCCACAGATGGGTGATTAGCTGGAGTGCTCTGAAGGCCATGCTGTTCTTTACTCATTCACAGAGATGGAGACAAGACCCCGATGGAGAGGCTGGAGTAATCACGCGCACTTCACATTTAGATGCACACACGCTAATCAACATCTTTGGAACATTTCTTGAACATGGTTTGAAAATACTGCTTACTGACTGTTTTAGCACATCAGTAGAGATTTGTGTGTAGTGAATCTTACCTATGTGTTTACTACAAAAGTCTTGATACTAAGCCATTGATGTTTGCTTATGACTCTCTGCAAATATGATTCATTAACTCTTTCCCTGCGCGACCAACCATTGCCTGCCAATCATGTCTATTTCCCTCTCTGCCGTGTTAGTGGGCTCTCTGATGCATGTGCTGACTTCGCCTGCAGTCAACTACATGATGCAGTTTCATAGTTTCACCAGCAGATGGGGGTGTAGTTTGAGTACAAAAACCCGGAGAAAGTCACAGGACCGGGAAATACATTATTTTGTAGACACTACGGAGCACAGTCAGTTTTGTTTACGTGATCAGCTGATTCTATAGGGCTGGCTTTCTTTTCAAACAGATTACAGACAAAATATCTTGGACTAAAAACATTGTTGAGCAAGTTTAGAGCAGATATTTGATCTTTAAAATGAAGAAAAGACTGGACTATAGGACTGAGGAGAATGACACATGCAGCTAGTCGAGGAGAAATATCAAACTTCCTCTTCCGCGAGCGATCCAAAACTGGTCAGAGTTAGTAAAAATACTGTATTTTTTATGTTTGAGTGATTAAATAATAATCCATGTCCCATGAAAGAGGCTGAACTATAGAATCTGCATCAGAAAATAGAAAAAGTACTGTGTTGCCTTCTCGCCTGCAACACAGCTTTTGTTTGTTTAAAGATTAAAAAGAAATATGTCCTCATGTAAACCTTGTATTTTTATCCTAAAGACATTGTTTTATTGTAGTAGCTCATGTTCCTTCACCAAAAAGTTGAACAGATGAAAATAACACTGACATGAAGCTTGATTTAGATAAAGGACGTTATCTCAAAAGTTTGCAGTCAAACGCTGAAATCTAATGAAAAGGAATTTCAAATACCTATAAAAAGGGAAGAGATTAATGTAGAATAACAACTCTTTTTTATAAATGAAAGTAGGCTTGCACAAAGTTTTTGTGGAGCTGTGAATATTGCTTAAAATTAGCAAAAAAAAAAGGCCTGGCAGGAATGGAGGGTCAAAGTGAGAATAGGGCTGGCAGTGAAGGAGTTAAGCAAGTAAACTAAGCACTGATCAAACCAGATATACTGATTAAAATAGTAAAGCAAATTCATATATTATTTGTGAATTCTTGTTTGTTTTCCTCTGAGACGTTATTTTTCATACAAACACAAGGTCACAAGTGCTGCACAGAGCAAACACAACATCAATAATCACATAAATAAAACACACAAGATTTATTATGCAAAATCAGCTTTAATGAGTTTTCAACCTTCAAAAATGTTTCCACGTACAGTAATTAGTTTACTTAAAGGACACATATTACTCAAAAGTGACTTCCTTGTGTTGTCTAGCAGTGCTTCTTTATTTACTGTGTGTTTTGTTCGAGTTTTGAGGCAAAAACAGTGGTCAGCTGTCTGTAAGTGGGAACTATGGGTTTAGAGTCTGTTCCTAACTGACCTGATCATAAGCTAACGTTCCTCTTCGGATTAGTTTATGATCAGGTCAGTTAGGAACAGACTCTAAACCCATAGTTCTAGTCAGGCTGCCCTAGGAGCAATTATACTGGGGAAAGTATGGCAACTTGAGCACTATCCTCTCACTTCTGCCTTTCTTGTAAAGAATAATAAACTACAGTTCATCTCTAGTCTGTTCTTTGCTATTCACTCGTTGTCCCCTGTCCCACTCCCCTCTTGGGGAGTGTAACTGTTTCAGATTGTTGCTGTTCCAGTGACGTGGGCCGGACCACTGATGCTTGGACCTCCGCCCCACCTTCCTCTCCAGGATTGGCCTGTCCTGATCCTGCTAGACGAGTCGTTTCCCTCTGCTTATGGACTTTGGCTCCACAAACATAAACTCTATAACTTTGCCTTAGTTACATCTACAGCCTGTCCATCCATGGGAGTGGATCCCTTCTTCACTGTGGTTCTCCTCGAGGTTTCTCTTTTTCCCTTAGCGTTTTTTTGAGTTTTTCCTTGCCGAGAAGGAGGGTCTAAGGACAGGGGATGTTCTGGACAATCATTCATCTGCTCTACTAATAATCTGCTTTGACATGCTTGATCAAATGTTTCATTGAATGTGTATTGTTTTATTGAATATGTATTGTTTTATTTTGATTTCCTATTATTCATATTTGCTAAAATTAATAATCTTGGGAAGTCCTCAGAGACGACTGTTGTTGTGATTTTGGGCTATACAAAAATAAATTGATTTGATTTGATTTGATGTTACTTCTGCCAATGCTGCTACAATAAATGCCCTGGTGTCTACAGAAGCACCGCCCATCTGTGCTTTAACCATGACCGAGGACACTGTATGAAGGTGCTAGTTAAAGGTGCACTGTGTAACTTTCTGGAGGTGAAAAGACAACTACGCAGAATGGGTCACTACTTTTCTATACAAACAAACAGTGGGTCTCCTCCAGGGCAAATAACAGTTAATATTGTGATCATACAAGCCTGTTCAAAAGTAAAGACACATATTTTTATCATTTGTTTAGTTTGTTTTCTTAATTGTTTATTATTGACCAAAAAGTAATACAATGATCCTTCGTGTTCAGAAAAAAAATGTAAAGACCCTGTCATATGTTTTTCTTTCCAACAATCACTTTTACTTCAGACTTACTGCATCTGATATTTACACTTTTTAGTGAGATTGTGTTGCAAAGAGAAGCTCTGGAGTGCTCTGAAGCTTCATTTCCTCTGAATGATCCATCACTAGACTTCCATAACCTCTGCATCCTTTCCGTAGCCCTTTAACCACGCATGTTACGATCAAAAGAGGTGAGTACAACAGCAGCGGACTGAATGTGAGGACTTCATCAACACAGGAGCAGAGCAGGAATGAGTGCAGTTTGAGACTAGAGTTAAGCTGACTGCACACTACAGGAGTTTAGGATCTTTTGCGAATTTTTGACGTGCCAAAGAAAAGACGAGGCTACAGACATAAGGACATTTACAACATTTGTCTCACAGTCGCATCATCGTTGCAGGAAGACACTGAGACGACTTGTAGAGCGCAGCAGCGAGCGGAGAACAGTAGGTGTGTTACGTGATTGAGTGCAGAGGGTTTTCTTTCATGTGTGCAGTTATAAAAGTTAACAATGAAACGCGAGTGGATTTAACCAGGTTTATAACGGTCACAGGAGAGTGGAAGCTCATCAGAGGTAAGAAACTGTTACACTGAGCCACTGTGGGCATCAAATGAAAAAGTTTAATCAAACTTCGTGTTGGCCATGCTCTATTTAGTAAAGTCGGTGCTTCTCACATCATTTAAGGAGCAGGTGCGTTGGAGATGACGTGTGTAATGCTCGTAAAAAAGAATCCTGCACTTTGACTATATACATAAGCGTTACATTTCCAAATGATGAAGCAGTGTTTTTTTGTTTTGTTTTTTTATGTGCACGCGCACATGCAGCATGTGAAGCTCACGATGATGCACCCCGACAAATAGTCACAGTGTTGCACTGACATAAGGAGAGAAACGACAAAAAATCTCGTTACTCTGGCCACTCCTCCCCGAACTTGTAGAAGGGCACATTGGGCTTAAAATCAGGCCAAAACTCCTGTAATGTGCAGCCGGCTTTACTCTGAAACAAAGACAATCATGTGATGTGATCGGACTGCTGCTCTTTGATTGATTTTCTGTCAAAATCTAAGACGTTTTATTGATTCATGTCTGTCACATTTTTCTGAAAAGCTAAAATTAGCTTGTTAAATTTACAATTTGTCTAAATGTGCAAGAATTTAGAAATGAAACAAAGCAGATGTCACAAATAAAATAATAAAAAAACAAAATGTTCCAAACACTTACTCATAATTTGAAAATAAATGCAGCAGCTTTAAAAACATAAATCACAAAAACAATACAGTTCCAAGCGCCTGACCACAAAACACAACATGCAGCTAATGACTGTGAAGGTATACCTGAAAACACTCCAAGCTGCTTTTGCGCTCTTCTGTATTTGAAGAGGTATTAATGGCTTTGTAAATCTCAGGCTGATTATCCCTGGCCGTGATGGAAAGTGCGCATTAATCATACATTTTGATCTGCAGGTTTTGAAGGGATCCTCGCCTGTGCGCTCTGGGGAGGCCCGCGCGGGTCACTAATTGAAGCGAGCGGGGGGTACGTGCCAAGTGTCATCCTCCGGCAATGATTGGAAATACACGCGGTGGGTATGTGAGGTGCTCGGTTTGAGGAAAGTCAGAGAGTTTCAGATTAGGATGTGGGGATTCACCAGCACCTGCTATTTGACATATATTAGGGCAAGAAGTGAAGAAAAGGTTGTATAGATTCTTCATAAAAAACTGTCAGTCATAATAAAAATGTGAATTTTATATATTGTTGCAGAACATGACAAGATAAACAAGAGTACTGAAGCTAGTTTAAGGTTAAGGTTATTTTTATTAGAACAATATCAGTTGCATTAAGCACAAGGGCAGAGCTGCTTGTACCAGATTATAGGTTTTACAGCGAATTTCCATCTGTTGTCCTGGGGAGGAGCTTCTAAACATGTTTTAGTGGTACGGGAAAAAATCTAAGCAGACACAGAGAGAACATGCAAATATGTAACTACAACACAAATGTGAGATCCTTGTCAACACTGTCTTGAAACCGAATTCAACAAAATTATTTGTTTGACCGTTAAAGAAACATATTTGCAAAATCAACTTTTTTTTTTCTTTCTTATTATGCTAATATTGTTTCCTCATCAAAAACACTGCTGAAGCTTTGTCTGAGATTTCTTTCACCCCCTCAAAACACCTTACTGAATGCCCTTGATCTGTGATGTCATAGATAGATCTCTGAGATTTTCTACACTGTTTTTAAGTCCATAAATCATAAATACTCATTTTGTGCATCATAGTTGTCCTTTTATATAGATTCTGCTGATCCCAGGACCTTCTTGCTCTTAGCCCAGAGTGATAACTACTGTCCCACCAGGTTGCCCATGTATATATGTTCTTAATATGGCAAAAGGGTTCAAAATATCAATACCCATCATTTATTTTTGAACTATGTTATAAATGTCATCAAAAAATGGCATTTTTTTTTTCATTCCTCAGACAATACATGCTTGGAAACAACAAGTGACAAAGATAGATTAAATAATAATAAAAGTTAATTAATTAAAGTAAAATAAAATAAATAATGCATTGGATATAGCACTTAAACCTCCAAATGAAAAGTCACATTTTGCATTTATTCCATACTCTGTAGTGGTAAGCTTCTGTAGCCACAACTACCCTGGAGCAGACTAGCTGAAGTGAGGCTGCCATTTTCACCTTTGACCTCTCCGACCAACCATTCACACTCTCACCAGATCCACTCTAGGCATAGTGTGTGAAGTATCTTGCCTAAAAGGTCACACTGGCATTCATTCTTCTATTCCACCGTGGATCCTGAGGTTCCAGCTGTCTCCCATCCAAGTCCTGCCCAGGCCCAGGCTGCTTATCTTCTTTGATCTGATGGATCAGGCTCTGAGCTCTAGTTAGGTAAGCAAATTATAGATCAAACAAACACCTAATTCTATGTGGGATATATAAAACTGACTGTTATCTGATGCTCGGGAGTCAAAAAAGCTTCCTAAACAAAAACATACACATAGATACAATGTAGGAAGTGATTCTTACATGTTACTCAGCATTTTAGCGTCTTCTTTCGGTGGCAGCCAAGACATCTCCATTCACCAGTCCAGATGCAACGCTCACTAGAAATACAGCCTGTGTCTCAGTGAGCTGCGTTTGATTTGTGCTAATGGACATACCTGAGCGCTGGATTGAGAAGGTCACGCTGTGGACACGTCCCCATTACGTGTGTTTAGGATGTTCTGGTGGAGGTCATTAAGCTGCGTTCAGACTCTGGAGATTTATAAAGGACAAAGCTCTGCGGCGGCCAGTGCATGTAAATCTATTAGAATTAATGTTCCCAAACTAATGCAAGGACTAAATTAACAGGCTCTTGTTCCACACAGGCAGCACATGTTAGCCCAGCGCGCGTTGCTAGGATATACATTTAGCCATTGAGTTATTATAATGAGTAGAGACACTGTGGGTTCTGTTGCCGTCGCAGTTGTGGCAGCCATCTTGCAAGTGGAGAGGCAGTTCTAATTGAAAATAGGATCAAAACAAGGCCACATAAATCATAATTATATATTCTGATCCTAATAACACAGATAGTTACACAAGGGAAAAAAAATTTAAAGCCTTTCTAATCCTGATTTGAGTTGTTTTAATTGGAAAAAGATTGAACTACTTGCGCAATTTGTAGAAGATTTCACTAGTTTCAAGCCAAATAAATAATACAACCACAACTACTGCTAAATACTATTTGTATCTGACAACTTAATTAAGATTTTAAGGTAAACAGTAGCAGAAAAGCAGCCTTTCTGATTTAAATTTCTAGCTGACACAGGCCTTGGGATCACACACAGTTATCTTAAATAAGAAGTTTTTAGTCAGTTTGATGAGTGAATCATTTGTTGTTTGGTTGGTTGTAAAAATGTCCCGAATCTTCTACTGTCGTTAGAAAACATGCCAGCTAAAGTCTGAACTGTTGCCGTGACAACAGAAATGCTGTTTGATAAAATTTCTGCCAAACAAATACATTTTTCATGTGTTTTTTATGCTTTTCCAATGTTATTTAATCTTTTTTGTAAAATAAATGAATATATTATGTGCATACCTTCTATGACTCATTCATTTTTGCCACTCACTGCTGACACTTTGAACATTGCAGTGTCATGTGCATAACTTCTGTACAGGCGGCACGTGTCAGCTCCTCCACACGTTGCTAGGATATACATTTAGCACTGTCGGCCATTTTTCTCCCGCTCTTCTGTGGCTTTGGTCTGCTGCCGTGGCGACCGTGGGGAGGCCATTTACCGCAGAGGCTGATGGAGCAGAGCGCGTTGGAGGCGAGTGATGAGACGTGATAAAACAGGCTGCACTGTCATTATCAGAGCACTCTCAAGGCTCCAGCGGACAGTTCGGCGATGGCATCAGGCCCAGGTGTACTGCGCTTTATGGCTATTTATTATGGATATTTCACTCCCCTCGCTCGAGCACCGGGAGCAGAACCAAGATGACAAAATGTGTAGAAGACCAGCTTAATTTCTGCTTTCCCCTGTTGATTTTAATGCATCGTGTCCAGGACTTTGGATAAAACTAGTTTGTGTTTATTCCAGCTTTTGCAATACACACAATACATGTTTTGCTTTGTCTTTTTACATAATGTACGATAAGGTCAATTCTAACATGACCTGCTACATCAGAGCTATTCAACATAAGGCCCTCCAACCAGTTAAATCCAGCTCTCAACCAATCTTTCAAAGATTTCTAATACAGTATTCCCTCCTTATAACGCGGTTCACCAATGCATTCTTGTGGATTGCGCGTAAATACCACGCCATGACAAGTTACGTGTCATGACAACGCTTCTGCCTTTTTTGGCGTGCAATTACACGCCCGTTTTTCTGGCGTGATATGGACACGCAATGTGGTTGAGGACTGTCACTGCCCACTTTGTACCGGAAGCACACTTCGTACCTTTAGCTTTACTTCTTTACATTGTTTTATTAGTATTGAAATTTTAATTAAACACAGACGAAACTAAGCTGTTAAACACAATATTCCCTTACAGATTTCAACAAAGTAAATGATTGTAAAATTAGATTTTTACTGTTTAAAACCTCAAATGCTTGATTAAGCTTGTTCCGGCTGCTATCTGTTAGCTTAAAATGACGATAAATATAAATGTGCCGTTTTAGGCTTTGTATTGGCAAACTTTTGTAAGATACATTCCTAATACCAATATAAATAAATAATATTAACTGTACACTTACAAATAATGTGTTTAAAAGACAGAATTTCGGCCTGCGCATGCATAGTTGTGTTAAAAGGTACAAAGTGGGCAGAGGTACAAAGTGGGCACTGACAAGGACAAACAAGAGGTTTTTTGGGGTTAACAGCAAAGTTTAGGTCTTAAGTTACTAAAATAGGTAAGTTTAGGTCTGAGGCTAGGAGTTGGTTAGGTATAGGATTGTGTTAGTCTTCATAAAAAATAACACGTCTTTACATTCACCATTCACCATAGAAATGAATGGGACAGAAACGCGTGAAATACACAAGCAAAAAATAGAAATTGCGTTCATATGACAAGCTGCTTCAAATTGATGATATTGACACGCTTATCTGTGAGAACAAGCTGGGTTCACCTTCAACTCGCTGTTTCGCAGACTTTTTAGTGCAATTTTGCATTTTCTACTGCACGCAGTCTTATAGGAGTATGTTCTCAAACTCATACTGTTTTGGTCAAATCGAAGCATTCACAGGCGACAGCAGAACTCTTTTGAAACTTTAGGTAGCTTGGATCACGCATAGGAGCTGACATGACCAGCGTCAACATGCTCTGGACGTTTCTCAAGATGAAGATTTGATTTTTTGCGCTCTTAGTTTACAATGACACATTTGTTCACTGGAGCATCATTTGTGTAGTTAAGATGTTTATGACTGTGCCGATAACGGAACTGATCCGTGTGCAGAACACCATGTTTATTCCACTTGTCTCTCGCCTTTGTCTTCCTTTTTGTAATATAATACTGTAATTTCTGCCTATTGAGCGCACCTGAATATAAGCACCCACTAGATTTAAGTAAGAAAATTATAAAGTAATATATAGCGCACTTGTTAATAGTAGTCTATGAGAATCTATAATTTTGCTGCTTTGCTTATAAGCCTCATAGTTCAAGCTCATGAAAAAGTAGCGGCTTATAATCCAGAATACAGTACAACTTTTCTATCCCTCTCTCTCTTTCATAGTTTCCTTGCTGCGTGAGGATACACATACACAAGCCTTCTGTATCTTTTTCTCTTCACTTTGCGCTTCAAACATGTACCGTCCCTTCTGACGCCGTATATTTGACCACTTCAAACACTCGCATTTTGTCACTTTGGTGGTGTTCTGGAGCAGATGTCAATCATCCGCAGAGAGCAATGTGTTCAGTGGCCTGACCCAAAAGTCGTCTCGCGTCCAGAATCTAAACTCTAATGCACTGGCAAGCCAAATTACCTTTTAATCAGCAGGAAATTATTTCAGACTAATGAAATTGGTTGCACCGCTTAAGCAATGTATTCTGACCTGGTCAAAACTCAAAATAAACAATATGCTAAATTCTAATACTATATACAAGACTATAGATTAACTTTTTACAGTGAATGCAGATGGAAAAATCTAAATCTCTGTGGACATATTAACACATATGCAACCTTTTACATGACCATAAATTAAACAAACATAATTTAAATGCCATTGTTTATAATTGACCAACCCTTTCCTTTACATTGTGTCAATAATCCAAGCATAAAATCACTCCAAATGTCACAATCCCACAATTACTGACCTTCACGGGCGTCTTCCATGCAATCTAATCTCATTTGGACTCTGTCTTTTCTCTCTGAAATGCCAATTAAATTAGGAATTAGCTTTATTTCTCGCCGCATGCTGATTATCAATGATCCTTTGATTGGCTCATGTGACTCCTGCACTTCCATAATAACCCTGGTATCATTTAGTTCACTGAGAAAAATAATTGCGGATTAGCTTGCATTCATTATGTTATTCTAGACTCGGATACTCAGCTTTGACCGAGACTCAATTAGACCAAAATGAGTGTGCTTTTCTGTTCCACGTCATTATTTATGTATTGCTTTTTGCATGCAACTATACCTATACATGCACTTAGCGGAAATTATAATATCGGAGGCTATTTTGACGCCTACTCCTGCTGAACTCCTACCACCGATTTGCATGGAAGTTTGCATAATTAAGTCCCGGATTGTTCTTGATAATGCACAACGGTCTAGCTCCAGTGTATAAGGTTGTATAGGAGCAGAAATAAGCCTATTGTTCGGGGAGTCGGTTAAATCAATGGGTGTCACTCGCGCGTCAGTCTGTGCGCTATGGGAACTAAGCAGGGCAAGAGTTTGTGTGAAAGTGCACTGTAACTTTTCTGGCGGGGATACCTGCTCGTCTCCATGGAGATGTTATGGCTTTTACATGAAGATGAAAATCTGCAGGGCAACACAAGAATAAATCAAGCAAACCAACAGTAAGAAATATAACAAAATAAATACATTTTTGTGACATGTTGAGTGCCGAGACTTGATGAAACTGTGTCTATTTGCTCATCAGTGTTCAACGTGTTCTCATGGAATGCGTAAAATAGCACGCCATGACAAATTGCGTGTCACGACAATGCCCTCTGCCTGTTTTGGCGTGCGATTACACGCTCGTTTCTTCCAGCGTAGTCTGTAGTAGTGGTTGACGACAAACACGAGGTTTTTCAAGGGATAACGGCGAAATTTAAGTCTGAAGTTACAACAATGGGTAAGTTTAGCTCTTTGGCTTGGAGTTGGTTAAGGTTAGGATTAGGATTGTGTTAGTTTTCATGAATAATAACACCTGTTAACATTCACGATTGAAATGAACTGGGACTGAAACGCGTCAAATACACACGCATAAAATAGAAGTAGTGTTCATATGAAGCGCTGTTTACTATAGCGTGGTATTCACACGCTTATCCATGAGAACAGGCTGCAGTGTTGGGAAGCGTCACTTTTAGCACTGCATAGATTACCTGACAAAGCAAAACTAACATAGTTACTGGTGCATTATGTAGCTTTTCTGGTAGACTACCTGATTTGCTTTGCTCATAATGTTCCATAGTGTGACATTAAGGGTACATTCACAATACACTTTTGATTCGGATCAGGATTCATTTGCCTTGCTTGACTGGGTAATTGTGAATGCGCAAACAAACTCCGATCCTGTCCAAAATGTCAGAATCTGGTCCGGTTAGAGGGGTTGATCTTGACTCTTTTGAATCGAGCCCTGGATTGGTTTGTTTGTTTTGTGAACGCAAATGGACCGAGAGCAGAACAAAACCAGGAAGTGAACAGTGACGTGATCCATGCTGAGACGCACGTGAAGCTCAAACAAATAACACAAAAACATGTGAAAGTAACAGGAGAAGGACAGGGGATGAGTCAGATATAGTTATTTATAATACTGTATAATTAATGGGAGCCTGTACTTCCTAAACCAAGGAGTGTAGACGAAATAATGCAGTAACTGATTCTTTCCTGAGCCATGAAGTCTTTTGATTTTGGCCATTGTTTGTGTCATGTTGCATCATTAACTTCAACATGTAAAGTCACGACACAGAGGCGCAGCTGTGAACTCTCTGGCCTCGTGACAAGAAGGCCCTGAGTTTGTCTTTCAGGCAATGTGGAGAATGCCTTTTCTCCATGTGTCTGCCTAGGTACTCCGCTTTCCCCTACCACTAAAGACATGTCCAGTAGTGCCTCTCCTCCTATCCCATCCCTTCAGATGGAAATTAGCTATTAAACTAGAATCTACAAACATCTCTTACATTTGTACATAGTCCTAATTACCATGACCTCAAATAGTTTGGGTTAATAAAAATTAGAAGCTATGGGTTCAATGATGGTCATGATCATTTGTTGACATTATCGTTTATCTTGTTTATTTCAAATGCACAATGGTACATTTGATGAGATAAAATTGCATTGGAAGTTACATTGATATAAAAAAGAAATGACCACCAAAAGGTTACTGCTGAATGCTAAGTCTAACAGCACCATAATTTGAGTAAAATAGCTTGTGAGTGGTGGTGGGTAAATGACTGGAGGCTCAGCGTAGTGAGGGGCATTAAATACAGTACGAGAGATGGGGCTTGACATTTAAAGAAAATCTAAAAGCTCTTCTCCGTCAGAAACTACTGATAAAGTCTGTTACATGTGGAGAAAGATCTGTAACCATGGCATTTAGTGACTAAATAAACACTTTCCTTTTTAAGATTAAGTCACGCTTTAGTACAGTTAACGTAGGAACAATATCAGACCCAAATCTTGCCACACATTTATAGTGAAAGGTGTTTTAAGGTCTCCCTCCTGCGTGTTTATATGAAGTTGTTCTTCCCTGAAATGTTCCAGTGTTAAACATCTGTATCTCCACGGGAAGAAGCAGGTCAATGGGTTCCTACCTGCATTTTGTGCTTGGAATGTTCCTTTAAACATACATTTTACAAACAAAAGGTTCTACGGAGAGGCAACTTTGTGTAACCGGTTCATTTATGTTATAATTACACAAATTTGTCTCTGTTGCTGTTTATTCTACATACCTGGCTTTCAATCACTGTGCTGTCATGGTCCGCTCACGTTTCTTCTTTGTGTGTCGGAACTCTCTCTTCCTTTTTGTATACCCCGTAATGGAGAGGTTGGTCATACAATGTAATCCCATGTTTTAAGTGCATTTTGGTCATTGTTTCACCTTTACTTTGATCATTGAACAAGCTATACTTGTACTTTAGTCAATATTGAACCTTTGAGTTGTTCCAATGTTTTTATTTATTGACACAAAGAATGTCATTGTTTCTTCTTTGTAGTTTGGGCCGACTGTAGCCGCACATCTTGACTCTGTTCATTTTTTATTGTAATCCAGATTAAATGAAGACAGCCTCCAAGTGCTTGGCTGTGTTCTGTGGTTCACTCCTGCACCATCAATCAACACCACACACAAACAGAAGAAAAACTGTCACACTTGTCAATAAGATTACTTTTTAAATTATTTTTTAAGATAATTAATACCTATATTGTATAAATAAAATTGAAAAAAAAAAAAAAATCAATCTTACTATAAAAAAAAAATATCTTCACAGTGGCAGAACATAGTGTACCTATTCTCTAAATTAGCAAATGGCATTGCTTTGTATTTTTTATTTTGTGCAGGGGTGTATGAGATGTACTTATCCATAATGACAGAGCTTTTAATTATATTCTGATCTTGCTTTATTTTACACAACACTCACTGGTGACTTCATTAGACTCACACACATCCATAATATTTGACTGAACATGCCTCTGATGTGAAGTCTCGTGCTTTGACAGATGTTCAGGTCACTCTGTCCTTCACCTCATCTCTACATGTTTTATTTACTCCAGTCCACATTTAGATCTGATTCACTTGACATCTGCCTCTCATCAATGTATTATGCTTTATGGGAATAATCTTTGCTCTTTTGGAAGGAATTCATAAGGCTGGGATAAGATCTTTTTGTCACAAATAAGATCACAATATGACCAAATCACGTGTACTAAGATTTTGATATAATACAATACTAAAATTTCCAACACTATTACATTAATACACTAACAAAAATAGCAACTTTTTAATGTATTATTAGGAAGGACCCCATGTTTTGACTTGATTAATTAAAGAGATCTACAGGATAGGTTCATTGAGATGTATTTTATTTAAAAAAAATTGTACAAAGGCCTGAAAAGCAAAAAATAAAATTTTAGGTGTATGTTTTGATGAATTTGTCATTGTGTTTTTGGTTTTAGTTTGGTTTTTGATTTTGTGTGCATCTTTTGCCTGTCATTGTTTTTTGAATTCATTAGGCATTTGTTTGTGCCACAATTGAAATGTCCTAAATCTTCAACTGCCATTAGCAAACAAGCTAGCTAAGCTCTGCAAAGTCGCCCTAACAACAGAGGTGGGACAAGTCGCTCTGCGAGTCTAAGTGAGTTTCAAGTCTTTGGCCCCAAGTCCCAAGAGACAAGTCCAAGTTACTGTAAATCCAAAGTCAAAGAGAAACAAGTCCAAGTCAAGTCAGTCAAAGTGAGACAAGACCGAGTCAAGTCAAGTCAAGAGAGACAAGACCGAGTCAAGTGTCAAGTCAAAGAGAGACAAGACCGAGTCAAGTCCCAAGCTAGAGAGACAAGTCCAAGTCAAGTTCCAAGCACTGTCCCGCAAATCCAAGTAGAGTCCAAGCTCTCTGCTTTCAGTTTCAAGTATTGTCAAGTCTTTAATCAATCTATTGAATTGGTTGCATTGATGTGTTTATACTGTATATATACCAAATTCAAAATAACTTTCTGGTCACAAAAATGTGAGGAGGGGCATGATATAGTTTGTTATTGCAAAATTGAATATTTATTCTTTGAGGAGACACGTCAAGTCATCTGAAATCACAAAGTTCCAAATCAAGCCATGAGTCACTGAATGTTAGTCTAAGTTGGGTCTAATCCAAGTCTACTTAAGTCTAGTCCATTTTATCAAGTCAAGTCTTAAGTCATCAAAATAGTGACTCAAGTCTGACTCAAGTCACAACTTACAAGCTTAACAGACAAAAAATAACAAAATGTAAATAAATAATTTTATCGTTGTGTTGCGAGTAATTTTGCTTCAGTCAGAATGTTGAGAAGCATTTCAGCCTCATCTGTCAAACTGACTGTATTTTTTGAGATTTTGACTACTGACACTTTCTACTATCCAACAGACTGGCTCCACTTTGCATATTCAGACACTTACACTAACCTAAATGCAGTATTTTACAGACACATGCTTCGCTCTGGTGTGAGGAGTGAGAGGGCATGTGTGTCTCTCAGTCCCTGGACGAACCTTCAGAGCAGATCTACGATAGAGTGAGATCTTCTGAATTATTGATGTTGGAGATGGCTGGTTCCTCCTGCAGATCTGTGTCGTGTTACCTCTCGAGCTGCTCCACTGGGCTTTGGGTTCACTCTCAACACGACATCCTGCTCATACGCGTGGGGTTATGATCTGTAAGGCTTTCACACTTGCCTATTAGTAACATTTATTTAGTTTTTGTCACCATAAGCCTTTTCACACTGTTGTGGCTTTCTTTAGTTTCTGGTGATTTTTTTTTTTTTTAGCTCAAGTTTCCATTTTGTGCGTGATTGCATATAACAAAAACTATGGACTGGATCACACTTTTGGGACTTTTTTAGTGGGTCAGGTACTTTCCCTTCAGACCAAAAACTTTTTGGAGAAACAAGAGCATTTACAACCTTAATTTTGTTGAAAATATGTTTTAGATTTGTGTCTCTCATTTAGACAAACTTACTTTATCCTTGAGAAAAAACTTATAAGCTTTATCTCACAGAATACATTTATAAGGTAACTTTTATAAGGAAGAAGAGTGAATAATTGTTCAAAAAAGAAAATACAACTATTTATCAACAAAGGGGGGGGGGGGCGTTGAGACAATTCGGATTGCTTTGATGTTTATCCGAAAAGTGTCTTCAACATGGACTACCATATGGAGTCCATGTTGTTTCTTCTTATGGCATATTTATTTTCTGACATGCGATCCTTAAAACTTCTTTGTCCGCCCCACATAAAAACAACCAAAAGTACAAGAGAGACGATAGACTACAAAGTATTGTTGCAATTAATTATTTTAATATTGTATATTTTTAAATTGTTTAAATCACTAAATTGCTTACTCTTTTATATTTGAACAATGGTTGCATGAACCACATTTGTATGTACCTTTTGGAGGTCATGAAGCCTGTTTTTTTTTTTTTTTTTTTTTTTTTTTTTTTTACAGACAAATGACTGGCCACAAAATTGTCTCAAAGTGGGTGCACATTAAAGCTCACCATAGGTGGTTCAGCGAAAACGTCCGAGTATGGCCGCTTTACCAGTATTTTTTGTACTGGCAATACGGTATATTGTTTTGAGCCAAGAAGGATGGAAACTGTCCGCTGTTTTACTATAAATTTTAGTGATGTTTATAGCTTTTGAACGTCATATATTTTTATGAAAAGGCTTTACAGATGCTGCTGTTAATACTAGCTAGACCCACTTTCAAATTTTCCTGCTGTGTAAACACAAAGATGGGGACAAGGTAAGGTTTCTGACTAAACAATTGTTAAAAGCTATTCATAAATGCTAATATTCTTAAAAAACAAGTACATTCTTACAGTTTTAAAGTGTTGTCCACTAAATATTTCCTGGTGTTGACAAAGCATCAAACCTGTCGCAGTCCAGCTCTTGTTTTTCTGTTCGTTGGGTCTCTAACCGGCTTCACCTCAGAAACTTTTATCCCGTTTAGTTCAGACCGTTATCGTGGTGCTAAAGGAGAAGAAGTGTGAAGCTCTTTAAGTGGACGACACCTCCGGACATCAGCAGCAGAGATAGCACTTCTCCTGATGCAGCGAGAGTTTGATCCTGGGTCACAGGAAGACAAGGTGCGAGGAGGCCATTTTGCACTTTTATAACACATGAATAATGAATGAAACAGCAATAGAGAGAGCTTTGATAGCGTTCAATATATGTCACTAGTTATAGGGTGCTTCCAGTGTGCTTGTTGGATTTATCAGGGTCTTTATATCCCTAAGCTGATGCATGCAGTGTTGGTCCATAGAATATAGACAGCCACTCCATTCAGTTACTGCAACCATATTCCTGCAGTAGTTGTGATGATATCAAATGGGCAGAATGACAAAAGTTGCACCAAAATAGTCAGTCTGAGCTCTCGGGCTCTTGTCAGACTGTTATGTGCAGCTCTCTGAATTGAGTACATACTATCAATCTGGATAGACTGGGCCAGCTAATCAAACTCATTTTGACCGAGGGCCACATTGGCATTAGGTTGATCAATTGTAAACCATACTACAGTTTGACATGCTACAAGTTTCTTTTTTTCTTGATGTTTAAAAATACGGCATATACAAATCACATTGTATATGCCATATTAGGTAAGATATTAACATTACTTTTATAGAACTAAAATAAACCTTATACCAACTTGAGGGCCGAATATAATGATGGGAGGACTGCATCCGGCTCCAAGGCCTAGTGTTTAACACATGTGGTTTAGGTAATTTTTTTTTTAATCTGATGGTTGAAGCGTCTGGACACTGAAATAACTGAGAAGTCAAATTTTTTGTTAAATACACTCCAGAGAAAAGCACAAACATCTTTCATGTCCATAAATGTACAAACACGCTGTGTGCAGGTAAAAAACAAAAAACAAAAAAACATTTGTTTGTTTGTTTTGGTTCAAAAGTGCACTTCTGCCCAAACCACTGTGATTGGTCCAGTTTCGGAATCAAACTTTAACTCTTTGGCGGAGGAATCTCCAGATTTTATCCAAAACTCTTGTTTTTAGCTCTGATACCAATTTCAATAATTTAACATTAAGTATCTGCTAAATTTCAATATCAGCCAATACTTATGTAGACACTGAAATAGCCTTTTTTCCTTCTCAAAACATAACATTGATCATGTAGTGTCCACTGCAAAGTAATGGTCATTTATTGAATAACAGATTTTGGATCAAATAAGGTGTGTAAATAAGTCTTAATATGTCCAACTAAAGACACAGCCAAGATATCGGCTGAACCAATATCATACCTAGACAAAACAATATAAAAAGGTAAACAAAAGAGCTGTACAGCAATCCAAAAAAAATGCAGGATTCTGGTAAATATACATATATAACTATCTAGGATCAGGATATTTTTCAGCAAATAAAATTACAATATTTCAGTTTGCATCAGCACAGATATGTCACAATATATCTATTGTCTCATTTTTCTCTCATAATACAGCAACAATCCAAACATTTCTCAAGGTCTCTCTCCTAAAATCTGAGAGGAATCAGAAATAAAGAACAGTTTCTCAGAACTTAAGACAAAAAGAGTGAATTTATATTACATGATCATATCATCAGACTTAAATCTATATAAATTGTATGACCACTTTTCCTTCTTGTGCCATTTGTTCCACCTCAAAACCCTCAGATTCAACAAAACCACTTCTTGAGGCCGGAGATCTCCAGGTCGGCCATCTTAGTTTAGCCCTCCGTTTGAACATGATCTCCGGTGTGAAACCCAAGCAGCCATTTCCAGATTCATTACCTGTTGAGCGAGTCTTTATGGTTTATTACAAGGCAGCCCATACCTGCTGTTCTTCAATTTCACTGCAGGGAATTATGGGTAAACGGAGACTGTTGATGGTATAACCCGTGCACTTTTCCAATCAGGGTTAATCCTGGCAAAGATCTGAGGAAGGAGAAACTGGAGAGGTTATATCAGCTCAGTGTAATACAGAGACAGGGATTCAGGCTGTCTGCTGAGAGAGAGCGCTCAGAGGGCTGGGCGATATCGACAAAAAGGATATCTTGATTATTATTTTTTTGTGTGTGTGGCTTGGTAAGGAAATTCAGATGCTATTATGTCAATTCAAGAAGAAATTATTATGTTTTATTTGACAAATGAGAAATGTCTGAACAGTCTGTCGATGCAATTTTTTTTGTTTTGTTTAGTTTTCAGATTTCTCTCTTTTTAAATGAATGGTTTTATTTATACACAGACAGCACATATACACAGACAGATGTCTTCCAAAGTGCTTGACACAGTTTCTTCCTGGGGCAGCTCATAAGTTATTCGCCTAAACACCTGACGCCTCAACCTCCGATCACCACCAAGCGTTACCTAAGCAGCATGTTATTGGTTGGTTGAGTGAATCAAACTCACAACCTTCTTGCTGTGACGCGAACGCGCTGTCTGCTCTGCCACTGTTGACAGTTTTCTGTATCTTCTTTTTGATTACTGGCTTATAAATTAACTTGCCAGTTTCAGTAATAATTGTAATCAACATCAATCTGTTCATTTGTGAAATAGCAAGTTACTAAGTGTAGGCTACTGCACTGTAAAACAATAAACACCAAAATAAAAACAGTGTCTGTGTCTGAATGTGCACCTGAACTACTATAAAGTGCACTATTCAAAGGTCACAACATTTGTAGTGGCGTGCGAATGTCCAGCAGGTCAAAAAGTAATGGTCAACATAGACCACAATGCACTGCAAGAAACGGTAAAACAACGCCGACAGCGTCAGGTCTTTAACTAGAAATAACACAACTGAATAAAAGATTATACATAAAAAAACGTTTAGGCACAATGTTGAACTGGGGAAAATAAACAAAACACTCATAACCAAAGTCATAAAGACACTAACGTTAGCTGCTTGCCTTAGTTTGCCCTCTAAAAGTTGAATTATTCAGTCTGTTTGATGTTTAACGTGGGCTCTAGGTAAAATAAGACTTGTATTATGATTGAACTAAAAACATGTCCATTAATGCCTCCCCTGACCCTTCCCCCAGGGCTCCCCTGCAAAAGAGATACTGAATCTCAGTGGGACTTCCCTGGTTAAATAAAGGTCAATTAAATTAACACCTTTATTGTCGGCGGGTCGCGCCCGCTCGTTTTTGCTCTTTTACACGTTCCCGTTTCACAGGCACGCCTATTTTTTAAGCAAGCACGGCAAGTTAGACATCATTGTAAAGCTTAATTTCTCAACAAACCGGCTATATAATTTGTTTTCATGTGACAATCAACTCCATCAAGAAATAACTAATAATCCGCCATCATATTCAACTTGAGATTATCGCAAATCTTACCTTTATGATGATTTTTCCATACTTGGTCTGAGTCAATCCACAGTCAACTGCACTCATTTAGTCCGTGATATCTGGCAGAAAAACAATATCCACTTGTATTTTCCCAAAAGTAAATCCTCCGGAAGAAATAATCCAGCAAACAGTGTTTCTCTTCTGTAAAAAAGTCCATAAAACTAAACATTGCAACTTTTCTCCGGGTAATGAAAGCGCTTTCCTTTTACTGGAAGCCGGCATGTTGGGTGTCATTCTTTTCCTCTCATTCTTAGCTACAAAACGAGACCAAATACATGCTTCTATGCCGCCGCGTTCGTCTGGTACGTCCCTTTGAACACAACAAACGCTCTCATGCTACGTCATCTTTACGCACCGCTCCTTGTGTTTGTACAACGATGACGTAAAATACGTCACAAAATTTACCGTAAAGACTGACTAAATCGTGCAGGGCAAACCTTCTGCTTCACAACGGTGGGTTGGATGAGATATCGGCACCAAACGGTGCTCCGCAAATCCTGTGCGTAATGCGCGGAGGTACGGTAAAATCCAAGATGGCGCAGACAGAGGATTTTTACGGAGCTCGTTTTACCGGAGTTTTTCAGCTTTTTGATGTATTTACTGAAAGATACTGCTCTAAAAGGAATGTGGAAGACAGAGAGTGTGTCGTAAGACAAGTCTCACGCCTTTGTTCTGGATATATTTATTACGAGAAGTGATTCAGACGAGAGAAGAAGAAGAAAACACCAGGCTACTTTGACTTGTGAGTATTTCAAATGTTTTTACTTTAGAAACAATATATTTATGACACGTTATTTTATAATCATTGTTGTATGACTTCTGTGTGCATAATAATTATGATGCTAAATAAATATGAACTATACTTTTGCTGAAAAGTAAACTTTTATAGGACTGACTTACTAAATAAAATGAAATAAAATAATAACATTATACAATACAAGCTTTATTATTATTATTATTATTATTATTATTATTATTATTATTGTGGTAAACAAATAACAAATGTACTAAGAGTGCTGTTTTTTCCCAGTGACCTGTCCCAGTTGGAGATCATGTTCTTGATCATCAGTGAAGATGGAGCTGATGAAGAGGACTTAGACCAGGGCTGATGAAGAGGACCGGTAATGTGAGCTGCTTGTCCAATGGATTTCATGTGGAACTGTTTTTTACTGACATGATTCTTCCACAATATTATACATTAGGCTTGTCACTAATATAGAAGTTCTGATTTATATCATTTGTTCTCTATATTTTGCGTCTCACTAAAACATAAAATGGGTCTGCTTTGACTGTTACTTTGAGCTATTGCACTTTGTTTTTTGCCAAGATCATAATAAAATGTGTATACATATTATTCCAGTCTGCTGTATAATGGAAAATTCATGACCACATAGCAAAAAAAAATTTTTTTTTTAGAAAAGTTGTAAAACATCAGTTGAAGGGAAATTGAAGCAATCAGAACATGAAAATGCATGTTTTATGGTCATTTGTGAGCTAAAATTCTTGTAAGACACTTTGGCACATTTGGCACATATTTGGATAGCTTGTTCCGAATTTACCTTTTAATAGAAAATGACCAAAATCTTCAAAATACTTATTGCTGGATGTCTGAAACTTTACACAGTTGTTGTCAACAAGATAAACATCTAGTGTGGTGCATGTCAGAAACATACAATGAAGTATATCTGTCCTAGGGCCTCTAGAAATTGAAAATATTTAGGCGAGGATAAAAAAAATCAATTTTTTAAGTTTTTGAGCTTGTATAGTCAATTTGTTTTAAGCACTGACAGCCTTTATGTGCATATCTCCAGAAACTAGAAGGCCTGAACTTTAAAATGATGTATCACATCAGCATGTGGACTGTAAACTCTTCTTTTAATAAGCAATATCATTTGGGTATGCCAAACGATTGTGCACAGACACCAATGAACAGGATGTTATCAGGTTAAACAATTAGTAGCCCAAAAATATGTGTGTGTGACACAGGGTTGCCCAGTATTTATTACAAAAGTAAAATTTTATCTGCCTTTTGTCAACCTTTTTATTTTTTCATTCGATCAGCAGAGTCACGTGATCCGCGGTCAGCTGAAAGTACAGAACAGGACAGGACTGTAGTGATTGAGTGGTTAGGGAACAAGTATGAACATTTGAACACAGCAAATAACTTTACAAGTTAAACATCTCATTATGTCTTTATTCTTACAAAAACAGTTATTTTACTGCCAGAGACCTGCTGAAGGACTCCAAACTCCACAGGGTGCAGCTGAGAGCAGAGAATAAGGACTTTCAGGATGCAGTGGAGAAAACACGTAGGCTACTTTATGATGGCAAAGGCAAAACCCCTTTTTATGAGCTTACAACAGTAAATGGGCACTTTGAAATGTTTTAGCTCACAGCACAATGCCACAGAAGTCACAAGATTTGAGCTTTTAAATGTTCATTTCTCTCCTAGTTGTCTTCAAAAGTGTTTCAGCTAAGCCTTTAAGCAAACAAGTTTCTTTTACTTAATTCTATGACTTCTGCATTTAACCCAACACTGAATACACGTGTTGACCAGGCTGTATGCAAAACCCTATTACCACCACAGCCACTGCACAATCCTATTTAAGCAGAGCGGGTTGGTTTTGGCTTCAGCCCAGTGTTTGTCAGGTTTTATCCTCAGTGTCTTTAAACAGCAGGACTGTGATAACAAGGACCACATCAGCTGTTTCTGAACCAGCTGTTTCTGATCTTGAGTTTTTCTCTCCAAAAACGTGCAGCGCATCACAAATTTCCCGTGTTTGCTCCTCTGAAAGCCGAGAGGTTAGCAGCTCGAAGGCTAATCACACTGCTGCTTTAGATAATTGCACAATATTATAGTATTACGTTGCCTCCATTAGAAAGATATTGATTCTTGAGCTCAGAAGGATTGCAGCGATTCTGAGAGATCCTGTAGCCGGATGAAAAAGTATCACTCTGCCCCAAGCAGTTCTGGTTGATGTTTTAAAGGAGAAATAAACTGACATATTTCTTTAGAGCAACATTTTACATTTTTGATCATTGAAAAATACAAAATTTGACGAAAACAGACACTTTTGTTTGTGCTTTTGGTCTTACTGTATTTTTTTTTCCATATTTTTTGTTGTAATTGCATGTGTTTGCTCTCTGTAAAGCACTTTGGAAGTTTATGTGTGAAAAGCCTTATATAAATATAGTTTACTTACATTCTTCAAATATATACAGGCCCATTCATCTTCTATGTTAAACTGCAGAATTGTTAAGCTCTGCCTCTTTCTTATAAAATTTCACCGCAACAATCAACATATTTTAACTTGCTTTTGAATCCTTGTTTTACTTGGAATGGGAATTTTTGGAGTAGATTTTAGCACGCCAAACACTGCTGCAGATCATCTGCTTCATGGCCCCAGAGGATCTTTCCCAATGTTCTATTTTTATTTTACTGTATAGTTTATACTGTATGTTTGTGCATCGTGTCCAAACTTTTTTGATTAAAGGTTGTATGGAGGATTTTTCAAATCAACAGCTGCTTGCTGTTTTTCAAACGATGCACATGTGTTTCTCCTCCCAGGGCCACGCCCTTCACTGATAACTGGGCCAATGAGTTACTCAAGAACACTGAGGGTTTGCTTGTTATCTGTTTTCTCGTTTTCTATTTTATTGGCCTCATCATGTCCACAGTTTATATATTTTTAAGATTTTTTTTTTTTTTGGCATAAGTACAAGGCTGTTACAAATCTATGCAACTGTTTTTGACCAAGACTAACAACAAACAAATTTTGAAAATCCTCCATATAACCTTTAAGGGTTGCACGTTAAAACCCAGATATGATGAAGGGCCCCACATTTATAGCTTAAGACCACAACGTTATGCAATAAAATGCTACATTTTGGCTTGAGATTGGCTTTAGAAAAGGGTAGTTTTTAACTACACTACAAAAGGCATTACTTATTGCTGTTTGGTGAAAGTGTTTTCTTCTGTATCTGCAAGAGATAGTTTTATACCTGACAAGTTTTGAGGATCTCTTCGCCAGAGGCGTTGCACGTCGGTAATGTGTCTTATTAGCTGCTGTTCCCAGATGTGGTCAGACCAGTGGACAATATGCCTTTCATCTGGCTGATCAGGTAATACTTTAGCTATTGAAGTTTAAAAATTGGAAAAATCTAACATATTGATCCACTGGTGTCACAGGTGGTCAGACAGAATAATATGGGTTTGCTTTGTATCAACTATATTAGATATAAGTATAAGTATGCTCATTTCTTAAAGTATTTCAAATTAGCAGTTTAAGCCCCGAAGGACATGCAGTGATTCAAAAGAAACCATTCCTCTGCCTCTGTCTGCTAACCAGATATTTAACAAAGTTAGAGAAATATTTAATGACGTTTTTCCATTAACGGCGGCCTGTGGGTCTATAAAACGAGATCAAAAGCACAAATGGCAAAGCTATCATTCAGTCTCAAATAGGAAGCTTTGTCAATATGCGCAGTGTTAAGGTCAGCCGCTTCACTATCTCCACCTGCCATTATGTTTGAGTTATGATCGCTCAATTATCTCGCTACATAAAGACTTAGCCCTGGTTGCTTGAGTAATTGAGAGAAAATGGCTAAAAGTGAAATAAAGGATTCCTCTTTAATATTCAGTCACACAGCGGGAGGTTTGTTCAGATGTGAGACAGAGGAAGATTCAAAAGCTTTGATACGCCACTCAGCACTTTCTTATACAGAACTAATCTTAAGCATATATCATAAAGAATATCATGCTTTTGATTCGAGTGAATATATGCATGTAATTAGACATGGCTTGTGGAAATGACTAGAACTAAAAATCGGTATTACTGGATGACGTGATGGCTGAGTTGAAGAAAATAAGAATAATTAATTTGCACTACTTCTAAGTTTTGATATTATAAGTAATGTGGTATTGCCACTTCTCTGCCAAATGCAAGAAGGTTTCTCATGTGATTCCAACAGGTGAGGCCTTTTGTGGTATACTGAGTGACTGCTGCCATCTAAATAAGATAAATCAAATGCTGTTAATTTATTTTAGGACTATCAAAGTCAGGGCGTAATGCAGTGTGCTAAGGTTTTGTTCACGTGAAAACATGGACAAAATCAGAAGGGACTTAGAGAGACCTTTTCAGACATTTGTCTCCAGTAGATTAGACCAGTGCTTCTCAACTTGTCTCTGTTGCGACCCCCAAAGCAACAAGAGTGTTCATTTGTGACCACCAAGCAAACAAGGTAAACTATATACAAAGTAATGAAGTAGACTTATGTCTTTATTGTGAAAATGTTTATCTTAACAAATTAATGAAATGCCAACATTTAGGTATAGATATTTACCACTGTATTAAAGAATGTCACACTTTGAATACAAATATTGTAAAGATTTAAACGTTCAACATATGGTTATTATGGGGCCATATCATTTGCTGCTTGATGTATGACTAGAACCAGGAAGTACCATCACATAAATCCTGGGCTCAGGTCTCTGCATGGCTTCAATGCTGCAAGGCTCAGGACTTGTTTACCACATCATCCACACGGAGTTTCAGAACACTGAAAATTAATATTTCTGAAACCAGGTCCCAGAGTGAATAGAGTTCAAAACTTCGGTCAGCGTATTCGCAGTTACGCTGATGAGTCACATCTTATCTACTGAATGTATTGACCTTTATATGTTCACTACAAAAAATCTGCTGTCTCAGAAGACAGGAAAAACTTGAAAAGATCTACAATCTTGAAGCTTTGTCAGAATATTCCAAAGAATCTGAAGCATAAATACACTTTCTCTGTCTCTTCTGTAGATTTAGATCCGCGTTGTTGATTTGGAATGTTTGCTGAGTTTAAAAGTTTCTGTTTACATTCACAAGTTTTTCTGCACATGCTCAGTGTCAAGTCTTCCTCTAGTTTTCTGACTTTCTGTGTCAGTGTCACAGCGCCACACTCTGGTCAGTTACAGGCATTACACCAGCTTCAGGCTGGTTTACTGATTCGTGTGGACACTCACAAATCCTAAAATAACTCCATGTTTATGCAATTTTATTTTAAAATGATCATATTTTTTCGTGCGCACAAGGCTTCAGAGAATTGAACAAGTAAAACAACTCTTGTTTATGTTTGTTTTTAAATGAGTGTCAGTGTTTATTTTTTAATTTGTGTGCACGCATTTGACTGTGTTTGTATTTTTGAACTTGCTTGTGTGTCTTCAGGGCCGGCACTAAAACGGTTTTGTGTACAAATTGTTCTATGCAAATAAACTTACCTTTTTTGTATTGATTAAAAAAGAACACTTAAGTTAGTTAAAATAATGTATTAAACAGGCTACTTAGTTCCAGAAAAATACAAATGGGCAAAGTGAAGTGTCCTAGCTTCAAACGAAAGTTTAGGTTTTCGAAAGATCAAGATTCACAATGTCTCAACATCTTTTCTAATTGTGTGACATAGGTCAGTTCCTCTTCTCACTCTAACAGAAGCTTTAGTTTAATATACTTTTGTGGGCGGAATAACATGAATACCTTAAAGGCCTGAATCACCCACAACTGCTGTCAATGCTTTCGACTCCAAACATAATGATTTTGTTTTTGTTGGCAGCCACAACTATCGAGTTTTGCTCTAAAGGAAGGTTCATTTCTACATTTAACATGTTCCAAAGATACTGCCTTATGTAAAACAAGATCATTTGGTCCAATACTTGATTACCATGTTGTCTTTAGAGATTTTTCTGAAGCAAACCGTCCTCTCCATCACCCTCGTGTCTGATGTGTCTCAGTGAGAATAGAAATCCCCTTGACATTTCTTTGGGCGCTGTATTGCCTGCAGGTCTGACTGGTAAAGAATGCATTGTTCCTATAATCTCATTAAAAGGCAAACACAAGTACCAGGTTCAGCCTATGGTTATTCAGGGGCCTAATTATCATTGTTTGTTTAAGATTTGTTTAATTAATGAGCGATGAGTCACGCACTGCAGGCGAGTTGAAGAAAAGGGTGGGAACGAGGAATCGGTTTGTTCTGCGGTCAGTTTGGAGAATTGAGATGTTTTAGATAATCTTTGAAAATTAAACATTTTTTTGTCTAAACCTTAGTGAGAAAGTATCAGTTAACATTTTGCTAATTAATAAAAAACTGTCATCATTTTCATTCTCAACCTTTTGATGCATCCCTAGTTTTTACAGTTTTAGTTTTTAGTCACCAACACAGTTTTAAAACAACTTTTTCTTGACTCAAAAACAAAGCTCATTATCTTCTGTGCAGCCACTTAGCTTTCATCTCAGAGTCATACTAAAAACCTAAAAGAAAACCTTAAACTTAAAGACTAAAAGTAAACCACAAAAACAAACATTTTTATATCATTTTGAAAAAAAAGAGTGGCAAGCAAAAACATACATTTCAGAATACTATCTTAGATTAAAAACTTAAATGAACAGACGTCTGTTTTGATCTTACTTTGACAGTTTAGGCTCAAAACTGTCACTTGGTGTCCCTGTGACTTGTCTCCTGAAGTTGTTTATGCAGGTTTTGGCCTGTTTTTACATGCATAGTAGACAACCATCAGCGTGTGACCCTTTCCAGGTGTGAAAAAGTTGGCAAGCCCCCTCATCCCGGTTTACAGTCTGGTTTAGCGTTTTTGAACCTCAATGACCTCTTCTATCCAGCAAAGTATACAGTACCTTATTGCATTCATGCTAAGACTCTGGCTTTCAACAATCATTAGGTGTTCTCTCTGTTGCAGTGATCTGAGATTGCTGACTTAAGGTCCATTGTAACTAAAATGTTAAGGTTGTGACATATCAAATTACAGTCCATTGGCATTTGTCTAGATGTGCACCATGATGTTTTGTAAATTCTCCAAAGTTGCCTCTACAAGCACAGGCAGCCTGTTGAATGGGAGTGCTGTGTGCTGAATTTTCCATGCTAATTGGGCAGAAAAAGCAAAATGTGCATCTACATTCACGATATTATTGTATGAATTTGTTTTTATTTTTGCTTTCAGTTTGCTTTTACACATCAGACAAATGTTGTACATTGAGAGATTAATATAACAATAGCTTCACAAACAGCACAACATAGAAGAAGCATCAAGACATAACAAATACTGCTACAAGGGCAAAATGTAAGGCTGGAGATTGATAGGATGCTCATCTGTGATTTAATGATTAGAAGTAAGACAGACACTTATTTATTAAAGTCTCTAGTTTTTTTTTTTTTTTTTTTTCTTTAACTTTTGTAGTTTGCTAACTGGTCATTCAGTCAAAATAAATAATACTGTCAGCATTACATTTTCATAATAATTACTGTTTTCTTACCTCAGAAAACTATGGAATACAACGATGTGTCAACAAGCTGTAACATTTTTCTTCAGTTTTGTTCCCTTGTTTTATAACAGGAGTCACTAACCCCGACAATCACGATCAACGGTCGATATAAGTCAAAAGTGTTTCAATAGACAGTCTAGAAATGAAAACTTTCAACTTCGATAAATGTATATATAGATCTTCTGGCTGTGCTCAGTCTAAAAGTAGCTCGCGAGCTGAAAAGGGTTGGTGACCACTGTTTTAAAACTTTGCAGTGCAGTGCACCTTTGAGTTGTTCCAGCTGGGCTTGCTGTTTGATGGCTTGGATGCATGCTTCGGAGGTTTTTTTTTCTGACAATGCATACACAAAACAGAGGTCGGTTCGTAAGACACAACATACTGATGAGGTTAGCAGAAAACTCATGAACTTAAATGGATTAGTTTAGAATCTAATGAGTCAATGAAAGAACAGACACGTATCAATAAAAATCAGGTAAGCTTCATATTGATCTAGAATTACCTTTGTGCACACAAACATATCGACTTTATTTGTAAAGTCTGTGTCATGCTGTCAGGGAGAGACATCTGCAACCTCCTGTTATATTTGTGATTTACTGGTTTTAGCACAAAACAATCACATTTTCACTGCTCAGAAAAACGCAGAACTTACAAATGACGTCTTTTTTTTTTTCCATTTACTAAACGACAAATGTTTTCGAAAACTAACTCTTCATTTTCAAACTCCATTAGCACAGTCTACCTCCCATTCTTCAGCTGCTTTAGATTCACGGCAGGACTAAATCACATTCTCACACTGCACGCTTGTTTGGCGTAGCGTGCAGCAATCAACATTTTAAGAAACAACTCTATTAATTAAACTCACTCAACTCCTGATGCGTCGTAGTGGACTGAATATTCATGTCTTTCTTTTTCCAGTTGTTGATGGCTACAGATGGATAAGATTCAGACACTGGCTTGAAGAGAATACATATTTATGGCGTCCCACATGTAGCTCGGCGTTCGCAGGTGTTGTGTGATTATTTACCCATTTTTCATTCGTCTCTCACTCTCGCAGACCTGGTTCACTCTGAGCCACCGATTAATCATCCATAATGAGACGTGTCGTGTTTCTTATTGGCGACAATTACGGCGACTGGAAACAAACAAATGAGTGATCATGTCGTTTATAAGCAAAAGAACGGTTCGCCACGAGAAGCAGTTAATTCATTTGCACATGTTTTAGATTTGATGTTTTGATTGTGGTTTGGTAAAATAATATTCATTGTTTAGATTCGGGGATTGATTTTTCTGTCTTGAGATTTGAAAAGTGCCTGGTAAAGTTGATGTACCCAGTCAGTTAAAAGTAACTAACCATTTACTAGTGGTCTTTACTCATTAATTGCTCTCACAAAAATTTAGGCACCTTAATAGTTTCATATCTAAAGTTTGTAGCCGGCAACGTGTCATATTTGGGGGCGTGACCTGCTGTGGAGGAAGGTCATGGGGAAAAATCCAATGGAAAACTCAGCTTTTTACCGCTTTTAAAACATTTTCTGGTCAATAAAGTGTTTTTTAGCACAACTAATTTAAGAAAAGTAAACAAAATGTTCTGTAAATGTGAAAATATCTCAGCAGGAACGCATTAGCATGTAGCCCACAGTTACCATTAGCATTGCTGAATATATTTATACATTTTGGACAGTTGTATCACTGTATTCATAACCTTGTCTTCAGTTCTATATTTGACACAATATATCTTCTTTACTGTTGTAGTTGTTGAACAGTGAATGATAAAGCTATTCTGATGCACTGTTCATGTGAAGTTTCCCCATGGAAGTACTCTGTACGCCTCTATTGTTTCATCAGCTGTGAAGATTTTATTAGATTTATGAGAGCGTCAATTCATATTGTTTGTTTTTCTGGTCATTCTTCTGCAAGTGAGAGCATGTCACTTCTTTACAGGAGCAGTCCAGACTTCAGGATTCCAACTCTGGCGTTAGATGCTTGATGGAAAGGAAATGTGGTGGACCAACATGGTTTCACAGAAATGCGTATTTTCTACCATTTTCTACCCTATTGTGTGTCTAGAGGATTTTCGGTCGACGTCACTTTCTGCCCTACTGCTCATGTGTTATGCAGAAAGACTCGCTCTCCGTCTGGTTAGCTGTGAATCTTTGAATAAAACAAACCATGTTTATAAACAAAAACTTCCTCTATAATACGATGTCTCTGTTTGATGTGTGAAAAGCGTCAAATAGAGACACTGTTTACTTAACAACTTTAGACAGACGTTTTGGTTGAAACCACACGTGGATATTTTCTTTGGGTTAAATGGCTAAGTTTAAGTCTGAATTCAAAAATGTGCAAGTTTTGGTCTGGGGCTGGAAAAGGTTAAGATTAGGAGTGGTATTTCATTAATATTCATAAATAATACAATTTTACACTCACCAAAAAACCAGGCTGCAACACATGTCACAGACGCACCTAAAAAGTGTGTTAGACATTCACATTTCAGTGACATAGGGTTAGGTAGTGGTGAAAACTTACTTTTTACAATATTTCACCACGCTGGCACAATTGTAATGCTAATTTGCTGGACACCTGAAAACATGGATTTACTTTGATTTAAAAAACTTAAACATGATGCCTCCGACACAAAGATCTAGTGTGAATGCAGGATTAGGTTAAGTTTAATGTGTGATGTATAAATGCTTGTTTTTAAGGTATTTTTCAGCGATTAAACACCAAGTGTGTATTTCTTTTCAAAATGAGTCAATGTTGATTTAATAATTTAGCTTTCTCATTGTCTAAGATCCCACCAAGGACCAAACCTAAAATACCAAGTGCACTTTCTAATGGCTGTCATGATAAATTATGTAGAACCTTCTGGTAAATGTTAAACTGCTTGTTGATTTAAACTTTAGACCTTTGAAGAGTGTCTATAATCATCACTCAAACCGGCTCCATGGGGTGTTATCGACTGCAGACTAGGAAAGACCAATTACAACATGATTAAAATCTCTAAAATCGAATATTTTTCATCAAATCCAGATCTTCAAAGTTAGAAGTCTGACTGACTTCTCCCATTTAGGTCCTCAGAGACTATAACTACATACATGCTAAAATGTCTCAAATTAGGATTTGAGTCACTAACCTCCAGTTCTGGGGACAAAAACCTTCTGCACACAAGAGGAGTTCTGGCCTGATATTAATAGTGTGTTCTGGTAGCACTCAAAGCTCGAATCTTCTGAGTTCCAACTTGTAAATTATATTCCCACTGGAACAGCCCTCCAACTCATGTTCCCACTTGGATACTTGGAGGGAGGAAGAAAATTGAACATGGCAGGCCCTGCGTTTTGAGAAAGATAAACCTCTGACAGCTTCACTTCTAATCGTACCGATGTTATTTTCTCTTGAGTTTGTCTCTACAGTTCACTCGCCTCTGTGACTCTGCTATGTACTGCCCTTCTGCTTTTATAAACCTGCTGCTAATGTTGCCAGATACACAGAATTAATGTAAACACAAGTACAAATTCACTCTTTGCAATGTTTTGCAAACCTTAAATGTAACTGCAGTGTCCGAGTTGATAAACTGGCATAAAGAAATCTGTATTTTGGCTGTTTTGGGCAATTTCCAAGCTCTTTATTACTTGATTGGCTCATTACTATAAAAGTAATCCGACTTGACCACTGGAACACACAATACTTGGAGAAAGCATCACTCCAAGGTCCGATTTCAGACCTCCGAGGACGAGTGGACGCACTAAAAGCTTATGTGTTTTAAACAAGTTCTGGGAGAAGTGGTCAGAGTAACTTCTCGTAAGAGATTACTTTCCATTTAACTCGTCATGTCTCAGGTCACTGAAACAGCTTTTTGTCAGATCTTATCATCAGAAGTCCTAATGTGTTTTGTGAGGACTTTCATGACAGTCAAACAGTGACCGGCTTCAATACCTTGTAATCACAAAATTGAGAAAATAGCCAACCACTTTGTGAAAAACCTTTCATTTCAGGTCCACATAAAGTTAGTGTAACCTGCTCCTGATCTCTAATGACTCTCCTTTCTGGTCATGTTTAATCCGGGTTTTCTTCATCATTGTTGTGCCACTTGTTTGAAGCACATGAGGAAGTGTGTCGAGTCCGTGTTTTCAATCTGACACCAAATAGGACTGCAATAGTTGTCAGTGAGTAAAATTCCCAAAAATAATGAAGCTTACTGTGAAAAGTGATTTATGTGACAATCTGCTCCTTCTGTCCATGAATCAACTTTTAACTTCTCACTGCAAGAGCCTCTCAATCATCAGCTAAAGCTATCACCAAAACATTCTTTGTCTACTCTCTAAGTGTACTCTACAGAATTGTTAAGATCTGTACATTTTTGTTCATGTTTTGTCTTTTGCATTAGCACAAAAACAGTGTCATAATCAAAACACCTGCATGTGTTTTATGGCTATGGGACTCAAAGTTGTAATCGGCAAAAAAAGCTTCCAAAATGTTCAAACTTTATTTAACTGTTTGACTTTTTGAAATGTGATGTTTGCACCTTTGATACACAGACACTAATCTTGCTCTTTTCTCACAGACGCCACTAAAATATTTATGAGCACAACTTATCGGCCCTTGATCAATTATCCAGCTGCCACAAGCCTGCGATGAATTATTAACATGCTGGCGATAAGCATCTCTCCCATTGATTTGTGTCAGGCCGGAGATGGATGCACTGGATAGGGTTTTCTCTCAGTCTTTTTCCTGACATTTGGCCAATTATTGTGAGGCTCTGACCCAAACCTGCCACGTAAAGCCACTCCAAAAGCTACTGCTCAGGTGGTGCAGTTTGGAAGACAAACCCAAGCACTTAGAAAATATCTCAGCTAGATAAATTGGGTGCAGATTTTGTTTTTAGTCACTGCTGCCTTATAGCAGCTGCTTGTACACTCAACTTGTGGTGTGAAGTATGGAGCTCATAGTGCTCACAAATTGTATAGATATTTTCTCATAATCATAGAAATAAGTTTTTTTCTGAGTGCTACACAAGATTGCACTTTTAGAGGACTTATGCTGGGCAAATACTTTTTTTTAAGTTCTCACAGTTTTTCCTCAACAAAAACACAACTGAAGTTCTGATTGCAATACCATTTTGTGAGGTATTGCAGAACTGCAGCTGGTTCTCGAAAACCAGAAAGTACAATAAGTTATAGCTGAAATGATGTTGACCACAACCAACCAGAATGAGATAGCAGACTGTTATGTTCTTCTTTAACTGGAATCAAACATTAAAGTTGGCGAGCTTGACTTTTAGTTGTTGCACAGTTTGCAATAATCACTGCACAGTAAGATCAGGTAGAAACTGAGAAATGTAAAAAATGACAAAGACGGTCTTGTTTTGGCTCTTGGTCTCGTCTCGGTCTTGACTCTCAGTGGTCTTACTCTTGTCTTAGTCTCAGGACTCTGTGGTCGCTTAAAGGTCTTGGTCTCATAAGTATGAGTCCAAGGCCATCATTGCCTTACTCACGACAAGGGTCTTTTTATTCCTGTCTCTTAACTCAACTTTAGACGTACTCCACAGCTCCTTGCAATGGCACACACAAAAATCAGATTACAATTTATGCTTTGGGTCTGAGTTTGAATCGCTATGTTCTTCCGACTCTTTAAAGATGTGAATTAAGCCTAGTTTGTGATTGATTGCCTGCAATCTGCTAGCAAAAACTCAACAATGTCCAGCTATTGCCCTTTGATACTCCTCCTATACACATAAGTTTGTCTTACATGTTAAATGAATGGAAAGCACAAAAGAACTGGTCTACTTACTTCAAAAGATAAAGTTCTGTAACTGAATCAAGTGTAAATATATGTATTCTTAAAAAAAGATTTGACTCATGCAATGTACTCTTGCTAAAATGATATACTTACAATACAACATCAAATATTATCACCATTATTGGCAAACTCTGCTCTCGTAGCCTCAAGCTTTTGTATTGCCTTGTTACTGGAGAATAAAGTGAACCTCTTCTCGCAAGGCCAGACCGGCTGCTCTTGCATAACCACAGTAATGAGGTAATCTTTTCTATGGCGTGACTCACAGAGAACCTATTGTGGTTATCGGCTCTGGATTTAGCATGTAGCTCCCCATTCTGTCGGCCCTTTCAACCTCAATGTCAGCATTGCTATTTGGGATCCGCACTACAAAGCCTTGGCCATTATAGTTGTTGAAAAGCTGCGAACATTACATAAAAGTTTGCTCTCAAAGTTTGCTTGTGAAGTCCGCATCCGGGAGCCACTTCAGAGCGTCCTCGTGATTAAGGCTTAAGAAAGTGGCATATCCGGGGTTAGCATGACATTTCTATTAAGTCTGCTGGTTGGCTCATTGTCTGCTGCTCTGTGGATGTTATGAATTCAGATGACCGGGGCAGAACAAAACAGGATATGCCCACTCGTATTCTCTTCATATTTTTGTCAGAGCTGTTGTTACATTGGACACAGTGAGGAGACAGATGGGCGATGAGTAGGAGATTATTAACAGCATTTAAAATACAAATATATTCTTTATTCTTGTTTTTTATAGCTGCAAGTTACTATTGTCGCATGGCCATATGCAAGGCTCAGAACATAGGTCCGAATTTGTCCAAAAAAGCATGTCTAATCAATAATGGCATTTTGAAACAAAATCATGGAATTTCATGATTTTTAGGGAATTTTGGATGAATAACCTGTATTTTTAGCAACTCCACAGTTAACTGTTACACATTTGATATCCGTGTCCTTAACTTTTTCATGTCATGAAACAGATACAAAAAAGTACTACTATAAAATGTTGATGAATTACAATAGAACCGAATATTTTGCATTGCTTTGTCATGGACACAGAAGATGATCAAACAAAACAATCAACCTATTTTGCATTCAATGTCTATTTCTTTCTTGGACCCTTTCATGTGCCTTTTATATATAATCCACTTTTAAATTTTAGTCATCAGTGTCATTAGTAAACAAAAAACTTAGTCCAGAAAAAAATATCATAAAATAACATGGAAATCTTACTTGTGATATTTGAAGGTGCTCATGTTATTGGGAACACAAAATACAAAGAAAAAAGGACCCAACGCACTTCTAATAAAGTTAAAAAGCCTTTATTTTTCTGGGATATTTCATTGTTAAAATATTTTTGATTAAAACAGTGCTGATTAGCTTCCCACAACTGTCCATTTGCTTGTTTTCTGTCAATGTTGGAAAATCTGCTTCCAAAGTATTGAACAATGAGTCTTCCGTGTTAGATTTTCTAATGTTGCGTTCACACCGGACAGCGTTGGAGCATTTGATGCGTCCAGTTTTATGTCAAGTCAATGTAAACCAGCGCCTTGAGGCATCCAGCAAATTTGCAATGTTAATTTGCATCCAGCTCATTAAATTGCTTGTTTGGGCGTTTACTGATGCTCGTGTTGAGAAGTAGACACTCCAACCTGCGTCAGCCACCTCATCAGGCGTCAACGACAGAACTGGGCACTGATGAACTTTTCAGCGCCTGTCCACACATGACTTCAACCAAACTTCGTGTCTAGAAGAAGCTCAGAGTATAGCGTTTTTATTTGATCTTTTCCAAAGTGTGAAATAGAGTTGTATAATAGACATACAAAAAGAGCTAGAGACATGCTCATGATACACTATAGTAACATGGCGCAGTGATTCAGTGAAACAGCGTTGGACTTTCAAATAAGGTTTCATAGTGTAAAGGAGGCCAAATATAACTCAAGCATATTTTGATGTGGAACAATGGCCTCATTAATGAAAGTCTTCGTAAAATCTGTGCGTAACTTCACTTTAAGAAGCTGCTGCGAAAACTCTACGTGTGATTCACGACGAGTTCGTAACGAGCCAAATTCCTTCCTAACAGCTTTACACCAAATCACCAAAGTCCAGCTACAAACGGTATTACATAAAATGAATAATGCATACTTCCTTATATGGCAAATCTGGGCCGGACACAGCGCGTCACAGGACTTAGAGCTGGGGAAATGATCAGGAAGAAGCTGCAGCAGCGCGTCTCCCACTTTCGCTGAGTTAATACTGCAGCATCTTTTAAAAATGTCCAAACACACATGAACACACTCAGAGGAAACAGATTCACGTCACAGATGTATTCTAATGACGCTGGGCTTTTGCCGTTTATATCGCATTTCACGTCGCAGTAGAACGCGCGTGTGGGGGGGGGCGGGGTGCTACAGCCTCTCAGGACCCTGTGTCCTGGGGGGACAGGGGGTCCTACGTCCTGTAGGGGTTAGATCACAGAGGCTCTGAGCCAGGACAGGCTGCTGCAGGTTTATTAAAACAGTCATTTTTTTGCCTAACTGAATTTTTTTTGTTTCTAAAATTATTTTATATACAAGAATTTGCAAAAATACATAACCTACATTCATGTAGGAATTACAATTTTTGACTGAACTAAATAAGAAATAAAATTCTGAAACAGCTGATTCTTTGTTCTTATGAGTGCTCCTCAGTGTTCGGATTTGTTCTTACAGACGAACATTTCCCGTTAAGAACAAATTTTGTGAAAGCCAAAAATGTTCGTAAGGAGCCCTTAAGAACAAATTTGTTTCCTAAGAACGTGTCATGAATGAGGCCAATGTGGCTAAAAGTTGATATTTGTCCTTTGTTGTATTATCCATCCCAAAGGCTGCCATTTATCGGTCTGGCTCTAAAACTAATGATAATGTCTGCCTTTATTTCTCTTGTATAAAGTTCCATCCGCCAGGACTCTTGTCTCTTTTCTAAGGACATGACACAGAAAACAGACTAAAACAGTGAGATGGTGAAGATGTCATTCCACATAATGCCATCAAAGTTTCTTATAAACAACATTTTAGGAGTGAGTTTTGCCTCAGGAGGTTTTGTCTTTACTACAAAAAGGCGATTTTTAAGACCTTGTTTTAAAATGTCAAAGATGGAGCCTAATTAAAGCCCAATTTGTGCAGGACCTTTGGCTAAAGGTGGTTTTATGGGCGACTAACTCCAAAGACCATAAGTATTAAACAAAGGGTGAATTTGCTTCATTTGAAAGAGAAGCAGCTCAACTTTTACTTAAGAGTGCACTTTCTGTAGCATCACACCATTTAAACATTAAGGAAGAAACATTGTGCTTTTTAGGTTTGGAGTATTGAGCTATAACATAAGTAGATGATTATTATTTATCATCTGGTAATTGTCAACGTCAATATTTATTTAAAAGGGCATTGTATTTAAAGCCGGGATACTAAATTGTATGTCGCTAAACAGGAAGTATCGAAATGTGTCTACTTTCTAGTCTACTTTCTATCGCTCACAATGATTCGGCAATATCCACATACATTCATTTTTAGCTGGAATTATGGCTTAAAAATCAAAGTGAAACTGTAGTAGGTTTCTAAAGCATAGCCAATCAGAGTGCTGCTTTCAGCTGTCTATGAACAATATATTATCTTATTATTCAATTTAGACAGTAGGCTACACAGCAATCTGATATTTTCAAAAGTATACTGTTAGCAAATAGTTTTTGTTTGTTTGTTTTGTTTTTTAAGGAAAAGACTAATTTTACAACTTTAATACTGTTTGTAATGTTGTAAATAAGTTCTGCCATGACATTTCACTGAAACAAAGACCACATGGCAGCACAGTGGCAGAGCAGTTAGCGCTCTTGCCTCACAGCAAGAAAGTTGCGAGTTCGACTCCCGCATTGCCCAGGCCTTTCTGGGTGCATGTTTTGCATGTTCCTCCCCGTGTCTGGGTTCTCCACCAACCAATAACATGCAGGTTAGAGAATGCTTGGTGATGGTCGGAGGCTGAAGAATCACCTCTGCTGAGCTGCCCCAGGGCTGCTTGCCGTTTTCAGTGAGTGGGGGTTACTGTGTGAAGCTCTTTGGAGGATATACTGTATGTCTGTGTAAATGTGCTAAATAAACCCTTCATTCAGTCATTTATTTTTTTTGCCTTTTGGGTTACAGGTGACTGAAGCCTATCCTTGCTTAGGTGAGGACCACCTGTCCAGGGCAATCAAACAGCTGCATATCTGGCAACTGACGACGCAGACTCTGCAAACAAGTCTTCAAAAAACTGCCTCCACAACCTGCTCCGTGCTTTTCTGACCCTCGGCACTCTCATTCACTCCAGACACACAAAAACCCAGACCAGTTCAGACAGGCAATCCTCAGCTTGTTGTGAAAGACCCTTATACTGTATTCTGTTGTGTACAAGCACATTTCTAACATCTGGTGTTTTTCCTATGTCCTACTTATCTGTTGAGTGTATATCACAACATTTACTACTTTCTGTGATGTAGCATCCTTTCTGTGACACATACAGTCCTGATTGTTGATAAACATTTGCCGAAGAAACCATTCTACAACTGTTATATCAAAATGTCTACAGATTGTTGTGACCCCTACGCGATGACTCTTGAGATTTAAGTCTTCTGCCCACTTGTTGATCGACTCTGCATCGAACAAGGGAAGATTTGTAAAAAAAATGTGAATGAAATTTTGCATAATTCAACAAAACTCTTCCGACAAATAGTTCATCTCATCTCAGCTAATCCGTCTGGTGTTGAGCATCTGAAAGTTTGTCAGTCATATTGCATCCTGCTGCCCATTACATGCCCCAGCAGATCTGCTTTCACATCTCACTTCAGATATCTCTCTCACTGCCGCGTTTCCTGCCCCCTCCACCCCAGTCCTCCCCTCTCCTCCCTCTTCCGCCGTGGTTCCTCCCAGTGCCAGCGCTAACATATGCCGACTGCCAGTAAGAGTTGAGCAGAGAAATTGAAATGTAACTTTCTTCAGAGGCGCTGATGCAGGCTTGGACAGACTAGCGCTGCCAGAGGAAGATTGATTGCTGTTGAGATTGAGTTTGAAAATCCGTTTTCACCATGGATAAGGCACTCACGATTAGTTTTCAGAATGATGTGTAGATGTTCAGGTTTGGCAACAGAAAGGTTGGACGGAGACCAGACTAATTCTCTTAAATCTTTTTCTCCTCTGTCAAGTGTGAAACAAGTCCGAGATCTCATTTCTAGATGAATTCCACGCTTCTGTGGCTTTGTTTACAAAAATGCCAATTCAAAAGCGGCCTGCGATTTTCGTCTGTCAAAGATCTCTCAATCAGAAATGCTGTCAAACTTTTTTTTTTGGTTGGTTTTACTGCATCGCTGAGTCATTGTGTGCAAAATCAATTCTTAAAACTTGGGGCAAAAGTGAATGTTAAAAAAATATATTTTCAAAGCATTCACTGGAGGAACTGCAAATGGAAATAGCATTTATATGGTGAAGGGAAAGAAGTTGATCACAGCAAAGAACATATCCAATATATTATTTGCGTTATATTTATCTGTTAAACATGCTTTAGCATATTTCCATTAAGTCACTAATTTGATGAATTATTCTATATTTCCTTGTAATTGTTTACTGATCCAAACATGAAGATAGGTTTAAATAATACCTTAATTGGCATTAGATATGTATAAACATCATCATCATCTTTCACTAAGGACAACACTCTCAGAACTTGTAAGCAAGAACTTTATTGAATAAATGTAAGCCCAAACTAAACGAATATGTTATTGCTGGTGGTTTGGGGCTTCTTTCGAGGGCTTTTTTGGCAAGAGAATAATAAGACAAGAATAATGAAATATATATATATATATATATATATATATATATATATATATATATATATATATTATATATATATAATATATATATATATATATATATTATATATATATATATATATATAAAATACCATATATTTTAAGTGTTCACATTGTTGTTTTGCAACATGAATGTTTTTGACCAACGGGAATTGGGTCAGAACTACAGCTACGGGCTGCAAAAGAAATGACACCAGGGACATAATAGAATTGATCTTTCTTGATAATTCTGGAGAAATTGTGAAAACAAGCTTGGATGGATCTACTCATAAACCTGGGACATTCAGAAAAGTAATCAACCATTTTCTGAGGCTCAGGAGGGAATAAAAATTAACCACTGCCAAACCTTCAGCAGTATTTTAAGTTTATCCAAGATTAAAAACACAAGAAGTAAATACAGTATGTGTTCTTTAAACAAAATGCAATGTACAAATTGAATTTGTGAGGTTTGATGGTTTAAGAAAACCCAGTTTATGACAAATCTGAGGCACCTGGAACAGTATTATCTGAGGCTCTGTGGGGAAGGAATAGAATAGAATCTCCAAGACGGTGTTTGTTGAGAAAACAATTCTAGCAGATTAAAAACTCTAAAACATATATTGTGCATGATATGTGTCCATTACTGAAGATATTATATCTAAGACTATCCAAGATATGAATACACAAACACTTTTTAAAGCAAAAATGCTTTATTTGAAATGCTTTTGAGTGAATGAGTTTATGGGCATCGGACTAATTTACCCACAGCTGTGAATAGGCAGGAGAGCCTCGTCTTTTTTGGCCCAAACAAGAAGTTGCTCATGCACTGATTGAGATGTTTAACCACGGCCTCCTGGAAATCCTCGTCCTCTGCTCTCAGCTGCAGACGCTGGTGTTTATAGTCTCTTACCAGGTCTTTGGCAGCAGCTTTGGCTACAGCTCGCATGTCATTGATGGAAATCGGGACGTCCTGGTATAGGATGTTTTCTCTAGTTTTGTCCAGAAGCAAGCTGATAATGTCTGTTTGGTTTTCTTGTTTGAAGAATGACTTTCGAACAAGTTTTCGGTCCAGAGTTGGGATTAGGAAGCAAGCTACAGATGGTCCCTCCAAGATCACTGTCTCTGGATCAGTTTGTTGGTTTTGTGTCTCATGTAGACCCTGCTCTTCTCCTCCAGCCTCAGTCTCGAGAAGGACATCAGACAGAATGACATAGTGCAGATCAGTGTTGGCCTCACACTGGGCTAATGGCTCTGGTTCAGTGAAGTCTGTGATGGTTTTGAGTTCTTCAGTGTAGAGTGAAGGTTGACATTCTTCTATGGTTTGCTGACCTCCTGGTTGTTCTCAAGGGGATGTTCTTGGTCAGACTCTGTGGGTGTCACATCCTTGCTCAGAGGAAACACCTCAGTTCCACTGAAAACCTGAGATGAGCCCTCAGAGACAGCGTCCTCCTCACAACTGTCTTCAGAGCAAACTTCAGCTGTGCTGAAGTCTGGGTCTTTGGCCTCACACAGACTCTGCTCCTCTGAGCCAGTCATGATTGTGTGGACCTCAGACAGACTGAACATATCTTGGGCAGGATCTGTCTCACACCGGGCATCACACAGACTCTGCTCCTCTGAGCCTGTCTCAATATGGACATCCTCAGGCACTATCTCTGGGACAAGATCCGCCCACACAGGACTGAGTGCCCTGGTTCAGTTGCGTTGTTGATGTTATTGAGGTCTTCAGTAGAAGACACAGTTTGACTGTCCTCAACAAGAGCCTCTGAAGACTCACCGACATGGTCACAGTCTTTAGCCTCCTCATTCTCACTGAGAGAAAACTCATGTTCCTCCTTTTGGTGTTTGGTCTCAGTTTGTTTATGGGCAGTGAAGACGTCAAGTGTTGGGTGATCTGGGTCCAGCGTCTCCATCAGCACCGCTGAGGAGATCAGGTCTTTCTGTTGGTCAGCCTGAAGAGACGGAAAGTCGTGGTCCTCTTTAACTTCCTCTGGTCCAGTGATCTCGTCACAAGTCTCTTTTTCACTGCAAGAAAAAAAAAACTGTTAGAATTTTAGATGTATATATTTTAAAGTACATAATAATTTGTAAATCAGAATGTGTAAATATAATAATAGATTATTTCTGTCTTACCTGTTTTCATTGTCACTGGCTGCTGAAGAAGTCTGATTGTCCATAATGGTCAAGTTCGGCTCAGGGACTTTCTCCTCCACTTGGATGTCTTCATCAGAAGACTCCTCAAAAATATCTTTATGATGACATCTGGGGAATCACAGATGTCCTGTCGATCCTGGTGTTTTTCCTTATTATTCATAAGGGGATGGTATTTGGGGCATTGAAACCCAAGCAGCTTCAGCATTTCAGCTGCTGCGTTGTTTTTAGCTGCTGAGTCTGTGGGCCCTGTTCCAATGGCGGTTGTGCCTGACACTGAGACGCTCATGGTGAATAGGCTGCCCCAGGGACACACTTTGAGTCCACCAACTCATAATTAGGGCACTTCAACCTGTAGGCCTGCACCACCTCAGAGAGACAGTCAGATGGTTCAAGACCCTCTCTGAAGGACAGTCTGAAGGACGGTTTATAGTGGTACATCTCCTTTAAAGGTTCCAGGATGAGAGAAGCTGCCCTGGCCTTGGCCTCTTCTAAAAAGCTACTCTGACCCACAGCGGCCAGAGATCCAACTTGGACTGTTATAAGGTGGATCCTTTGGTGGACAGGGCCGTGCTCCTGATGGTCGAAGAACCTCATGGGCAAATGGTTCTTTGCTGCCAGATCCTTCACCTGCAAAGACACAAAAATCAGGTTTAGTAAAACATTCATAACTATGACATAACAATAATCTCTTTACTCAAAACAAAAGCATCTCTAAAATAAAACTCAGAAAATGGCTAAGATGTAACTCAATAAACAAGGCTGATCTTATGAGATCTAGGAACCCAAGCTTTTACAATGTAGCCACTCATATTTCACATATTGATGAACAATAGTTTGGCCTAAGAAACTCTTTCAAAATGTAGTTTAGTAACACAATACTGCATTACTGCTGATAACTTAAAGGGACTAAACCTGATTTTTGCATTCTTAAAATGTAAACAAACAGAAATAATTCATTTTAAGCTTCTTACTTCAGTCTACATGATCTTCTCACTTAGCTAATGCTTTCTGAGCTTCAGAATTGTTCATCACGATGAGTTTTAATGATTTTTCACAGCTGTTATTGGCGAGGTGAGTCACTATGCTAACAACAGTTAGCCACAATGCTAAAACAAAAACAGAAAAAGTTGGCGACAAACGGGATTTTTTAGACATTGACAGGACTTTGCGGACTAATTTCCACCTGAATAGATACATTAACAAGATATCAGTGCTAGGGGAAATTGTTTTTAAGTTATCTTGTTGTAAAAAAATCGAGTATAGTCCCTTTAAGTTGTAAACTGATAAATAATGATAACAGAAGTATTTCTATCGCTGGGTTTCAAAGATCGCACATAAATAGTTTATCATACCTGAGTCAGGTTGTCCATGTGGATGTAGCTGACAGCAGACATACAGTCTTTTTGCAAGGCCGACATGGTGAGATCAAGTGCTGTATTCAGCGGTGTATCGACTCTGCGTTTGCAATGGATAAACAGCGCTGGTTTGTGAAAGTTTTAAGTAAAGTTGCTCTGAGAGTTTAAATGTGTTTCCAGTACAAGAGTTTCATCAGAAATGACAATAGGCTGTGTGCACGGAATTTCAGTTGGCTTGCGATTGTTCAAAAATGCTAACTTCTGTACATACAACCATTTCCTGTTAGCGTTAGCATTTAGACACAAACATGTCTCTTTTTAAACACAGAAGTGTTCTCTGGTGAAATATTCCTCTAACATGTAAAGTCTTTAACATGTTTTATGTAATATTCACCATAACTGTCTGATCTAAAGAAGATTTATTAGTTTTAAACTGATGTAGTGAAAACCTCATTGAAGAGTATTGAACAGGAAGTCATTGTATGTACAGGATGTAGTATTTTAAACCAAACAAGACAACTGCACTCAGCCAATTCTGCCACAATACGGCCCTGTCCCAATACTCACACTTGCACACTTGTGCACTTCAAATGTGCGTTGACGACGAGCCGCTGAAGTGCGCATGGTGTCGCAATTCTCTAGAATGTTTTTCACCACACTTCACAACATCATATTTACGCACTTCAGGCAAGTGTGGAGTTTTCAAATGATGCAATGCTTCTCCCTTAGCAACTTAGCTCTGAACGTTAACAGGAGGCACAGTTTAATAATATACTACGGTAAGAAAACCATTTGGCTTGTACCTTGCGCTGCCACAGCTGATTCCTATCAGACATGGACATTCACAGCACTGTTTTATATGTTTGTGGCAAGTTCCAATGATCCAAATAGACTAGTAATTTAGCAGCAGTTTAATTCATAACATGTTGAAGTGTGGACTGTCCCATTTCTGTTCTGCACACTTGTGCACTTGGCGCACTTGCACACTTTCAAACAATGCACACTTCAGTGAAGTGCACAAGTGTGCAAGTGTGAGTATTGGGACAGGGCCGTAAAATGGAACACAACATCACATTTTGAAGTCGTCATGGTAATGCATAATGAGATTACATCACTGTTTAACAGACATGCTTTAAACTGTTTTATTTGAACAACATTTTAAAGGTTGTATGGAGGATTTTTCAAATCCAACAGCTGCTTGCTGTTTTTCAAATGATGCACATGTGTTTCTCCTCCCAGGGCCACGCCCTTCACTGCAACTGGGCCAATGAGTTACTTAGGAACACTGAGGGTTTGCTTGACAGTTTAACAAGCCAATAGATAACGAGGTACCTCGTTATCTATTGGTCAACGTTTTCCTGGATTTATCATGTCCACAATTTATATATTTTATAATTCTTTTTTTGTTTAGCATAAGTACAAGGATGTTACAAATCTATGCAACTGTTTCTGACCAAGACTGACAACAAACTATTTTTGAAAATCCTCCATACAACCTTTAACAAAACAATACAAAAATAATAATAATAATAATAATAATAATAATAATAATAATAATAATAATAATAATAATAATAATAATGCGTTTGAGGTAGAAAAATACATGATGATACATGATTATTTAGCCAGCATTTGTACTTATTTACCAGTATTTGTTTTCTTTGTTAACTCTTGTTTTATTCAGTCTCTATTGAATCCTAACCAGGGGGGACCAGAGATTGCAGTGAGTCCTCCAGAGCTTTGTCTGGTCAGAGGTTCAAACTATATCAAACATCAAACAAGCCTCTGATTTGCATTGGAGCAAGTGGTTAATTCTATGCTGATTAATATTTTTTACTTTCCATAATAAATTCTTATTTTGCATCACTTTATTTAGCTGATTATTACTGTTGCAATCATGTTAGGACATTGTTGTACATGTACATGTTCCTAAAACACAATTTGCAAATAAAAAAATAAACAAATAAATTCTATTCACATTTAACCCTTAAAAAACATTCAAATCATAATTCACAGGCACAAATGTTCATTTACTAATCATCTTGTAATACATTTACATTAGTACATTTACTAATAAGTAATAATAAGTAGTTTTTTTTAAATAGAAAACAACCTAATTTTGCAGCTAAAGACTTTTGCTGACAGTGAATTTCGAATTGACAGCAAAATAACGCTATGCTAATATATAAGAGCGTGTATATATATATGCAAATCAGCTAGTTTTTGTTGTTCAATAAAATTACATCATTAAGCTATTTTGTTCATGATGATTTCAATATTTACAATGACTATTTTAACGTTTTTCTGGAAGAAAATGTAATTTCCTCAAATTTTATATTTATTTCATCGTTTTCGCCCTTCACCTTTTCCTCAGATTAAGTTGTGAAAGTGCAGAGACACTAGAGCGGTGGATGTCAGGCCTGGTCCACGAGGCATATTTAGACACATCAAAGGCTATAGCAGATTAATAGCTGTGGCCCAGATGGAGCAGCAGCGAAATTAATGAGCGACTTAACAGGAAATTAAATACAAGGCAATGCAATTATGGGGGTTAGTTTTGATCAATAACCTTCACCAGCAGCCTCAGGGAAACCGCATCATACAAAGAGAAACGGGCTATTTGTATCCCTCAGACAGCACCCCGGGAACAATCAGGGCAAAATATAGTGCAGCGTGATGTGTTTGTCCCTTAAAGATGTAATGTGGAACCTTTTTGACAATATGGACAATACAGTTTACTTTTTGAATATAAGAAAAAAAAAAAATCCAACAAAATCAAAAATTGTGTCTGAAAAATCGAAAACTAACTGAATTGAATTGTGACTTCAGTGATTCGTCCCATCCGTCGCCATATTCTTCTGGTATGTGTGATGGTGCAAATCCATTGAACACAAGGGCAAAAGCTGCACTTTTATATATATATATATATATATAATGAGTTACATCCTCATCTTCTCAGCTTCTCTTTTACAGAGGTGGGTTCAGTGAACGCAAGTAGAACACAAGAATAACAACTTTTTCTATAATCACAAATATTTTCTGCCATGGTATGTTATTCGTATAGAATTTTTACAACTCACAGTATACTGAAAAATTGTTTTGCATGTTGTGTAACGTGACTGGTGTGCATGGGCAGCGGCAGCAGATAACAGTTGTAAACTCACCGCAAAGTTGAAAGACTGCTGAAGTTAGCAGAGAAAAAGGTCCTTCCTCACGAGCTGATCCCACATCCTGCATATCCGCTGCGCTGCGCAGCGCCACGACCTTCGCAGCAATTGCGCAGCCTTTGTAATGAATGAGGTACGTTCCACATCTCGCATATGCGCTGCGCAGGTCTGCGCCTCAGCTCCGTCCTTCCAACGCCGTCCGACAAAATTGCGCACTAAACAGGAAACAGAACGTGAACTACGTCCGGAATTTCAAGGTAAAAACACTTCGCACGGACTTTATTTTGATCACAGTACTTGTATTTAATCTTTATATGCATAGTTGCTTTGCCAGTTTAACTCAGTCGGCTGTAAACTTTCACTTTATGCCACTGAAACACTGACGGGAGTATACTTTTTATCGTACTTATTCACGTAATGCCTTTGCCCTCGTGGGAGAGAGAAAACACACGTGAGCTCATGTGATCTGAGCCAAAGAGCGATCCCATTAAACACGGCCGTTTTTTGCACTCCTGCTGCACATAAAAGAGTTATTTTGGCTTTAATTTAAAACTTTTATTTCATAAACTTGTCCTCTCCGCGCCTGCTCTTCTCGTGCCTCTCGAGGCTTCGCAGCCTGGCGGAGCGCAGCCCGGCGGAGTGCAGCCCGGCGGAGTGCAGCCCGGCGGAGACAACATGCATCCAGTAGGAGAGGCTTTGCGCACGAAATCAGAGGTGTTCTGTGGAGCAGCGCTGCGCAGCGGATATGCAGGATGTGGGATTCCTGTGTCAGAGTTGCATCCATGCAAAACAAAAAACAAAAAAACAAGCTGAAAGTAAAATGAAGGTAGAGATGCGTCCAGGTGGGCATGTGACAACTCACTGAAAAGAACAAAGATGTCTCCTTTATGAGCCACTGGATAGATGCCATATTTATAATTTTATTAGTTTGTAATCAATCCCTAATTGTCAGTAGGCTATAATGAAAACATTAAAGCAATCACTAAAAGTACAATGATGGTTTTAATTTCCTCATCATTAACAACCTTTTTTTTTACTAAGCGCAGCCTCGACCTGTCCTTTGATTGGCTGCACTCCCACAGTCCACACAAGACCTACAATCACAGAATACAACACTTTCAGGCCTCATGCATTTAAATCTCCACAAGAAAATATAACTTTTACTGAAAAGTGCAACAGCATTGTCTATGAAATGCACATGGTATGGTAACAGTGTGAAAGAGGTGAATAAATGAATGGTTTATTTATATAGCACATTTACACAGACAAATGTCTTCCTATGCATCACACAGTAATCCCTTCCTCACTCAGTGATAGCAGCAGCACTGGGCCAACTCAGTCACCTAAGCCCTTGGCCCCTCAACCACCGACCAACACCAATCATTCCCTAACTTGCATGTTATTGATTGGTGGGAAAAGCAGAGTGCCCGAAGGAAATCACCTAGACACAGATCAGGCAAACTTCACACAGAAAGACCCGGACCATGCGGGAATCAAACACACAACCTTCTTGCTGTGAGGCCAGAGCGTTATCCCCTCTAGAGAACAGAAAGCCCTACTTGTGAGTCGTTTGCTGGAGAAATATTTGTAGTTAAAATCATGTTTTCCACATCTTGCAAAATGATGCATTTTCCTGACCACAGTTGGGGCCAAAGTCTGGAGGTCCTCAGAGTGAAGAAGGTTGCTGTGAAAGAGATCAGCTCATTCTTTTTGAAGAAATAATAATTTATCAATATTTTAGCTCAACCTAAGGACTAAGACTCGACTTTTTAGAATGTTATTGTATCAAGAGTGCCTTGATTTTGTCCCTCTTTTTTCTATTCTTTTTACCAAGTCTGCAGCAAGGGTAACTGCACACAGCACTAGCCATCTTCTGTCAAATGCTTGAATTAAGACTCCCATTTCCAAAACGAGGTATCAACTATAACCACATCCTGACATTTATATTCTGTGTCAAAATGACAGAGTTGACCCGCAGTGACCCTGAAGAAGTTCTCATGAAATTGGTTAATGAGAAGTTTTTTGAAATTTGCATTCAAGAGCTGCACGAAGGTCTAATTGGTTGTAAAGTAGAATCTAAGACAGCTTTAATTAAGAGAGTTTTTTTTTTTTTTTATCGCACGCCCACTGCACTGTCTCAGGCTCCATTCTCACCCGCAGAAACACAGACCCTGCTAATAACCTCAGGATGTGCATTTCGAGAGTGTGTCGGCATATTGTTTCAAAGTGGGAAATATAATAGCAATTCTTTAACACAATGGTTTATGTCGGGAAAAATTCTCGGCACAGAGAATAGTTTTCAGCAACTCATTTATTCCTATTTTTATCCAAAATAGAAAACTTTATCAGTGTATTACAAGGCTGATCTTTGTAACAGGTAAAGAAGTGTGAACTTGCAAATAAAAATGTAGTAGTTGTAGCAAGCTTTGGTAATGAATTAATCATAACATTTGCATCACTACATTGATCAAACACAGACATCAGACAAGTAATGGTAAAAAAGACGACATAAGTAAGCTGATGTATGGATAGAAAAAAGTCATATTGATCTATTCTGAACAAAAACATAAATGCAACATATGTTTTTTTTAGCCTGATGGTTCAGTTGGTTCCATTTCATTTTGCGTCTAACATCGCACCTTTGGGATTCGTTCGGTTCACGGTTGGCGGGGACTTTTTTGCTTGAACCAATCGCTGTTGATTCGTCTCGCCCGAACACAGGAAGTACATATATGTCAGTCATTGTCACGGTTTATGTGAGATAAGCCTTCAAATTAAAATGTACATACTCAAAGTTAAAATTGGAAATGAGATGAAAAGTGGAGACATATACAGTCTGCTGTCTCAACTCAGGTTGGTTCTGACTATCACACTGCTCCTCTCTATTTGCTGATTGGCTCATAATACTGTTTTTTGGGAAGCATTTTCAGTTCTGCAATATAACATAGTAGCTGGAATGAAATTATTTTGAGCAGAGGCACTAGGTGGAGCTCGTTTGGATACTACATTACACATTGTATGTAAATTAGTGCCAAAGTGTAGGGCATAGAATATAGGAAAAACAGCTGATGTTTGAAATGTGCTTGAACAGAAACTAGATTACTTACAGTATATGACACTGAGCTGCTTTGTTTACACTTGGTCACAGAAAAAGCACAACTCTAGTTTAACTTTGGCTGGAGTTGTGTGAATGTGTGTATTCTTCATTCCAGTCAAAGTCAGCCACAGACACAGTTAATAAATCGACTTTTGTTTTACCGGGAGAGTGCACTATGATTCAGAAGACTATTTTCAGTTTTTATTAATATTGTGCATACAGTATTTTTTAGTGCCAGCTCAAACTGAACTTCCTGGGGACTTCCACAAACACATTTTCGAAGTTGAAAAACTGCTTCATCACTTGACCTCTCCAAATTCCAAACGGTTTAATTGGAGAAGTGTTTGGCGTGTATTAGCCTTGGGTTTTGTTTGTTGGAAATGTCAAACGTCTCAACAGTCCGTCCACACTCGGTCCATATTTATTCTTCTCTTATTAAAGCCTGGCTTGCTTTCTTCAGTGACAGTGACAGCTTGGCCACTGTCCGCGGGTGTTTCTCACATGGATCTGTGCCGTGTAATGAGATGCTTTTTGCTGCTGTTTCTGTCTGTGAAATCAAATTACTGCTAAATAATAATGGCTTGCCTTGAGCTTCCTTCACTGTTCCTCTTATTTTTTTCCCCTTCGCATTTCAACAGATGCAAATTAAAATGTCTACCAAGTGGAAACGTAGTGATTCGTTCTATTATTATATTCACATTGGATGTATTTTTTGTGGTTCTATTAATGTGGAATGGAGTTAGCATTTTTTGTGTCATTTTGATAGTTTCATGATTAGCTTTTTGAGCAAAACAGAATGTCAATGACTAATTTAGAGGCTATCTTTTGTCTACTTAGAGTATTGTTGTACATCCATGTCTCCATTCATTTGTAGCGTATTGTGTCCCTGCCAATGACGAAAATATCTGTCGTGCGACCAACTGCAGCCTGCCACGGACGGATGTTCCAACTTGACTTTTTTGTGTCCTAAAAAAAATGTGTGTCAATACAACGCCAAGAAATGGGCAATAATAGACATCATCATAAGCAGCATGGTGGCAGAGCAGCAAGAAGGTTCGGGTTCGAACTCTGACCAAACTTTTTTGTGTGGAATTTGAATGCATACTTACTTACTTATATCATGACACGCTATTTTTCATGCATGCTGTGGTAAAGATATGCAATCCATTAGAACATGTTGCTTTTAAAAAAAATACTGCAACCCAACAGTATTGGGAAAGTTACAATAATCCCAATATTGTCACAAAAACATTAATATATTATAATTATTTTTAATGTCTCAAATTTTAAGCTGTATCGTTACAGTATTATAAAGCAGTGTTTCCCAACCAGGGGTACATCAACCTCAGGGGGTACACGACCATTTCATGGAGGTACTTGGGATGATTGCAGATTTAAAAAAAAGGTACAATTGCACGTATTTATTTGTAAAAAATAAATAAATAAAAATAGCCTACAAGTTAGGAGGCAATCTTTTGACATAGAATATTTTAAAACTGTAAAATGCAATGGGTATAAATGAAAATATGAGTAAAGATAAAATATTCCAAAAAACACATGACATATGGGTACTCTGTGTGTGAGATCATAATTGGGGGTACTCAAGGACAAAAAAAGGTTGGGAACTGTTATAAATTAAAATAGTAGCAAAATATTAGGTTGATATCAACAATAAAAATAATATAAAAATATGAATAATAATTAACATAATAATTATATGTATAATATTAATTAAGTTACAATATAGATAAAATAGAAAAGACATCATTTAAAACTAAATATAAATGCTGATTTCAAAATTGTAATAATGGTAAAAGAAAAATGCTGTTCTAAAATAACAGAAAATGAATAAACAACACAATATATGTATGTTTATGTTTACATATAAGAAAAAATGATAAAAAAAAAACAAACTGGCTAATTAATAACTAATTATAGACTATTTTGTTGCTGTGGGGTGTTGTTTTTTATTCGTTTGTTTTATGTTGTATTATGATTGTGTCTCTTACATTTGTGCAAAAAAAATAAATAATAAAAAACAGTAGCACAAAAATCATAAGAAACTACTTAGATACACTTTTATGCTTAAAATATTGGGACTATGACAGTATGTGATTATGTTTATATATTCTTATATGTTTATCCTTTTTAAAAGCAGAATAATAATGTATTTTCTACTTAATTACATACTGTATATTAACTAATAACCTTGCACTTGGAGATAAAATAGAACGACAGAAAACCGTGTATCTCCCCTGGTAATGATCCCGATTTGCACGTAGTATTTCCGCTGATCCTCGCTGAGTGGATTTTGAAAAAACCAACAGAGAACTCGGGTATCCTCGGGGGGCTTTGCCTGAGTAAGTGATCCACGAAATGCTGGTGTGGAGGGCGATAAGGCACAAGACAGGCAGGAGAAGTCACGGAGGAAAAGGAGAAGAAAATGGGGGTCGCTCACGGTGCCACATTTTAGCTCCGCTGCTTCACTGTACGCGACCACAGAGGATTTTCTAAACTCCTGCTTTTTGTGCCCACAGCGAACGCAGCAGAGACGAGGAGGAGTGTTCTGGGGAGAAACTAAATTTAGACTCTGTACCATCAATCCAGATTAGACCGACTGCAATGCATTGTGGGGGAAGGATATGGCTAGTCTTATGTAAGTTTGTGTTTGCCCCTCGGAGTTTACAAATGTTCTTGTACTGCACAATCACAGCGGGTTTAAAGTTGGATTTCTTGTGCACTCTTAATCATTTTTGTGAAAAGAATCAGACTGCAAAAATCTGTCGGTCTTTCAAATTAACTTAATTTTTTCTACTTCTGTAATGTACAATTTAAAAGTACATACAGTATTTATTAGGTTGGATAAATAGACTACCAGTAATCAATAAACAGCTTGTGCCAGTCCACTCCAATCATTAACACTGTAATTATACTAAGTTTTAAACTAATTGTTCTGTGGTTAATCAAAGCACTTACCTTTATGGTTTTATGTTGGGAAGATATTTTTGTTTGCTTTTTCTTGCATTTTCAGATAGTCTCATATCTAATTCACAAGATCAGGTAAAGTGGATTTTTCTTGTGCTATTCACAAAAGGGTGCAGTGCCAAACGTGCTAACCTTACACTGTGACTGTAAGGTTGTAACAGTCACACAACTCCACACATATAACATGTTTCAGCTATGCCCCCTTTGAAGGGAAGAGGCAAATCAGACTTAAAAGCAGAAATATCAAAGTCAAAGTTGGTATGGTTGAGGCCTGACTTTGTTATATTCTACAATAAAGCTGTTATGTTATATAGAGGGATTATTGGTCAACGTCACTTTCCGCTCTACTGCACATTACCTGCAGAAACAGACACTGTCTGTTTGGCTGGGGAAACGTCTTTGATAAAAACAACCAAACGGGATGAGAGCTACAAGTATGTATACAGATATGACATTCTTTAGGCCATACCTGCTTGTCAAAGCCTGATCCCATCAGATCTCAGAAGCTAAGCCAATTAGGCCTGGTTAGTACTTGGATGGGGGACCGCTGGAACACCAGGTGCCACAGTGGGACGACAAAAGTGGAATGTTGTTGTGTCCTTGGGCAAGACACTTAACCCACATTGCCTCAGTATCTGTGTACACTGGGTGAGTGGATCCCTGATTGTAAAGTGCTTTGAGTGCCTTGAAAGGTGGAAAAGCGCTATATAACAGACCATTTACTTCACTCACCTGAATGTAATGTGTATGAGCTGTAAAAATATACAGTGTATGTATGTATATATATATATATATTATATATATATATATATATATATATATATTATATATATATATATATATATATATATATATATTCACAAATGTTAATTTAGCAACATAAGTTTTGTTTTCACACAGTGAGAAACACTTGTAGTTAGCTGACAACAGCACTTGCAAGTGTTGTTGCTACAACCCGTGCAATCAGCCGCAGTTACGTCTCCATTCTGGATTTGCACGCATCCCCTGTGTTGATAAACAAATAATCCCTCTTTAAAGTTTACTATACCATATATTTTAGAATGTCTACCTTTACATTTCACATCATACACACACAAGTGATGATTGAAAACAGTAAATAAAAGAGGGTAAGGAGCCTCTTCAGGAAGTTTTTGGACACATTTTTTGTACTAAGCATATGCCGTTTGTATATATACATTTGTCAAGTTTATTAGCTGGATAAAATTCAACATACATGTGAAGTTATGTGAAATATACTTGGCTACATGTGTGTTCATGTAACAGAACTGCTGTTTAATGCAAAACAAGTTTCAGTTTGAAGATCTGAAAATAAAGTAATATCTCTAAGCAAAACAAATGCATGAGCTCCAGACAAAGCCCAAACGTCCTCACAACCTCATTAGGCATAACAGTCATTGATCACCAGTCTGTGGCTTTAATAATATGAAAATGCATTCTCTATTAATATTTATTGAAGCTAATTTCCTCTTATTATTATAGTTTAATATTAATGATCAATTAATGAACTAATTGGCTTTGGCGCAACATTTGCTGTTCACTTTGCTTCACTAGACGAGTAATTACAATGAAAGTCAACTGACTGTTGAGCAGATGCTTCGAATTCTGGCCACAGCCGCCATTTTTCAACACTTTTCCTTATACTATATGATTTTTGAAAGCACAGTTTGAATGTGTAAGTGTGCAATTGCATTTATTGTTTGTGTTTGTCAATTGTCTGGTTAGAACAAAAAGTTGATTTAATAGTCTGTAGCATCGATAAACTGCAAAGTGTAAAGCTAAATTGTTTAAGATCAGTTGGCAGATTTATGTCAGATGCCTCAGTGACCTCAGAGGAAAGAAGAGGAAACCTTATAAGCAAGTTTTATCTACCTTAAAGGTGCAATGCCTAATTATTGCTCCCTTAAACATGTAAACAAACAAATAATACATTTTAATCTTCCTACATCTGTCTTCATGTTTTGCTCACTTACTTAATGCATTCTGAGCGTATGAATAGGCCCTGGACTAGATCAGGTTTGTGTAACATGTGTGGATAGTTTCTCCTTGTTCCATTCATTCCTTGTGGAGAATTTGCCAAGATGCACTACAATTAATCAGTATAATCATAATCATAAATGGCTGCAAGTTCAAATCTTCACATACAAGACCGTCAAAACTAGTCAGGTAATAAACCATCTCTTACCGATACTTGTTTGATATAGAAGAAACACTTTTATGAATACTTTAAGAAGACATGATGAACATCCACAACCCATATTTGTCTTTGTTTGAACATATTTCAACTGTTTTAAAACAAGATTTGCCAACAGAATTTTCTCACTGGAATGAGTCAAGAAATGCAAGTGGAGTTGATCAAGAATAATACACTATAATAATACACACAAAAATACACTAGATTATTTATAGAAGTCTTTATTTCAGACAGTAAAAAATATAACAAAATCAAGATAACTATTGTCTAGTTTAGGCACTTTTTGACACATGAAGAAATTTAAGTTGGACACTTTTTTCCTGAGTAATAACCCAGAATTAAATATATATTTTTTTGTAATATTTACAAAAAGAAATGAGGGCCCAATCAGATTTTTGAAGAGACGCTTTGGCATCCAGGCCTTAAGTTGTATCGGCACGATCTACAAGAACGTGGCATAAGGCGGTGGAAATACAGCACTTGCCATACGTTTCTCAAATAAATATTGATGCTCCATGTTAAGTGCCCGCCCGCATCCCCAGATGTGAAAGATGTTGTGTAAAATTAGCCTTGGTCCAAACACATGGCGCTGTCACCTCATATTTCACACTTATTATAATGTATTCTGTCAGTTTTATGTTCACACCGCAGTCATACATGGACTCTAATGCCATCTGATATCTCCTGTGTTTGTCAAGCATAAACACTTTCGCATTTAAAGTGTCAGCCCAGTCATGCTTAATGCAAAACTCCATTACCCTTGCATGACTAGTCCTTTTCACACCCCGTCTTATACGTTGTTTCTTACAGTTTGACAAGGATTGTTCATGTGACGCCCGGACATATGTTTGAATGTCTTAGCGTGCCATCACAGTCATATTTGCGTCCCCATCTCAATGATTTCTTGTACTTTACACTTTGACAATTGCATTTTCATCGTTTTATGCATTATGTATGAGCCGTGCATAAATAAATGTCTGACAGTTTGCTCACGGTTCTTCATCTTCATCAGTAAATTTCACTCCGAGATCTTGTTTAAACAATAGCAGCGTGTTATGTGTGTATATCATTTTGCTTGATAAGACTTGGAGCTGCTGCTGCTGAAGGGCATTTACAGCCACAGATGGTAATTTGTGTCCCGCAATCTGTGCCACATTCAAGACTATTTCAGTATTTCACATTCTGGTTTAGGGCCTAAGAAGAGATGTTAACAACAGAAGGAGGACTAAGAAAATGTGTTTCTTGAATCAGAAGAGTGCAATCCACAAGGTAAAATTATCTAAAAGCATTGACTGAAGCACATTTAGTTAGAATGAGAGATCAAATGTCATCTTTTGTTTGTACTCCATAAGTTCTTCTTGAAAGACTCAAGGTAGAACAGTCCCATAGCTCTGAACATGATTTAAAAGTTTGTTGAGTAAAGAAGGGGAATGATCCAAAGTTCTGCTGTAGGATATGATACATTGAATTGAACAAGATTTTTTATTATTTTTGTACTCAAATTACAGTGCTTTATTACAGGTTGAGAGAGAGCTGGGCAGTAGTACATTTAGCAACTTGTAGCCGTAACACGTAAGGACAAAGTTTCCTCTATGTTTAAAAGGTAAGTAAATAAGAAAGTAATCTTTATTTGTATAGCGCATTTCACAGACACAGAGTCACAAAGCGCTTCACAGTGAGATGAACCCCTCCCTCAGTGACAATAAGCTACGATTCACCTAAACACCTGGCGCCTCAGCCTCCGACCACCACCAAGTGTTCCCTAACCTGCATGTTACTGGTTGATGGGGAAACCAGAGTGCCCGGAGGAAATCACCCAGACACGGGGTGAAACATGCAAACTCCACACAGAAAGGCCCGGGCTGTGTGAGAATCAAACCCGCAACCTCTTGCTGTAAGGCCAGAGCGCTATCCGCTCTGCCAGGAACTAGCTTTAGCCTATGGCAATCAGTGTCCTCAGTAGGTTGTGTATAAGAGTAGCGCAAAATTATCCGACCCGACGGTGGCACAGCGGTTAGCGCTCTAGCCTCATAGTAAGAAGGTCCTGAGTTCGACTCCCGGGCTTCCCGGGGCCTTTCTATGTGGAGTTAAGATGTTCTCCTTGTGTCTGAATAGGTTTCGTCCAGGTACTCCGGTTTCCTCCTACAACTAAAAACATGTCCCATGTGCCCCCCTCTCCCCTCCCCAGGACTACAGATGTAAATTAGATGTAAGCTAGAATCTGGTACCAGCATCTCTGCCATTGTGCTCAATGTGCTTAACTTGAGGCCGAAACCTTGCCTTACCTTACTAGGTAAGTTAGCGCTGAGGCTTTTCCAGGCGATTAGCTTGAATATTATCAAGTGCAGCCTAGACCAAAAATGCATCCTCTCATGAGAGGTATAGACCTTTTGAACAATCTTGAAAGACGAGCTTGATCAGTAACAGAACAGGGAGAAATAAAATGGAGCAACAGGAGAAATAAAATGGAGGCAACTTTTTACATGTGTAGTCCACTTGCTTATCAAACTTGAGATCTTCCAGACACCTAATGTAGGTGTTCATTGACAATTCTATTGGGCAATCTTTCAATCTGGTTCTAATATTGGTTTGGTGAGTCTTGGAGAAAAGCATAGCTTTAGTTTTAGGAGAAGAGCATAGCCTTAGTTTTAGTTGGATTGTACTGCATTGCCCATGTTAGAGCTCATTGGGCAATGTCAGATAGATCTTGATTTACTTTTTCCAACAATGAAGGTAGCTGATGGGATGCTATGAACAGGGTGGTATCAGCATAAAAGAGACACTGATAGTATTAGAACTCTTGATCAATTCCACATTCTAATCCTTTATTACATATTATGGGTGTTTGGTACTTTTTAAATAATTTGCTTCTTTCCCCTTCTACCATCTGCAACCTTTCTGCTAAAGGTTTTGAATGACCATTGAGTTATAATACTTTTGTGATGGTGTTGACTTTTGTGTCATTGAGCAAAACTCAAAACATTAACAATATTTTTATTTGTTTTATCCCAAACTGGTTGGGTATGCTTTCCTTATGTGTCTGACCCGCTTTCCTATTTACATGTCCCCTAATTTCTTGCCATTTACCCCTTTTTTCACCCACATGTTTGACTCATTCATATTCATTTATTCTGGTTGGGGTCATGAAGCCTATCCCAGCTGCTTAAGGTGGAAGGACAGTCACTAGTTAATTGCTTGGCTAATACTTAAAGACATACGGTGACCTATACTGAGACCTTCTTGCTCTGCGCTAATCACTCTTCCACTCGGCTCCTCTTTCACATACAGTGCACATTCACAACCACTAATTACACCATAACTTCCCAACCACAACCAGAAATCAATAAGAGCTAGATTTTTTTTTTTTTTTTTTTTGTGATTTCCTGAAATAAACATTGGTGAACCCAACCTGCTTAGGCTGCCTTATTCCCGCGGCATATATTTACCTATGACGTCTGTAAACTTTAAATTACCCCAAGACGTCTGCGTTTTTTTTACAGGCATTCACACAGAAATATTCGATGTCTGTAATTTTCTTATTTTTACAGACTTTCCGAAAATGGTGACAGAGGATTTATGACAACAACCTTTTACTTGAGTCATGAAATTAGCATTTCTTCTGTTTTCAGTTTATTTTAATGTGAATAAGCTGACCTGAGCAGCAGCGACGTACACTTGCCTCCTCGTCATGTGTTGAGTCCCGTTGAATCGCATCCACACAATCAGATTTTTTATAAAACACTCATAGACTCTCTCTTTAATCCATTTACGGTGATAAAGTTCAATGATTCAAACTTTGCAGCATTCTGTATCGCTCTGTCCAAACTGTTCTCCAAACATTCATCTTCTTGTCTTTCCGTTGCTACGACAACAGGGTTGTTGTACTTCCAGGTCACGGATTTTTTAAAAATCAGATTTGATGAATCTTTAGCTTTTTAATTGTAGAATAACATCAATTTCATTGGAGAATGATCAGTAAATAATAGTAATAATATTTGTTCAAATCTGAAAGTAAAATAAGCTGCAGAGTCATTATTATTTAATTTATAAACTGTTACGGATTGAAAACTCAGACATACGCATTCACAAGACTTTAGAATTACTTGAGGACGTCTGAGTTTGGCAAATTACAGGAGGTAAAATTCGGGGGAAACTTAACTGACATTTTTACAGACATGGACGATTTGCACGGGAGTACAAACTCAGACGACGTTCGTAATTATTACAATTTACATGAGGTCCCATATGTAATAGGCCGTGGGAATAGGACTTTAGGCTAAGCACTTTGGTTTTATTTCACTAAAAACCTTATGTTCCAAGTACATTTGCTGGCCTCATCTCTGGCCCCATTCAGACAGATAGGTTTAATGCCTATACTGTAGCTTCCAATGTCAATAAGGTCGCAGTCCATAAAAGTGTTGCACTTATTCAAAATGTATATTATTTCATCTTGCTGTGTGATTTGATCTGTTTTTGTTTTTTTCCACTTCAGTCTCATTATGCTTCAACATTGTACACTGATTCCCATTCATTTAACACCTCCATTCAAACAATATTGCAGAGTTATTGGACCAAATCTGCTGACGTCTGACTGCTCTCGTGTGGTCCCATGATGCACCACCTCTCTCATTAAAAACAGCCTGAATATCAACCAAGAAAAACATGATGGATCCTCCGTGTCAAACGTGCCCCTATTGTCTCCCAGCTTAATCAAATATTTATTCAAATGCTTGTTCCTGAAATAGCAGAACAGTTAACGCCTCACTTAGCAGCGGAAGTACAGTATTGATTAATTCTCTTGCCTGATTTGCATGCACCCGGGCGCGTCCTCCTCACTTGTGCAGTAGGTGTAATTTTATTTAGCCGAGCCCCTCTGCGCTAATGGTGGCCAGATTTATCATGTAAATAAATGCATCAACATCACAGCGTCGTATTTCAAGGCGGGCATTTATAACGGGGATATATGGAGTGAAGTTAGCCTGTCACTTTTGTTTGCACGGTGCTTGTCAAATTACCTGTCGCTGTCGTTTTATTCGCGATGTGCTACGGGCTGTGAGGACATCCTTCATCCGAGGAGCTGCTAACCGGAATACAAAGGCAACGTGGGGACACAGGTCTGAGGCTTTTGATGCACAAGGGTAGCTGTTCAAAATGGTGTTGAGATCTTAAAGTTATAGAAGACAAAAGGACAACTATGGTGGTTACAAAAAAAAAAAAAATAAAGATTATCACTATGGTATCAAGAGAACACATTACCATTTACCATATTTTACACTATCGCATGAAAATACTGTGTTTTCCGAACTATAAGTTGCTCCGGAGTATAAGTCGCACAAGCCAAAAAATGCATCATATATAAAAAAAAAGTAAATAAGTTACACCAGACTATAGACTCTTTTCATGCCGCGTCACAGTGACGTCATAGTTCTAGCCAGAGGCAAAAAAAAGAAAACTCATAGCCCACGCATTAAAAGTGAGAGGATTTATCGTTGTTAAAATACTGTTTAGTTGGTGTATAATGCTATGCCTGACTTACCAAGCTGTGCAAGTGCAGTTTCATGTTCAACTTGATCTGTTTAATTCAGAATCTATCTACTGTACTGTTGTCAATTAATGTGTAATCTTTTCCAGAAAGTTTCAGAGCTACAAGCAACAGCTTAGACAAAAGCCAAAAGCACTCTAGTCAGCAAATTAAGTTAAATGAAAAATACTAGTAATTGCCGTCTTGTGCGTATTGGACTGTGAGTGTATCACTACTGGGTCTAGCAAAGTAAAACAAACCTAAAGCAAAGGTAAAAAATCACCTCTTCAGCCACGTAAAAGAGCAGATCCAGATCCTCTGACGAATCACACAAGCTCAGACAACATGCTTCATCCACCAAAAGTAATTCACCAAAGTCTGTGTCAGGTCCCACAGAGTAAGTCACGGTCATATTCTGACAGTTCGAACAAAACCTGAATTTTTTGCTTTGTCTTTAAAAATACTTCCAAAAACGTGCTAGTTTACACTGGCTAAGCTCCGTCCATCAGAATTTGGTGCAGCGTTTACTGACTAATGCAAGGGAATTTGTTTTGCACAATCCGACACCAAGAACAGACATGAAATATGTTTTTCAGTCCTTCCTGTCCAAGCTTTTTTCTGACACAGGTCTTGCACAGAGGCCAAAGCCACTCGCATGAAAAATAACTACAGATGTGTATCAAAACTGACAGGACTCTGCATACATTGGCTCTTAACTGACACTAAGTCATCTGTAGTATTGTCTTAATTTGACATGCAATATAGTGTCTGTATTTCTTTCTGAGGTGAAGTTCCACACATCTTCAGTTTCCGCGAAATCCACATTTTATTTTGTCCACATGTTACTCCACATGTTATTTCTTCATCTAGAATGGGAGCAGATGACCAAGGTTACTCTGCCCAAACAGAGAGTTTCATTCATAAATAAATGAATAAACACATATTCATCTAGTCCTTACATGTGTGTTTACTATAACTCCCAAGACCAAAAACATACCAGTGTGTTGATAAGTTACTTCTGCTTCCCATCTGATCCCTCTCTCTGCATGCACCTTGGCCTCTTCTCTCTGTGCTGGATTGAGAGGTGGATGTGAGTAATGGACATTGCATCGGCCTGGGACAGCTGTGGACATGACTGAGAGATGAGGGACGCCCTGTGTGTCCATCAGTCATACAGTGACAGGAGACATCTCTGTGGGACAGGCCTGACCCTGTACAGGAACACTGTGTCCTCTGTGACCTGCTGTGGAGATGTACACACACATGCTACATACGACACAGGCAAGTGATCAGGCACATTTCAATGATTTATGTTTCCCTGGGTGATGTGAAGGGTGTCACATAACAAATACTGCATCAGATAAGTTAGAGAAAACAAGTTTATTAGTTAGTAAGGAGATTCTAAATTTAAAATAAAAATGAAAGCAGCAGCATAAGTTAATTCAGATTAGTTTGCAAGCTTTTTTGTGCATATAAAACTTGTAGCCTATTCAGTTTTGCAGATAAATAAAAACTGTTCAAGAAGTCTTGTGTTTCAACCTGTCAAGAATATGACCTATTTTCAACAGTGTATTTATTGAATTTCCCTGCAACTATAGGTGGGAAATTAGCATTTCTTGCTGCAGTCTTTCAGTCAATGTTTGTTGTCTGTCCATAAATAAATGGAGATCATAAAATATACAGGTGAGAAATAGATTTTCAGAGTGAAAATGTGAATCCTAACATTATAGTCATATTTATATACTTATTTAATCAAATCTGGAATATTTGAAGCTAAGCCTTGTCCACATGAAGACAAAACGCTGATCAGTAAAACAGCCTGAAGCTGGTGTAATGCCTGTTACTGACCAGAGTGTGGCGCTGTGACACTGACGCAGAAAGTCACAAACCTAGAGAAGTCTCGACGAAGACACTGAGCATGCACATAATCGTCGCAAATGTGAAACAGAAACTGTTCATAAATAAACATAAAGTGCATTTATGCTTTAGATGTCCTAAATCTATTTTGACAAAGATTTAAAAGAATTTAATGGAGACTGTGACGCCCCCCTGCACCTTCTGTGGGTGATTCTTCCCTTGAGTAATAATCTGTCTTGTTTGGGGTGCAGTGATGGAGTGCCGCCAGAGACCACTGGGTCCAGTGTGCCCCGAGTAAAAGGCCAACTTCTTGTGGATCTTTTCACTCTGGGACCTAGTTTCAGAAATGTTCCAGCTTCCTGAAACTCTTTGTTGGATGAGATGTGGCTTAGGTCAAATCATTTTGATGAAACACTCGAGCTTGATTTTGTGTGAACAAGCTCTAAACGTGTGTTCAAGGAAACTGGTAGCATCCTATTGCCTTTTTACATAATGCTTCTGTCACATTCCAATTACATACAGGCCACCATGATAAGAACTAACAACAACTAGCATGCTAACAACCAGTTTATAATTAGACATAGACAGTACACAAGGACCTGTTTATGCTTTTTCAACATGTTTATACTAGGACAGATTTTACATTACGTAACATTCAAGTGAAAACTACAAGACTAAAAAAAATCAAAATGACATAGCTGTATTGTTTACTGTTCACAATGTTAAGTTCCCCTTCTGTCTTTTCATTTTTACTGCACAGGAGCCTTTTCTTGCCTTCCCTTCTGCAACAACCCACCTCCAGACCCACCGACAATGTTACCTGTAATATCATCATCCCCTGACCGATGTTATGACACAGGTTTAGTCTGGTCCTGCTGCTTTTAGCCTTGAGCCCTGTCCTGCTAACACCATGCCTGTATGACATCTCCATCGCATCAGCTCTTTCTAATGATCCGACCATCCGAACTAACACATCACGCTCAAGGACCCTCCTAATTGGGCCTATCGCGTCCTAGCCTCGCTGCCTTTAATCACGCTCTCTGCTCTTTGATATTTGACTCGTACTTAGCACGGATATGTAGCCTTTTGATCTTCATCTGCTAGAAAGACAGGTCATTATGAGCGAGTATTTATCACATAATGGAGAATAAAATCTGTGTACACACTCACATTACAGGGACTTGTCTTTCATAAAGAAAACAAAGCTCATGGAAACCCAATATGTTAGTGCAAATGTGTGGACAAGTAATGTGCATTATGGAAATAGAAATGTGTGCTCTCATTATGCAACAATATCTGCCTCAGTTTATGTGGTTTATCTCTCATTGTGAGATAAACTGCATGCTTATGGTAAATATCAGAGGTGTGGACAGTCAGACTGGGTCACTATTTTGATGACTTGAGACTGACTTGATGGACTAAGAGTTGATGGACTGGACTTGAAGGTCAGTGACTTTGGACTCGACTTGGACTTGAAGGTCAGTGACTTTGGACTCGACTTGATTTATTGGTAGTTGATTTAAAGAATTAAAAGGACTTGAACTTGTTTTTTTCTCTCGCTCTCTTGTTCTCTTTCTTTTTTCTCTCTTACTCTTTAACTGTTTCTTCTCTCTCCTCTCTTTCCGTCAGTCTCCACTCAATCTCATATTCTCTCTTTTTCTTCTTTCTTCTCTCGTACTCTATCCCTGTTTACCCCTCTCTCCTCTCTTTCTTCTTCTCTTTTTCTTTTCTTTCTCTCTTTCTCTGTCTCACTCTCCTTCTCCTTGTCTCTCATTCTTTCTTTCCCTTCTTTCTTTCTGTCCTTCTCTTTCCCTGTTCTTCTTCTCTCTCTTCTCTGTCTCTCTTTCTTTTTTCTTTCTTCCTCTTTCCTTCTCTCTTTCTCTTTCCTCCTTCTCTCTCTCCTCTCTCTCTGTCAGTCTCCACTCAATCTTATATTCTCTCTCTTTTTTATTTTCTTTGTCTCCTTCTCTATCCCTGTTTATCCCCCTCTTTGTCTTTTGTTCTTTTTTCCTTTTTCTTTTCTTTCTGTCCTTCTCTTTCCCTGTTTCTTCTATTTTTCTATCCCTCTCTTTCTGAGTCTCTCTTCCTCTCTTTCTTTTTTCTTTCTTTCCTCTTACCCTATTCTCTCCCTCTCTGTTTCGCCTTCTTTTCTTTCTCTTTCCCTGTTTCTTCTCTCTCTCTCTCTCTCTCTCTCTCTCTCTCTCTGTCTGTCAGTCTCCACTCAATCTTGCATTCTCTTCTTTCTCACCTTCTCTTTTCTTCCCCTGTTTCTTCTTTTTCTCTATGTCAGTGTCCACTCAATCTCATATGTCTTTTTTTCCTGTTTTTCCCTCCTTCTCTTTCCCTGTTTCATCTCTCTTTCTCTCTGTCTCTCTCTCTCTCCCCACCTCAACCTCCCTCCCTCCCTCTCTCTCTATTTCGGTCGGATGTTTGCTTCCATTATTTATGAGCGTGTCAGTCTGAAACGGGCTGCTCCACCTGCACCGTTCAGCTCTGCACACACTGATGTCACAGCCACGCCAGCTAAAAGATCAGGGAGAGTTTAATAAAAGAGGGACGGCCGCGGGTTACGGGGTTCGATCACCTATCCAAAGGTCAACGGTTCGATCCCGGTGCGTGCTGTTGGTGCGTCCTTGGGCAAGACACTTCAACTACCTTATCTATGAATTTAAAGTGCGTATAAGTAATGCATAGTTCAAGGATGATCAGCTAAGGCTAAGCCACAGTTATAGTGATGCAGTGGCAAAGAATTATACTGGAAACAAATTGATAATAACCACTTACACTATAACGTTTTGTAAGTATAATTAAAATATAATAATTCAATTTAGTTGTTCTGCAGAATGATTTCAGACTTTATCAGAAGCGGCAATTTAATGTTAAGATAATCTAGCAGTGTATTTGTAACCAAATTGAAATCATTTTGAACAATTTTCATTCAATCAGCAATTATTGAAGCATTTATTGATAATATAGGACAGTGTTTCCCAACCAGGGGTACGTGACCTTCCGGGATATTCAGCCCTCTTTAGGGGATACTTTGAATGATTTAAAACTTTATTAAAATGTTATATGTATTTTAAATTATTTTAAAAATGTTAATTGTGGTGATTTTTAAAAATACTTTTGAGGCATTTTAAGCTTGTTTTTTTTTTTTTTTTAAAACAAGGAAATACAAAAACATCACTTGGCAGTATTCTACTAGAAAACCCATTTGTTTATCGAAAAGCATAAGTTAGGAGGTGAGGCAAAATTTACGGGGTATGTGGGACTAAGTATTTAAAATAATTTATGCATGTTGTCCTGCAACTGATGCTCCAGTGATCAGGAAAAAACATTTTTTTTTTTAAATATATATTTCTGAACAACATGTATCGTAGAGTACAAAGTGTCACCAGGACCTTTCCAACAACAGAAAAGAGAAATTAAATAGCTGGTACTTGACCAAATAAGATTTTACAATGAGGAGGTGGGGTTTGTCAGCTCCACAGTTTTGATCAGGAAGTAAGAGCATGGGAAAAAAAAAAGATTTTGCATAATTTTACACTTTCAACAAAGCATAGGAAGTACTAGCGAAAAAAAGCTGAGAATCTCTGGGATTTAAGTGTCACAGCTGATATACAACACAGTCTCAACAAAACATCAAAAACATGAGTAAAGGACGTTGTCACGCCTTTTTTTTAACATAAATATGTTACGAAAAACCAAAATGTAATATTACCACACATTTTGGTTGAAGGCATTTCCTTAAGCTTCAAGTTACTAAAAGGGTCAGTTTAGGGCTGGTTCAGGGCTAATTTATGTTTTGGATTTTTGTAGCATAATTACTTAAAAAAACAGTGCAAAGAAAACTAGATCATCATACTTTTTTAACATTTTGTTGTATCTGTGTTTTCTTTGGAGACTGGGCTGATGATATCTATCACAACATGTATTGTAACCTACTTTTAGCCAGACACGACTAGAGATGCATTAGGCCCCAGCGCCAAGTTTTAAATCAAATCAAATCAATTTATTTTTGTATAGCCCAAAATCACAACAATAGTCGTCTCTGAGGACTTCCCAAGATTATTAATTTTAGCAATTAATTTTAGGGTTAAATTTAAGGCTTTTTAAAGATACGACTATGCGCCTTGTCCACTGTAAAGCAGAATTACATCGTTTCAGTCATCTATGTGCAACACATACCAACCATCTACAGACACTCTGAACTTTCCTTGTCTTGCATTACTTTGCTATGCCATATACTGTATTAATTATCCTATACCTACACAGTGAAATATTTACATCTCCATGACTATTACTATAGTTTGTCAAGGTTAGAAACCATTTATTTTAGTGGTTGTCAGGTAAGAATGAGATTTTATATTTATCTTCAAAGGAAAACATTATGATTGAGATTCAGTGTTCTTTTCTTCTGTGGTAAGTGAAGTCGTGAACTTGTCAGAATAAGAAGCAAACAGCAAAGTGCCAGAGTAAACTGAAGATGTTTTATTATTGCAAGAAGAAGCAGCAGAGAATATATAACAACGTTCAAAAGAACTATTTTTTGTGTGTTTGCAATTACTATCAAACTGCTCCTTTAAACATACTCACTGAAGGTTCATCTTTCACAGTAATATTTATTGTTCATAGATATGGAAAAACATACCATCCAGGTTGTTATGGAAATACAGCCGCTGAACTGCAGTGGTTCAGTATAAATCTTCACCTTTGACAGAAAGGGTCAGTCTAACTAAACAAACACATGAATATGTATGTCCCATAGGTTACATGAGGATAGTACAATTTAATGATTTTCCTGCTTTGATTCCTCTGCTCCTGGTTTCCAGCTTAAATGTCCTCACTAAAATGCATGTTTTTTTTCTTCTTCATTATCTTACATGATTGTTAAAAAATGTCAGGCTAGCCAAGCAATTTTGGGCTTTGGGAAGAGACAGTGACCAACTCATCATAGGGTTCTAATGTACAAATGTACAAACTATTTATCATAATAGCTCTTGCTTTGAATTCTTCAATTCTATCTGTGATAGTCTTGTAATTCTTGTGGGATCTAAAGCCATTTCCAAGTCACAGAAAGTGGAACATGCTTGTACATCTAGAACCCTGACCATAAAGCATCCAGAACAGATGCTGGAGCCACTTCAGCTGCCTCCTCCAGATGTAGTGGAGCAGCAGCTTTACTCCAAGCTCCTCTGTGATTGAGTTCTTATTCTTGGGGAAAGAGCACATTCTCTCTTGTTGGAGAGGAGAAGGAAATGTTAAATTACAGCTACGTTTCCGCTTGTCCTTACAGTGGTTATCCAGTGCTCTTGACCATAGCTGAGAGTTGGATCATGACTGAAATTAAGAAGTAGATTTACCAAAGGCCTTGACTATAGATGAGAATATAGAAATCCAGACAAGCTAGCCTGATCTCATGGATATCCATACCCAACAATGTGATAAGTCAAGTGCATTTCTGTGGAAGATGTAAAGGTGTATCTTAACCAACTTCAAGTTCCAGAGCTAATCTTATCCATGTTTTGTAACTTCCGACCTAAACTTACCCAAAGAAACCTCCTCACATGTTTTCAATCAAACACTTGTCTATAAGATGTCAAGAAAATAACATGTAATTTCTATGCTTTTCATAGCCTGTCGCCTCAACACTCTGACAAGCATTCAATGAGAAGTCAAGGCAGGAGGATGGACTTAAAGCTCTTTTTCATATGAGAGTAAAAATGTAGATTCATACTCATAGACGAACGTTGAAAAGCAGATTGCCTTTGAACTCATCTTCTTCATGACTGCACATTACAGTCTGATACATTGATTGCACCTTTGCCGGAGCTGTACCAACTCTTCTGTCAATTCTCTAATGCATTCTTTGCGTACACTCAGCACAGCATTTGTTTACTTGCGCTAAAGACAATCTTGTTTTATTGAGACGTAACTTATAAGGTCTTTCTACATGTCAGTTCAAACTAGGACACTTGTATTACTTTCAGCTCATTACACTTGTTTCGGAGAATTAATAATAAACATCATCATAGACAGGAACCTATACACTCAATACATTTTCCATGGCATATTCAAAAGTGTTTACTTCCGCGCAAATTAATTCAGAGATACAAGTCTAATATTTATGTCGATGGCTTCGGGCTGCGTGCCTCAAAGGTGCTCAGCTAATTGCATTTTTAAATTATTTATATATTTTCCTTTTCTGTGCAGGTAAATCGAAACATATCATTAATACTGGACTCCTGCATGAGTCAAGCGACATTTCTGCCACAGGAATTTACATGTGGCTTTGTTCTAATCTACTTTCCCTGATCACTTAAAGGAACGGTATGCAAGATTTTGATTTCATAAACATGACAATATATGTATGTGTCACAGATACAAGGTCAACATGTTCAAATATAGTCTCATTCTTACTGAAAATCACTGTTGTTACATTTGGTGGTTTGCTTCTCAAGAGGATTAACCAATTAGAATGGAGAAAGAGCCTCACATGACTCTTGTTTGAGTTGTGAGTTTGGTTTGTATTCTTCTGCAGCTGATGGTCGGTTGCTCAGAAAATCCCTGTTTTCACCTACCACTCATCTCTGCCCATTTGTCAGTATTTACTTGTGATGAATCAAAACTATCAGATTCCAGGTATAACATATGGGTTTAAAATTGTTGTTTAGCTTCATTCCTTTGCTACAAAATTTGTAATTCAAAATTTGTTGCTAATTAAAGTAAAGTTTTGCAATGAAAAGGTGGAGCATATCACCAGATTTGACCAAAAAGTCATTGGACCTTATTTTACTTTATTAGATCAGTTTTGTGTTTACAATGAACAAATAGTAAATTACTGATCTACATTATGTTCTGGTTAAAACACAATAGTTTTCCTCTAAACTTTTCAAAGACAGAGATGGTTCAGTCTGTGAGGTTTGTTGCAGTTTTTTTATGAAACAGCTAGCTATACTGTATTAGCCCTATAAGAATCCAGGACAGGAGACAGGAACATGTTTGAGTTTGAACTGATGTTGCACCATGACACAGAAAAGCTCATGCACTTGTTACCACTTTGTTCTGAATAGGCTCCATCCACATTGTGTAGAAATGTTATTCTTGGGAACAAACCATGACAATATGACCATCAATGATTCATAGTAAACTTACTCCTGATTGGTAGCTTCTAATCTTCAATGTGACCGTCTTTTCAACCCATGTTTGTGTCATTGTAATATGTTTTCAACCCAACAATAATAAGTAAGTGCATCTTATCTTAACTTCCCAGTACTGATTTTATACTGGGTATAGTTATTCTCTTGCTTTCTGCTGATAATAATTGTTTGAAGGACATGTTTCTCTCCATGGCAACAAAAGAGTGATAGTCTTACTCTTGCAAACCTTTTACAGGTTGTTTAAAAATTCTCAGCTTTATCTATAATTTTTTTTATTAATATTTTGGTTATGGTAATTCCCATTGTTCGATGTTCAAGGGAGACTGCAGTGACTTCATGTTCATATTCTATTGAATAACATCTTAAATATGAGCCACCAAAGAAAAGATACTCAAGACCTTGTTTACAGGCCAATAACAAATAATGGGTAATATGCTTAGAGGCTTAGAGTTAATGCCTTTGATTTGTTAGTAATTTATAAGCATCATGTTGTGTACGTTGTTTAAAACATTTGAATTTTAGCTGCTGATCACCAATAGAAGTAGTGTTGTGTGTTCTCACTGATATTTACATTTAAGTGACTAAATGATGACATCACCCATAAAAAGCATGACTCACCCACTGACTGCACCAGAGAGCTCGTTTGGATCAGATCAAACCCCATACGTCACCACTCCCTCAATAACATTACTCACCTCATTTGTAAAGTTCCAATTACATTTGTCTCAATATATTAAATAACGACATTGTTTTAGACGCTCAGACATTACCAAATTAAGTGGAGAAGTTTGATTGCATCTTTTTAATCATTTGCTGTAAGTTAATGAAACGTATCTTTCCCATCAGCTACCGTCTGCAAATTAGCTATTTTAAAAAGTGCAGTAGCATTTCTTGTAAACTGAAAATCCTAATTGATTTTTCCTTCAGAATGGAATAAAACATGTAGGTTATGCAGTGAACATGGAAACAGGAGAAGATTCTTAGTGACAATAGAAAAAGAGTCTGGTTACTCCAGGACACAGTCTAGACAGAACAAGACTAAATCATATGTTTTTCAGCTTTCAGCACATTGTGTATTTTGATACAGAGTTCAACGGGAAACTAACAGGTCGGCTTCCATTTGTTCATCTCTTTCAGTGGAAAAAGTGGTACGTTCCTAATATCCAGCCGAGCAGTTTGTATTTTAAGGTCTTAAAATAATTTCAACCATGCTATATAAGTGCTCCATTTATCAAGACAGACCTGCATTCATTCACACTTGTTTGATAGATAAAGTCCGAAATACTACAGTATATTCTGGAATGTCAAATGTCTTTTCACTCAAACAGCAGATGCAGTGATGAAAGAACATATAGACAATGTTCATTTGGAACAAGTCTATGAAAATAGATTTTTGAGAGTAACAATTCATCATAAATTGTCTTGGCAACCTCATGTAACATGTATTAAATGAAAAATGTATAAGTCACTTGAAATCTTGTAAAAAGTTCAGTGTGTCTTAAATTCAAGTCATTGCTTCTCTTGTATAACTCCTTAGTCTTTCCATACATGACATATACATGACATACTGTGTTGAGATATGGAGGAAAACCCATAAAACAACTTTACAACAAACCTTTCAAAAAACCTTTTATCAACACACATGAGCTGTTGTTAAACTGTTAAAGTTTACTCATTTAATAGATTATAAAGTTTCAATTTTTATGTACAAAGTAAAAATCCAGTAGTACCAAACCGTATGGAATATGATTTAAACTAAATGTGCACCTTATGAATTCAGAGGATCATTTATGTTTGCTAAACCAAAAGTTCGAACGGATGTTAGATTAAGAAGCTTGTCTTTGCAGGAAGTTAAAGTGTGGAACAGTTTAGATAATGATTTGAAATGTGTACATCACTATTTATGTTTAAAATAATTCTTAAAGCTAAATATTTACTCTTTTCTAGCAGGGAATTGATTAAAATAGCGTTTAGCACATTTTTTCTTGAAACATGGATGTATATTCTTTGTATTACCACTATGCTGAAATGTAAAAAGGATAAGCAAAATAAGATCACTTTTAGTCTATTCCTCTTTGATCTTGTGTTTGATTGATCAATATTGGTGTTCTTTTGTTCATCTTGTTATCGTTTTTAATTGACTGAAATAAACTAAATGACCATTAACCATGTTCTGTGCAGAGCTTAAGCTTCTGGCTTGCCTCTGTTAGAGATGGGACATTTACCCCATGTTTTCAGTCGTGGATATGTAGCGCCTGCTCAGACTGTACGGTGAATAACTAGGGTCAAAAGTTAGCAGCTCACGATTCATGTCCTCACACAACACGTCCGGATGTGTCCGGAAGCACAATATAAAAGGTGGAGGAGAAGAAGAAGAATCCGGATGTGGAGATGTATGTAGATCCGACAAAGAGAACATTGTTTGCGCATGGGCAGTGTGAGAGATAGCATTAAATCGGCTCATGGCACTGCTTCTACTTTCAAACAAGTATGATTTTCTTGCGAGCCTACTATTGTTGATTGGAACTAGTAGTGGTAATCGCTTCTTGTTACCCATGTACACTACACGACGGAGCTGAAACCCGAGCCGATCTCCAAAATTGTTGCAAGAGTAAAAAATTGTCCCAAAAGGGGTCAAAAATTGCAGTCTGCCCACCTTTAGTATCAAAACTGGTAGAGAATTGAGTATTTTCTTTGATGTCAAACCTGGCTGTGACTGTTTTTGTTAATCCCAGCTTTCTTCAGCATCACATTTGAACCCAGAGCAGGCTGTTGTGTCTCTCAGAAGCAGCACGGACATTCAACAGAATGCGATGTGTAAAATTACAGTTAACTGGCTCCTTTTCGCCGCAGAGGTCAGAGTCGGAGCAACAGATCGCACACCCAAAGTTACACAAGTGCCCAAAGTGGTTGAACCCTTTCACTCTTTCTCCTGTTGCTCTTCTCTAATGTTGGGTCAGACAAATGCTGCTAATACCAGAGATTTGTTACTAGCATCACACTTTCACGTTGCTATCAACACACTCACTGAGTTCAGAAGGTGACTGAGAGGTTGCTCTCACGTTGTAGAAATTGCTGATGTAATAATTCAGATGGAGAGAAAAAGTCTGTGTAACTTTGAGAAATTCACTGTTTTTGAAAGAAATATAAAAACTAAAAAATCTGCCCATGTTAAGCCTTAAATGACACATAAAGCTAATAGCACTTTAGTTTTGCTTTCTTAAAAATGTAAGTAAACATTAATAACTGTGTTTTATGGAAACTTGACTTAAAACAGAAAAAGGTCAGACAGATGAGATATGAACAAGCGTCTTGTCCTAAGCTATAATGCAACAAGTAGTTTATCTTTCTCTTTGTGTGCCTTACCTTAACAACTGGTATCTAAATGTCAATAAAAGTCCCTTTAATGTGCAGCTTCATATTATCCGTCTAAATGGCAGCATGAAGACTCTCTTTGATATGGTCTTTGGGATGAGCAGCCTCAACATAAACAGCCATATCATTCCCTGTCTGAAGACCATGTTGAAAGGTCAAAAGTATTTACCTTTTCATTATACCTCCAGACATTTCTGATGTTTCTGGTTTTGCCTTTGTTATTGTGTCTTTAGATCCACAATGTTGTCATTAACCTTTGCAGCACTGGACAGAAAAGAAGAGCATTTTTTATCATTACAAAAAACCCTCTTGTGTAAGATGTAAGCTTGGAATAAAGGAAAAATGTTTATGCAATGTGAGTTACAGTCTTAGCCTATTAATCTTGATCCTTAACTACTTTTGGAGATATTCAGGAATCTATTTTGACTTCCACCAGTAGGTTGGTCTTTAACTTTGTGTCATTTCCATGTGTTGACAACGATATTCTACGAATTTAACAGAGACCAAGCACATTGGAGTTGATCAGGCACATGGACGTTTCTATGAGTAAAAATAAAATGTACATAACACACTTTGCAGTTAAACAGTTGATTGAGGCTCCCATACAAAGACAAAGAAGTTTGAGGCTACTCAGCAACCAAACTATTTTAAGAGGGAATAATCTGCTAAATCAACTTTTTAGAGTTTTTCTTTTGCTACGGTATTGTGCCATTGGGACCAAGTCATTCTTCTCAAGAAAGTTTCAAGTTTTTGGCCTTAAGTGTAAATCCAAGTTCAAGTCAAACCCCAAGTCAAAAGGCATTTTTGCACATGAAGGTGCCAAGAACCAGGCATCAGCTACACTTCTACAGCCTTCTTTCACAGGGCCAGTTCTACCCTATACAAGTAGCTACTGCATTCAAACTGCTCAAAAGAAGATCCAGGGGACGTTTGTTGATGTCAACCACTTACGTTGCCAGCACGGTGCGCACAAATACTGTTGAGAATGGAAAAGCATTCACTGTTTTTTTCAGTTACCCCACTTCGGCTGTTGTGGTCATTGATTTTCTTATAGTCCTGTTTTTTTTTTTGTTTTTTCTTTCTTTTTTTTGCTGCATTGTTGTGTGATAAATGTCAACTTGCACTGCCTCATCAGGTATTGCAAGTTTGTAAGTTTTTGTTTTTTTTCTGGGTTCCTCAAGCCCCGCTGTTCCTCCTCATTAGCGTATGGACTTAGCGGCGCTTGTACCTCTGCTTCCTTCCATCTGTCATTGCCTGTCAGTAGACTTTAATTATTTTTACAAAAACTTTTCAACATGCCTGGCGTTGTTGATGCGTTGAATAACATTGCTGCATCACTGAAATGGTTCTCAGTCTTAGGGAAAAGTACTTGCCCCACATTGGTCTCCCTGGTTCCTGGTCCTTCTTATGTGTGAATATGCCAGATAAGAGGCATGGGCTAAAAAGGTTACATGGACAACAAAAAGGTTCAACAGTGCGAAAACGCCTAAAGAGAGACAAGTCCAAGTAAGAACCCCACAAGTAAGTCCTCTGCTTTAGTTTAGGATACATCACCGCACAGTTCTACATCATCAAACATTTTGATAAATTATTCCCTAAAAACATGTTTAGTTCAGAAAAATAGGTGAAAAGAGACATGTTCCAGTTTGTTGATGTAATTTTTTAAAAACATTTTTTGTGCAAATTGTCTTAGTTCACAGTGATTCAAGTCCTGAGTCTTCTATTTAGTCAAGTCAAGTCTCAAGTCTTAGTGACTTTAGTCTGACTCAAGTCCAAGTCTCTTCTTGCAGAGACATACAAGAAGTAGTTCAAGAAGTATTCAAACTGCCTTTATGCCCAAGGTTCCAGATTTGGACTATTTTGGATTCAGAGATGAAGAACACAGAAAAGGTTCTCAGAAGACTGGTTGGAGATTGTTTTTGACCATCAAGGTACATTTGCTGTTGTTTTTCCACAGACAGCTTAATCAAGAAACCCTTTTCAGTTGTGGATGATTAAACTCTACAAAAAGATCAAAAGAAATCTGGTGAGTAAGACTGCATGTGCTTCTTGGTTGCGAATCATACCAAAAAACGGTTATGAACAATGACAAATATTACATCAAACCAATAAAATGTAAAATGTGTATAGCTAATTTTACATTTTTACAACGTACAGGGACATACAGATATTCATTTTATAGAGTACATTCTACAACTACATCCATGTTGAGTGGTGGGAAGAATCTACCTCCGGAAGAACTCAAATTAATAATGCAAGCTTAGTAAACGCGAGTTGGCATGACACTATTCCTGGTCCAATTGAATTTTTATAAAACCTTTCTTGTCTCTGAGCTATTTTCCTGAATTTCTGCGTCTCTTCAAATCTCTTTACAACCCTGCCATGTTCATTTTTACCAAATTCTACCATTTTCTCTTACCACGAATGCCTCAGCTTCTGTGGTGATGGCTACAATCTGGGCTGAAGAGGATGGTGAGAGAGCATACATGTGCCGGCTATGGAGCGTGCCAGGTCGGTAATTAGTTTGGGCTGTGCTTGGCGTTTGGCTGCGATCGAGGCCGTTTATCACCCAACAGACAATGATTGCAGAGAGCAGCCAAAACAAGGCGCTGTGATGGCTTCCTCTGCCTCCTCTGAGCCTGGATCTCTGGATGTAAAATGGTCCTGCGTAGTGCCATGGGAGTTGCCTGTCAGGTTCAACTGTTGTCTCCCTGATTCGTGGGCTCCTTAGCGCTTGACATGTGGAAAGAGGGAGGACGAGAGGCCAACAAGGAGCACCTGCTGCAGCAAAGGGCCGCATAGTAAATGCACAAAGTTGTAGCTCTTTTTGGCAAGACCTTAATGTTGCAATGTGGTTGTTTATTTAGTGTTTTGTAGAATGTTTTGCTGTCAACCAAAGAAATTCTTGGTTAGCTAACAAGTCCTAGCCAGATTCTTCAGCCGTTTTTTGTTTGCTCCCTAGCTTGTACTTTTTTGCTTTAACCAATCACTGCACCAAACAAATCAGTGTAGTCGTTGCTGTTTCTGTTTGGTAGACTTGAACTTAAGACATTAAATCAAATTATAAATTAATACTTAACACAAGGTCAATAAAATGGTCTATTTATATAGTGCTTTTCTACCTTTTCAGGCACTCAAAGCGCTTTACAATCTAGCATCCACTCACCCAGTGTACGCAGACACTGAGGCAGTGTGGGTTAAGTGTCTTGCCCAAGGACACAACGACAATCTACTCCTGTCGTCCCACTGTTGGTGTTCTAACGGTCTCTCCAAGTACTAACCAGGCCCTTTCTTGCTTAGCTTCTGAGATCTGGCGGGATCAGGCTTTGACAAGCAGGTATGGCCAATAGAGAACGTACACAGTTTGCTATCTCAACTTGGTCTGGTTCTGGTTGTGATGGTACTTCCTGGAACTGTCTGCCAGCCAAGCTAGACAAGCAGTGACCTCTCAAACGAACTAAAGAAATGGGTATGCTTTATCTGCCCCAAGCTGCTCTTAAAAAGACAACCTATGCATAGCTGACATGCTTTTTTGCTGTTCTATATGAAATATAAAAAATGTATTAACTAAGCAAAATCAGCTTTTGTCGACTAAAGTCAAACTAGAGAAGTTTAAGGTCTGATTTATAGCTTGCCTCTGCACGACTTATTTGAGATGTGACCCGAGTCAAGTGTTGTGTCTGTCTATTAGACTGAAAGGTTCCAACATTTTTGCAGAGCTAATGAGAGAATGCCAGCTTTNTTGAAGTGCTTGTTCCAACGTTTCTGAGTGTTGTCGGAGGGAAAACGTTTAATCTGCTACGCAGTTTGGTGCAACCAGCAAAGCCCGGAGACAAAACTTATGCTGAAATCGTTGAAATATTAAAGGACCACTATGCACCCAAGCCACTAATCATAGCAGAAAGATTTCGTTTCCACAAAAGAAACCAAGAAGATGGTGAATCTGTGGCTCAGTTTGTAGCTGTATTAAAGCGGTTATCAGAACACTGTGATTTTGGACTGTCACTAAATGACACAATACGTGACCGGTTAGTTTGTGGGTTGCGTAGTGAGGCTATTCAAAAGCGCCTACTAACTGAGACAAACTTGACCCTGAAAAAGGCCACAGATATTAGCACGTCGATGGAGATGGCTGCAAAAGAAGCGCAACAATTAAGTGCATCAACTCAAGTACACAAAATGTTCACACAGCCAAAGAAAGAGGCAGGAACAAGTCAAGTGTGCTATCGTTGTGGAAAACCAGGGCACCAGTCCAACGAGTGCTGGTGTAAGGACTTGGATTGCAGAAATTGTGGTAAGAAAGGCCACATTGAACGTGCATGCAGGAACAAAAAGATGCAAACAAGCAAACAACAAAAAGTGAAAAAGAAAGCTGGTTTTCACAAAAAGAAACATGTGAACAAAATGGAACTTGAACATGAGGATGCGAGCTCTGATTCAGATGAAGTGCATGTTTTATCCATCAGGGATGAGGATGATGACGGATACTGGGTTACGCCACTGCTGGAAAAGAAACCAGTGCGGATGCAAATCGACACAGGCACACGCGTATCACTAGTATCTGAAGTTCTGTACAAAGAGAAACTTCAACACTTGCCACTCAAAGAGACTAAGCTAAAGTTGAGAACCTACACTGGCGGTCATGTCCAAGTGTTAGGAGTTGTGGACGTACAGTTGAACACAACAACCAGAAACAAGTCTTGCCACTGCACATTGTGTCAGGCAACCGTCCCGCCTTGCTAGGTCGCAAGTGGCTCAAAAGTTGAAACTGAACTGGCAGGAAGTGTTCATGGTAGTTGACAAAGAAACAAGCCCCCTGAATGAGATTTTAAAAAAGGTACCCAAAGTGTTTGACGGTGAACTTGGTAGCATGAAAGAACATTACAGTTTAAACTGGCAGTTAAACCAGACAGTACACCCAAATGTCTCAAAGCTAGACCTGTACCATATGCCATTAAGCCAAAAGTTGAGGCAGAGATTGATAGGCTAGTGAAAAGTGGGGTGCTGGAACCTGTAAGCACAAGTGAGTGGGCTACACCCATAGTTCCAGTTATGAAAAAGATGGTAGTCCTAGGATCTGTGGTGATTTTAAAGTCACAGTAAATCCAGTTTTTAACCACAGAGCAATATCCGCTACCACTCATAGATGATCTTTTCTCAGGCTTAGCTGGTGGACAAAAGTTTAGCAAGATAGATTTGTCTCAAGCGTACCTCCAGATGCATGTTGAACCAAAGTCTCAGGAGCTGTTAACTATAGTGACACACAAAGGACTGTACAGATACAAGAGACTTCCTTTTGGGGATCACTTCAGCTCCCGCTTTGTTCCAAAGAGCAATGGACCAGATTTTAAGTGGACTTTCAGGTGTTCAGTGCTACCTGGATGATCTGCTTATCACAGGACCAGATGAGCAGACCCACTTGAGAAACCTGGACGAACACTGAAGCGACTGGAGAACTACGGATTAAAAGTTCGGAAAGACAAGTGTGAGTTTTTCCAACCATCGGTCGAATATTTGGGGCACGTCATTGACAGCAGAGGTCTCCACAAGCGCCATCAAAAGTCAGGCGATTGTGGATGCTCCATCACCAACTAATGTAAGTCAGTTAAGGTCATTTCTTGGATTGCTGACGTACTATGCAAGATTTGTACCGAACTTGGGCAAATAGACTGAAACCTTTGCATGAACTGTTAAACAAGGCAACAAAATGGAGATGGACTGAAAATGTGAGAATGCGTTCAAAGAGGTGAAGTTGGCTCTCTCCAAATCAGAAGCCCTCGCTCACTTTGATCCGCAACTGCCTATCCAACTGGCCTGTGACGCCTCGCCTTACGGGGTAGGCGCAGTCGTGTCTCACATAATGCCGTCGGGGGAAGAGAGGCCAATTGCTTTTGCATCTCGGACCTTGAGCAAAGCAGAAAGCAATTACGCACAGATTGAACGTGAAGCACTGTCTATAGTTTTTTGGAGTAAAGAAATTCCATCAGTATCTATATGGCAGAAAGTTCACACTACTGACCGACCATCGACCTTTAACATCTATTTTTGGCCCTCACACAGGCATCCCCTCCATGGCAGCCAGCCGTATGCAACGATGGGCTCTGCTCTTATCAGCCCACCAGTACGAGATCAGGTACAGAAGTCTGATCAGCACCAGAACGCTGATGGACTCTCCAGGCTACCGCTGCCCACCAAGCACAGTGAGCACACACAAGCTGAGATTTTTTACTTCAAAGAAGTGACAGCTACTCCTGTAACCTCCGCTCATGTAAGGAGACACACACGCACTGACCTGTGCTCTCCGAGGTTATGGACATTGTCACTCGTGGAAGGGGAGGAGAAGTGACACAAAAGTTAAAGCCTTACATGTGAGACGAAATGAACTTTCAGTACAGTCTGGATGTTTATTGTGGGGCTATCGTGTCATCATTCCGCCTCCTTTAAGAGAGAAACTGCTTGCTGATCTTCACATCGGACATTGTGGAGTTGTACGAATGAAAGAAATCGCACGTAGCTATTTCTGGTGGCCAGGATTAGATGCAGCTATTGAGGAAAAAGCAGCATCTTGTTCTGATTGTCAAAAGCTGAGAAACCAACCACAACTGGCACCCTTACATCCGTGGGACTGGCCAGAGGAACCATGGCAAAGAGTCCACATTGACTTTGCAGGGCCACTCGAAAATCACATGTTCCTCGTAGCAGTGGACGCCCATAGCAAATGGCCTGAAGTCGCCATAATGAAAACACCTCATCAGAGAAAACTATTGAGGAGCTCAGGTCAATGTTCAGTCGCTATGGTCTACCCCAACAACTTGTGAGTGATAATGGCCCGCAACTAGTTTCTGAGGAGTTTGAGACGTTCATGGTGGAGAATGGTATTCAGCACATCAAATCTGCACCGTATCACCCAGCCACAAATGGACTTGCTGAAAGATTTGTGCAAACCATGAAACACGCACTGAAATCTTCTTCTAGCTCCCAGTCTCTCAATCGTAGACTTAATGCTTTCCTGTTGTCCTATCGAAACACACCACATGCAACTACGAAAGTGTCACCTGCTTCAGCATGTTCAAACGACAACTTCGAAACCGATTTGACTTGCTGAGACCCCAAAACACAAAAGACACTGTGCGCCTTCAACAAAAAGCTCAAATGGACAGACGAGCAAAAGCTAAGTTCAGGAGATTTGACACTGGAGACAAAGTCTTGGCTCGGAACTATACCAGCGGTTTAAAGTGGAAACCTGCAACAGTTGTAGCAAAAACAGGTCCTGTGTCCTACACCGTGGAAACTAACGACCATCTCATCTGGAAACGACACGTGGACCAGCTGCTCGACTCATCGGCATCACGTGACGATACACGTCATGTACCACCTACTGTTCCAGAGTTGGAGTTGTGCCAGGAACCTCCTTCTTCTACTGAGGAACCACAAAAACAACGTGAGAACATTGACAGTGTTCCAGGTACACCTAAGCCCAAACAGTCACCTACTCCAGAGACTGTTTCCAGTCCAAAGCTTTTGCAAGCTTCACCTAAAGTGACTGTTCATACTTATCCAAACGGGACAGACGACCTCCCGACAGATTATCGTTGTAGCTATAGCAACTGACCCGGTTCTATGGGAAAGAATAATCCCTGGGTTCATTCAGATTGAGGTAGTCTACCCTCTTTCTGTAGTTCAGGACAAAGTTCAGATGCAAGTAAAATAAAAATAAAAAGTGTTATATTGTGTTATTGTTTTGTAAAAGAAAAAAAAAAAAAGTATTACAAATGTTAAATGTTACTTTTGTTAAGGGAACATCAAAAGTAAAGGGGGAGGGATATGTAATGTATTGACATTTGAAGATTGTCCCTCATGAGCCACCGTCCTTACTTACGTACGTACGTGCGTAGATCCTGTATTCCAATGTAATGTACAGTTGATAAGCGACAATACAACATGCTGGAAGTTAAGCTCGGTCTCTCGCCTCTTCATTAATGCATATACATTTAAGTATACAACAATGGACTTAAAGCTCTTTTCCATATGAGAGGGAAAATGTAGATTCATACTCATAGACGAACGTTGAAAAGCAGATTGCCTTTGAACTCATCTTCTTCATGACTGCACATTACAGTCTGATTGCACCTTTGCTGGAGCTGTACCAACTCTTCTGTCAATCTCAATATTCTATCCTGCCCTCACCTGCAAACAAAACAAAGAAATACTTCAACTCCACTACATGCATTTAACAATCTTGACTCTCAATTCTCCAATACATTCTTTGCGTACACTCAGCACAGCATTTGTTTACTTGCGCTAAAGACAATCTTGTTTTATTGAGACGTAACTTATAAGGTCTTTCTACATGTCAGTTCAAGCTAGGACAGTTGTATTTACTTTCAGCTCATTACACTTGTTTCCGAGAATTAATAATAAACATCATCATAGACAGGAACCTATACACTCAATACATTTTCCATGGCATATTCAAAAGTGTTTACTTCCGCGCAAATTAATTCAGAGATACAAGTCTAATATTTATGTCGATGGCTTCGGGCTGCGTGCCTCAAAGGTGCTCGGCTAATTGCATTTTTAAATCATTTATATATTTTCCTTTTCTGTGCAGGTAAATCGAAACATATCATTAATACTGAACTCCAGCATGAGTCAAGCGACATTTCTGCCACAGGGAATTTACATGTGGCTTTGTTCTAATCTACTTTCCCTGATCACTTAAAGAGACGGTATGCAAGATTTTGATTTCATAAACATGACAATATATGTATGTGTCACAGATACAAGGTCAACATGTTCAAATATAGTCTCATTCTTACTGAAATCACTGTTGTTACATTTGGTAGTTTGCTTCTCAAGAGGATTAACCAATTAGAATGGAGAAAGAGCCTCACATGACTCTCTTGTTTGAGTTTGGTTTGTATTCTTCTGCAGCTGATGGTCGGTTGCTCAGAAAATCCCTTTTTTCACCTACCACATATCTCTGCCCATTTGTCAGTATTTACTTGTGATGAGTCAAAACAATCAGATTCCAGGTACAACATATGGGTTTAAAATTGTTGTTTAGCTTCATTCCTTTGCTACAAAATTTGTAATTCAAATTTGTTGCTAATTAAAGTAAAGTTTTGCAATGAAAGGTGGAGCATATCAGCAGATTTGACCAGAAAGTCACTGGACCTTATTTTATTTTATTAGATCAGTTTTGTGTTTTACAATGAACAAATAGTAAATTACTGATCTACATTATGTTCTGGTTAAAACACAATAGTTTTCCTCTAAACTTTTCAAAGACAGAGATGGTTCAGTGTGTGAGGTTTGTTGCAGTTTTTTTTAATGAAACAGCTAGCTATACTGTATTAGCCCTATAAGAATCCAGGACAGGGTTAGGTTTGAACTGATGTTGCACCATGATACAGCCACAACTGTGGCTCATGCACTTGTTTCCACATTGTTCTTATTAGGCTCCACCCACATTGTGTAGAAATGTTATTATTGGGAACAAACCATGACAATATGACTATCAATGATTCATAGAAAACTTGCTCCTGATTGGTAGCTTCTAATCTTCAATGTGACCGTCTTTCCCATGTTTGTGTCATTGTAATATGTTTTCAACCCAACAATAATAAGTAAGTGCATCTTATCTTAACTTCCCAGTACTTATTTTTATACTGGGTTTAGTTATTCTCTTGCTTTCTGCTGATACTAGTTATTTGAAGGACATGTTTCTCTCCATGGCAACAAAAGAGTGAAAGTTTTACTCTTGCAAACTTTTTACAGGTTGTTCTCAGCTTTGTCTATAATTTTTTGTAATTCAAATTTTGGTAATGGTAATTCCCATTGTTCGATGTTCAAGGGAGACTGCAGTGACTTCATGTTCATATTCTACTGAATAACATCTTAAATATGTCACCAAAGAAAGGTACTCAAGACCTTGTTTAAAGGCCAATAACAAATAATGGGTAATATGCTTAGAGGCTCAGAATGAATGCATTTGATTTGTTAGTAATTTATAAGTATCATGTTGTGTACGTTGTTTAAAACATTTTGAATTTTAGCTGCTGATCACCAATAGAAGTAGTGTTGTGTGTTCTCCTTATATTTACATTTAAGTGACTAAATGATGACATCACCCATAAAAAGCATGACTCACCCACTGACGGCACCAGAGAGCTCGTTTGGATCAGATCAACCCCATACGTCACCACTCCCTCAATAACATTACTCACCTCATTTGTAAAGTTCCAATTACATTTGTCTCAATATATTAAATAACGTCATTGTTTTAGACGCTCAGACATTACCAAATTAAGTGGAGAAGTTTGATTGCTTCGTTTTAATCATTTGCTGTAAGTTAATGAAACGTATCTTTCCCATCAGCTACCGTCTGCAAATTAGCTATTTTTATAAAGTGCAGTAGCATTTCTTGTAAACTGAAAATCCTAATTGATTTTTCCTTCAGAATGGAATAAAACATGTAGGTTATGCAGTGAACATGGAAACAGGAGAAGATTCTTAGTGACAATAGAAAAAGAGTCTGGTTACTCCAGGACACAGTCTAGACAGAACAAGACTAAATCATATGTTTTTCAGCTTTCAGCACATTGTGTATTTTGATACAGAGTTCAACGGGAAACTAACAGGTCGGCATCCATTTGTTCATCTCTTTTCAGTGGAAAAAGTGGTACGTTCCTAATATCCAGCCGAGCAGTCTGTATTTTAAGGTCTTAAAGACTTTCAACCATGTTATAAACAGTAAGTGCTTCATTTATCAAGACAGACCTGCATTCACTCTCACTTGTATGATAGAAAAGTCCGAAATACTACAGTATATTCTGAAATGTCAAATATCTTTCCACTCAAACAGCAGATGCAGTGATGAAAGAACATATAGACAATGTTCATTTTGAACAGGTCTATGAAAATAGTTTTTTGAGAGTAACAATTCATCATAAATTGTCTTGGCAACCTCATGTAGCATGTATTAAATAAAAATGTATAAGTCACTTGAAATCTTGTAAAAAGTTCAGTGTGTCTTAAATTCCAAGTCATTGCTTCTCTTGTATAACTCCTTAGTCTTTCCATACATGACATATACATGACATACTGTGTTGAGATATGGAGGAAACCCATAAAACAACTTTACAACAAACCTTTCAAAAAACCTTTTTATCAACACACATGAGCTGTTGTTAAACTGTTAAAGTTTACTCGTTTAGTAGATTATAAAGTTTCAATTTTTATGTACAAAGTTAAAAATTCAGTAGTACCAAACCGTATGGAATATGATTTAAACTAAATGTGCACCTTATGAATTCAGAGGATCATTTATGTTTACTAAACCAAAAGTTCGAACGGATGTTAGATTAAGAAGTTTGTCTTTGCAGGAAGTTAAAGTGTGGAACAGTTTAGATAATGATTTGAAATGTTGTACATCACTATTTATGTTTAAAATAATTCTTAAAGCTAAATAATTTACTCTTTCCTAGCAGGGAATTGATTAAAATAGCGTTTGGCACATTTTTTCTTGAAACATGGATGTATATTCTTTGTATTATCACTATGCTGAAATGTAAAAAGGATAAGCAAAATAAGATAACTTTTAGTCTATTCCTCTTTGATCTTGTGTTTGATTGATCAATATTGGTGTTCTTTTTGTTCATCTTGTTATCGTTTTTTAATTGACTGAAATAAACTAAATGACCATTAACCATGTTCTGTGCAGAGCTTAAGCTTCTGGCTTGCCTCTGTTAGAGATGGGAGCTTCTATAAGGCGACATTTACCCCGTGTTTTCAGTCGTGGATATGTAGCGCCTGCTCAGACTGTACGGGTGAATAACTAGGGTCAAAAGTTAGCAGCTCACGATTCATGTCCTCACACAACACGGCCGGATGTGTCCGGAAGCACAATATAAAAGGTGGAGGAGAAGCAGAAGAATCCGGATGTGGAGATGTATGTAGATCCGTCAAAGAGAACATTGTTTGCGCATGGGCAGTGTGAGAGATAGCATTAAATCGGCTCATGGCACTGCTTCTACAGCGCGATGTGCCCACGAGGAGCGACCAGGATTTCAAACAAGTATGATTTTCTTGCGAGCCTACTATTGTTGATTGGAAGCTAGTAGTGGTAATCGCTTCTTGTTACCCATGTACACTACACGACGGAGCTGAAACCCGAGCCGATCTCCAAAATTGTTGCAAGAGTAAAAAATTGTCCCAAAAGGGGTCAAAAATTGCACAGTCTGCCCACCTTTAGTATCAAAACTGGTAAGAGAATTGAGTATTTTCTTTGATGTCAAACCTGGCTGTGACTGTTTTTGTTAATCCCAGCTTTCTTCAGCATCACATTTGAACCCAGAGCAGGCTGTTGTGTCTCTCAGAAGCAGCACGGACATTCAACAGAATGCGATGTGTAAAATTACAGTTAACTGGCTCCTTTTCGCCGCAGAGGTCAGAGTCGGAGCAGCAGATCGCACACCCAAAGTTACACAAGTGCCCAAAGTGGTTGAACCCTTTCACTCTTTCTCCTGTTTGCTCTTCTCTTAATGTTGGGTCAGACAAATGCTTCTTAATACCAGAGATTTGTTACTAGCATCACACTTTCACGTTGCTATCAACACACTCACTGAGTTCAGAAGGTGACTGAGAGGTTGCTCTCACGTTGTAGAAATTGCTGATGTAATAATTTCAGATGGAGAGAAAAAGTCTGTGTAACTTTGAGAAATTCACTGTTTTTGAAAGAAATATAAAAACTAAAAAATCTGCCCATGTTAAGCCTTAAATGACACATAAAGCTAATAGCACTTTAGTTTATGCTTTCTTAAAAATGTAAGTAAACATTAATAACTGTGTTTTATGGAAACTTGACTTAAAACAGAAAAAGGTCAGACAGATGAGATATGAACAAGCGTCTTGTCCTAAGCTATAATGCAACAAGTAGTTTATCTTTTCTCTTTTGTGTGCCTTACCTTAACAACTGGTATCTAAATGTCAATAAAAGTCCCTTTAATGTGCAGCTACATATTATCCGTCTAAATGGCAGCATGATGACTCTCTTTGAAACGGTCTTTGTGATGAGCAGCCTCAACATAAACAGCCATATCATTCCCTGTCTGAAGACCATGTTGAAAGGTCAAAAGTATTTACCTTTTCATTATAACTCCAGACATTTCTGATGTTTCTGGTTTTGCCTTTGGTATTGTGTTCTTAGATCCACAATGTTGTCATTAACTTTTGCAGCACTGGACAGAAAAGAAGAGCATTTTTTATCATTACAAAAAACCCTCTTGTGTAAGATGTAAGCATGGAATAAAGGAAAAATGTTTATGCAATGTAAGTTACAGTCTTAGCCTTAGTATTAATCTTGATCCTTAACTACTTTTGGAGATATTCAGGAATCTATTTTGACTTCCACCAGTAGGTTGGTCTTTAACTTTGTGTCATTTCCATCTGTTGACAACGATATTCTACGAATTTAACAGAGACCAAGCACATTGGAGTTGATCAGGCACATGGACGTTTCTATGAGTAAAGATAAAATGTACATAACACAGTTTGCAGTTAAACAGTTGATTGAGGCTCCCATACAAAGACAAAGAAGTTTGAGGCTACTCAGCAACCAAACTATTTTAAGAGGGAATAATCTGCTAAATCAACTTTTTAGAGTTTTTCTTTTACTATGGTATTGTGCCATTGGGACCAAGTCATTCTTCTCAAGAAAGTTTCAAGTTTTTGGCCTTAAGTGTAAATCCAAGTTCAAGTCAAACCCCAAGTCAAAAGGCATTTTTGCACATGAAGGTGCCAAGAACCAGGCATCAGGTACACTTCTACAGCTTTCTTTCACAGGGCCAATTCTACTCTAGAACAAGTAGCTACTGCATTCAAACTGGTCAAAAGAAGATCCAGGGGACGTTTGTTGATGTCAACCACTTACATTGCCAGCACGGTGCTCACAAATACTGTTGAGAATGGAAAAGCATTCACTGTTTTTTTCAGTTTACCCCACTTCGGCTGTTGTGGTCATTGATTATCTTATAGTCCTGTTTTTTTTGTTTGTTTGTTTTTTCTTTCTTTTTTTTTGCTGCATTGTTGTGTGATAAATGTCAACTTGCACTGCCTCATCAGGTATTGCAAGTTTGTAAGTTTTTTTTTTTTTCTGGGTTCCTCAAAGCTCCGCTGTACCTCCTCATTAGCGTATGGACTTAGCGGCGCTTGTACCTCTGCTTCCTTCCATCTGTCATTGCCTGTCAGTAGACTTTAATGCCATTATTATTTTTACAAAAACTTTTCAACATGCCTGGCGTTGTTGATGCGTTGAATAACATTGCTGCATCACTGAATGGTTCTCAGTCTTAGGGAAAAGTACTTGCCCCACATTGGTCTCCCTGGTTCCTGGTCCTTCTTATGTGTGAATATGCCAGATAAGAGGCATGGACTAAAAAGGTTACATGGACAACAAAAAGGTTCAACAGTGCGAAAACGCCTAAAGAGAGACAAGTCCAAGTAAGAACCCCACAAGTAAGTCCTCTGCTTTTAGTTTAGGGATACATCACAGACACAGTTCTACAACATCAAACATTTTGATTAATTATTCCCTAAAAACATGTTTAGTCAGAAAAATAGGTGAAAAGAGACATGTTCCAGTTTGTTCATGTAATTTTTTAAAAACATTTTTTGTGCAAAATTGTCTTAGTTCACAGTGATTCAAGTCCTGAGTCTTCTATTTAGTCAAGTCAAGTCTCAAGTCTTAGTGACTTTAGTCTGACTCAAGTCCAAGTCTCTTCTTGCAGAGACATACAAGAAGTAGTTCAAGAAGGATTCAAACTGCCTTCATGCCAAGGTTCCAGATTTGGACTATTTTGGATTTCAGAGATGAAGAAACACAGAAAAGGTTCTCAGAAGACTGGTTGGAGATTGTTTTTGACCATCAAGGTACATTTGCTGTTGTTTTTCACAGACAGCTTAATCAAGAAAACCCTTTTCAGTTGTGGATGATTAAACTCTACAAAAAGATCAAAAGAAGTCTGGTGAGTAAGACTGCATGTGCTTCTTTGGTTGCGAATCATACCAAAAAACGGTTATGAACAATGACAAATATTACATCAAACCAATAAAATGTAACATGTGTATAGCTAATTTTAACATTTTTACAACAGTACAGTGGACATACAGATATTCATTTTATAGAGTACATTCTACAACTACATCCATGTTGAGTGGTGGGAAGAATCTACCCTCCGGAAGAACTCAAATTAATAATGCAAGCTTAGTAAACGCGAGTTGGCATGACACTATTCCTGGTCCAATTGAATTTTTATAAAACCCTTTCTTGTCTCTGAGCTATTTTCCTGAATTTCTGCGTCTCTTCAAATCTCTTTACAACCCTGCCATGTTCATTTTTACCAAATTCTACCATTTTTCTCTTACCACGAATGCCTCAGCTTCTGTGGTGATGGCTACAATCTGGGCTGAAGAGGATGGTGAGAGAGCATACATGTGCCGGCTATGGAGCGTGCCAGGTCGGTAATTAGTTTGGGCTGTGCTTGGCGTTTGGCTGCGATCGAGGCCGTTTATCACCCAACAGACAATGATTGCAGAGAGCAGCCAAAACAAGGCGCTGTGATGGCTTCCTCTGCCTCCTCTGAGCCTGGATCTCTGGATGTAAAATGGTCCTGCGTAGTGCCATGGGAGTTGCCTGTCAGGTTCAACTGTTGTCTCCCTGATTCGTGGGCTCCTTAGCGCTTGACATGTGGAAAGAGGGAGGACGAGAGGGCCAACAAGGAGCACCTGCTGCAGCAAAGGGCCGCATAGTAAATGCACAAAGTTGTAGCCTCTTTTTGGCAAGGCCTTAATGTTGCAATGTGGTTGTTTATTTAGTGTTTTGTAGAATGTTTTGCTGTCAACTAAAGAAATTCTTGGTTAGCTAACAAGTCCTAGCCAGATTCTTCAGCCGGTTTAATTTCACTTGATGGAAAATGTCTGACATTGCACCATTGTTTTTTGTTTGCTCCATAGCTTGTACTTTTTTGCTTTAACCAATCGCTACAACCAGACAAATCAGTGTCGTTGCTGTTTCTGTTTGGTGGACTTAAACTTAAGACATTAAATCAAATTATAAATGAATACTTAACACAAGGTCAATAGAGAACGTACACAGCATGCTCTCTCAACTCGGGTTGGTTCTGGTTCTGATGGTACTTCCTGGTTTTCAGGAACTGTCTGCCAGCCTAGCTAGACAAGCATCGACCTCTCAAACAAACTAAAGAAAATGATTTGATATATGCTTTATCTGCCCCAAGCTGCTCTTAAAAAGACAACCTATGCATAGCTGACATGCTTTGTTGCTGTTCTATATGCATATATAAAAATGTATTTACTAAGCAAAATATTTAATCAGCTCCACACATTTTTGTCGACTAAAGTCAAACTAGAAAGTTTAAGGTCTGATTTTTAGCTTGCCTCTGCACGACTTATTTGAGATGTGACCCGAGTCAAGTGTCTGTCTATTAGATGCAAGGTTCCAACATTTTTGCAGAGCTAATGAGAGAATGCCAGTTCACACTTCCTTGTTAGGGAGGACAGAAAAACAAGATTTACAAATAAATGTAGTACCTAATGTCTTAAACATCCCCCATATGAAAAAACCATTCTGACCCTGAGTGTCTGTGGACTCTTTACACTCCCAGTAATGATTCACGCACAAACTGGAGAAACAGTGCTTCAAGCCAATCACGGCTCAGAGCTCTACAGCCACATCATATATCATAGTATGAGATTTGAAGCAGGGTTTACTTTCTGCTCCAAACTATTCAAAGGCACGCGCCGCTGGGAAGCTTGGGGCAGTGGAGGGGCTCACAGCAACAGGGTTATGATAGGATGAACTCGAGTGGAAGAGAGAGTGGCTCTGAGCAAAAACACTAGAGGTATATCTGAAGTCATCCCAGCGTATTGTTGTTGTCTGTCTGTCTGTGGAGTCGCAGTTGCTCTTATCGCCATACAACTTGACAAGTAGAATGCCTAAGTTTATACTATAATGTCATTTGCAGATACTACAAGAGCATGATCACTTTTAATAATATTCTGTAATTCTTAGTCTTTTGTGATGTCGTGTGATCTTGTCATCTTGTCATTACTTTTTAGTGAGTGAGATTATTAAGATATGTTGGCAGCACTCTCACCTCACAGATTGTGTGTTGTACTCCTGGAGAGCCTGGATTTTTCCCAGCACTTTGGTTTTCCCACCAACCAAATTATGTAGGGAAATTTTACCAGCTGTGGTCCTTTCTAAGCCTTGCAGGAAGTCACGGAGATTTACTCAAGTGCTGCACTGTGATCTCAGAGGCGTTGAAGGATGGGTCAAATGCAGAGAACAAGTTACAAACATGAATTAGTTTTACATCTGACGACTTCCTTTCATAAATCCTGGTTATTGTCGACATATATTCATTTTTGGCTGCAATTAAGGCTTATAAACTTCTTTTTACAAACAACAAAGTGAAACTGGAGAAGACCACCCAAGCTCAGCCAATCAGAGTGCATCATTTGGCTACTGATAAGAAATAAAAGTATTTGTTTTTCATTCAGACAGAACCAGTGGTCTCATTCTTTTCAAAAAAGTTAGTTACCCCAACTTTAACATGGCTCACACCAGATTGCAGAGGTGTGGACTTGCAAGCGATGACTTGGACTTGAGTCAGACTTGAGTTACTATTTAGATGATTGAAGACTTGACTTGGACTTGTGGTGCCTTGACTTGGGACTTGACTTGGACTTGCTGAAGTCAGTGACTTCAGACGACTTATTGTGTCTCTTCACTTGTGTGGAATCTTTTATAAAAATCCATCAAATAAATTTTAGTATGTATTTGGTCGTTTGAATTAAAGATTTGACAAGACTTGAGACTAAAAGCAGAGGACTTGGGCACGATTTGGACTTGTCTGGCTCTGATTTGGGACTCGACTTGGACTTGCTTCTCTTTGACTTGAGGCTTGCAAAACTGTCTTGGTCCCATCTCTGCCAGATTGATATGTGCATCACACTGAATTGAGTTTTGCACATTATTAATCTGTGTGGACTGCTGGTGAAAGCCATTGGGGAAAAAACAGAATGTCATGGCAATATTTGAATCTGATTGGTCGAGGAATTTCCAGAGGAATAGCAGAGAAGTTGAGTTTTTTTGTTAAATCCAGTCAAGACAAAAACACAGACATCTTTCTCCCCAAAAATGCACCAGTTTTTTTTTGTTTTTTTTTAAGACAATCTGCAATTCTGTTAAAATAGGCTGATGTTGAAGCAATACTTGAAAAAAAAGTGTATATCAAACAAACACTCTGCAGAACCACACAGTGATGGTTTCTTGATTATTAATTAACTTATTTGATTGATTTTGTGTGAAGTGGTTGCTTGTTGCTGTCTGAATATCTGGCAACTCTGTATGTTTTCAACAACCTATTCAGTTGACTTCAGCTCTCAAGGAAACACCGATACTGACTCAATCATTCATGCAATCTATTTATGATTCCGTCAATATACAACCACATTGTCTTTCTTTCTCTCAAACAAACACTGGATTCTACACAGCTCTTGTATCTTTTCATTTTATCTTTTGAGAAGCCGACACATCTCTGCTGGTCTCACACCTGTCACTAAATGCGACGCTGCTCTGGCTCGTGGTTCATTGCTCTGTGATTTATGACGGCCATCCACTGACCCGCTCTGTCAAGGCTAAGCGGCTCGGAGCCCTCCTGGACACCACGGTTAACCTTTGAACCCAGCAGCCAGTCTGAGTTGGCAGTGGGCCACCGACATCTTTAGCTTCTTCGCCAATCAACAGACTTAATCCGACCACGAAGAGAGAGAAACAGAAGGAGAGAGAAAGAGCAGCCTTGGCCCTTCACACTGTAATCCAAGAAAATCCACAAGTCCTTTTCCAAAGCTGTATTTACTGTCAGTTACAGCAAAATAGATTAAAGACACACGTCACTAATTTATCATCACTTTCAAGTAACTGTTCTTTGCAAATGGCTCATCAGTGTAGCCTTATGTTAAAGTCTAATCTTGTGCTGTTAAATTTTCTACTTTTTAGACTATTCTGTAACTAATCTGAGTCATGTAATCAGTTGTGTATCAGCAGAGTGTGAGTATAACTGTACTTGAGAAAATTGCTTTTCGCACAGAATTAGTTTTACCTCAGGACCTTCATTGTAATAATTACAAACATCGTTTGAATGTTCACACTGCTCCATGTAGTGCAATTTAGGGATCTTGCCATTTTGTAGAGGTGTCTGAATGTCCAACGGGTCAAAAACTAGTGCAGTGGATGATTCCCACAATGCACGTGGAATGTGCATATCAATCACATGTCAATAAACGAAATTTGCGAAAAAAAAAAAAAAAATAAATAAATAAATAAATAAATAAGTTAAGTGGAAACAACATGACTGAATATAAGATGAGATAACCCACTGTTTCGCTGGAATAAATAAATGGCTGAAAGCTTTTCAGATGCTAACTTTAGTTTCAACTGTTTTAAATGTGGGGTCTAAGTTAAAAGATCTCTCTCTCTTAATTTAGCAGTGTTCCACCTTACATGGCACTCAAAGCCCTTTGCAATCAAGGATCCTGAGGCAGTGTGAATTTATTGTCTTGCCCAAGAACACAACATCAGTCCACTCTTGTCGTCCCACTGAGGCACTTTGTGTTCCAGCGATCTCCCGCCTAAGTACTAACCAGGCCCTAACTCGCTGATCTGATGGGATCAAGCTTTGACAAGTGCGTGTCAGATAAACTTGACCTGTATTTATTTCAAAAGTTGATTTTTTTAGACTTTTGACGCATTTTTTTAACCCAACGTTTGAACCACAGTCAACAGAGAGTAGTGTGTTGTGTGTCTGAATGAGTGTATGAATGAGTTCACTACATAGCTCACTGAACATATTATGTAGTGATTGAGAGGTCAGGGAACAAGTGTAGAAGTTGGACTCACAGCCATTGGCCCCACTTAGAAGGTCGCGCTCCTGAATTGCTAACTCGAACTTATACTTACTAAGTGGAGGCCACAAAAAGAACCTGTCTTTAAAAAAATCACTCATTACTTTGTAGGGTCAGTACTTTCAACCTCCCTATGGACAATTTTCTGCCTCCTGTACACTGACAGTAATTTCAAATCACCTCTCCCACTGTAATGAAGTCTTAATCCACTTCCAAAATAACAAGTCTTGTTTATCCTGGAAGATCCATTAACTCCCATTGTACTCTAACAACACTTTAATTATGTAAGTAAGCCAGCTGCTACTAATCTCTCCAGAGTCACTTATCTTAATAAACTGTAGAGCAAGTTCAGAGTTACACACTGTCGGCCATGTTGAGACCTTTGTTCAGACTTTCTAGATGTGCCCATGCAAATCCAAGCTGCTCTTTTTTACGGTTAAGGCTCTTTCAGACTTAAGAACGGTCGAGGAAAATATGAAAAGCTGTATATTGGCATTATGCACACTATTTTGTAATGTCAAGTTAATAAAGGTACACCAATCTAACCTGGTTCAAGCCAGACTAATATGTACTACACCACTCTGAATTGAGTTCTACACATTATGAGTCTGGATAAACTGTTGCTGAAAGCCACTGAGATTTTGCTTATTAGTCAAAGAGTCACAACAGCGAAAGTAGCTGTTCTTCTCGAATAGTTCGAAATACATCTGTCAGCGCCTCCATGTTTGCTTTGGTTCACTTGAGTTCCACCACAATGCTTGATTGGTCCATTGCTGCATTTTGATTTGTCCAGCCACCCCACCATCTTTAAAGAGAAACTAACTCCTTAAACTACACCCACAAATATGCATTTCAAACAACGCAAATTGCTGGAAAAGCATTTGTAGAAGGTTAAAAGGAGGGTCTGAGAGTGGAGAGCAGCAGTGTGATTAGTTTGACAGTAGGTGTTTCTGATGTTGCCTGGGATCCAGAGCCCATGTTTCAGCAAATTGCGAAGAGTGGGTCTGGTCACCAAACCCTTCGCTTGCGTTTCAGATCAGCTCCATGTACTGGGCAATCAGATTAGTTTATTTGCCTGACACACATGAAACAAGGGAGCTGAAATGTTGGATGTTTTTGAGCTCCACGTGACATTGTTTTCCCCATATTTTTCCATGTGTATTTATTTTTGGTTTCTTATGGGAGCCAATGTCCCTGATTGGCTAATAAATCAGTCACGCCAACTAAAGTTTAAAAGGGATACATTTGCAATGGCTTTCCTGGCATTTCTGATCAGCACACAGTTTGAGTAACCAGTACTGATGTGACTAATGTTTATGAAAGGCACAGACCACCAATTGACCTTTCGCCGAGCCCGCCCAAAACGGCTCTTGTCAATCAAACATCGTAGCAACCGTTAAGTAAATAAGGTCCGTCAGATCTTGAGCTCCAAACAAGATGTGAAGCTATGCACCTACGGTTTTTGTAAACTGGACCGCAGATACACGAAATATTGACCGGAGGAGTTATGTTCTTTCCATTCTAAAGCCGAAAACAACTGGAGCAGTGCCTACAATGGATTAAACAGTGCGGTCGACTCGGGGCAGCTCCTCTACCAGCGAAATACATCGAACAAATGTCTGCTCAAAGGTAAAACTAATGTTTAACTATAGCTATGGACTTGCTGTGTTGTTAGATCTAGAGGCAGAAACACAAACTAGACCCAAGTTATCCACGATGAGGATATAACAGCAGAAGTTACGCTCTAAGCTGCTACGTTTAGCTAGCCCTTTAGCTTTAGCCAACACTGGTAGCTTTAGCTCGCTAACATAGCCTCGTAAATGAACAATATACTTGCAATACAGAAAAATAGACCTTAACATGTGAAAGTGAACTTACCCGGCAGTGCAAGAGCAGGACAAGGCTGTGCTTGTTGCATTTGAGGTGACGTTAAAGATCATGGGTTTCTCTGATTTAGCTTGAGACAGTAGCATTAGCCTCCATAGGAGTTATGTCCCCTCCGTTGCGTATTTTAATGTTTTGAATAAATCCCTCCGCTGCAAGTAAACCCCTTTTGCCTCGATCTAGGCATAGGATAGGCATAGGCAGAGGATATTGCGGAAAAATTGCTTTAAAAAAGTCACTAACGCGAACAGTTGTATTTCTTTCTGTCATTGAAGTCTATGGCACGCTGTCATATTGACGACGTAGCAACAGTAACTACGGGGGGCGGGGCTCGGCGAAAGGTCAATTGGCTGAGTGCAGTTGTCTGTTTTGGTTTAAAATACTACATCCTGTACATACAACGACTTCCTGTTCAATACTCTTCAATGAGGTTTCACTACATCAGTTTAAAACTAATAAATACTCTTTAGATCAGACAGTTGTGGTGAATGTTACAGAAAACATGTTAAAGACTTTACATATCAGAGGAATATTTCATCAGAGAACACTTCTGTGTTTAAAAAGACATAATTGTCTCTAAATGCTAACGCTAACAGGAAATGGTTGTATGTACAGAAGTTAGCATTTTTGAACAATCGCAAGCCAACTGAAATTCCGTGCACACAGCCATTGCCTCTGCTCCATTTCATATTACTCCAGCAAGTAGGAATTTGAGTGTTTGTTGCTGCTTAAATCGAGCTAAGAAACAATCGACCAATCAGCGAACAGAAATTAAGCGGTGACTTCAAATTAATTTGTCTGTTTGTAGTTCTGCAAGTTTGCCGTTAGATTCATTAGATTCAATATCACATTTTTTATGTGATGTGCTCCTCTAGCCTGATGTATCAACCAGTTTTATTCACTCGAAGGAAACGACAACGATCACTAACGACCATGTTTACGCTGTACTTCCTGGACTACAACTGATGTGTTGGTGAAAAAGGACCCGTCTACCATAGAACAAACAGCTCCAATGCTGAGACGTCAAAGTGAAATGAAACCAGCTGATACGTCATGCTAACATAGTGCACCTTTCACGTTTTTGTGGTTTATGAAGTTTCACTGTTGTGCCAAACTTTGAGTTGTTTTTTAATAAAGGAGCATCTTATAATTTATTATGTTAGACCACATTCATTCTGCCTCCATTTAATTTTTATTTTCTTCTTTGTTAATACTCAGCCTTTGTTTTAAATTGATTTGTCTGCTGCCAGTAATCAAGCTAATTCCCTAGCCTTTGGTCCAAATATTAAAAAAGTGAATTTGTGTTTTGGGCAATGACAATACAATTTCTAGTATATTGTGACATACCACAATATTCCAATGTTTCTAACTCCAGTTGCAAATGTTTCCTAGACCAAACACACTTATCTTTATACCTCTAGACTCCGCCTCTCACTCTTTTTCTTCTACTTCTTCTTCTGTATAAATGTGCTGCCAGATTACTGTCCAAACGTGTATTTTTAGCCGAGCAGAAACTGGTTTAGTTGAGATCGTACAGCAGTGCAGTAAATAATACATGGTGAACTGTGTTGATCTGGGTCACAGGCGTCTCTGGCTGCGTGAGTCATATGTAAAACCACCAGTTCTCCTGTGTACACAACATGACATGGTTTTTGCTGTGAGTTTGTTTTCCTCTGAGCTGGATAATCTGCTGATGAGTGTACGGTGATTTGTACGTTCTGTAATTATTAGAGCAAACATCAGGATGCATATGTGGGCTTCTCAGTGCAAACCATGTTGAAAGATTTGGGTTTGAAACACTCAAAAAGCCTGCATTTTAATGAAGATCGAGGTCAGGTTAAAGTAATTTTGTTGATATTCATGTTTCCAGTAGCTACAGCCATTTCTAGATGTACAATAAAAAACACTGGAAGCTGGGAAGCCACATTTTCTGTAAATAAAGGAGGTGGGTAGTTTAATCTTTCTAGCTCATCTCTCACTCTCACAAAGTCTTTGACACTTCACTTTTTTGTCCACTAGCAGAGAAGAAATATCCAGACACAGACAAGAAGACATCATCTGCATAGACAATCAGTTCTCATTCCAAAAAGTCAAGTCTGAAGAGATAACATGCCTAATGATTGGTTGAAAACTGCATATAGAGGTGTTTTCTAACGCACTTCATAGTGGAAAAACTGAAATGACTAATCTCCGGTGACAAAGTTATGTTGAAGTGAAAAATCACATGCATAACTCACACACAGAAAGTAAGCTGATCTATGTATGTAACCCAAAGATCAATTGTATGGCACATTGTGGAATATTATAGTTAAAAATCTGACTCTTCTGTTGGAAGTGTCAGCTTTTTGGGAGAGTTAAGCCTACTCAGAATTTTAATTATATGCCAAGGCTGTGTCCTACCAAGGTGAGGTAGCCTGGACAGGGCCTGGACTAGATTCATACAAGGCAATGTGGTTGAAGTGTCTTGCCTACAGACTCTACAAGAACAAGTTTCTCCTCTGTTCCCCACTGTGGCACCTGAGGTTCCTCTGCGGTCTCCCATTAGAGTACTACCCAGACTCAATCCTGCTTAGCTTCTGAGATCTGACGGGATCAGGCTTTGGCAAGCTGGTTTGGCCACAAAACACATTTTGTAAAATAATATTTTAGCCTACAGAAAACTTTTCCATCTATTTCCATTCCCTAACTTTTTCTCCCCCTCATCCTTTCTACCTCTACTGTCATCTACTGTCATCCACTCATCCTTCTGTCTCCTCTCTCTCTCTTGGTCTTATCTATCTCACTTTATCTCTCCTCTCCTCATTTCCCCTTTGTTCTCTCTCTCTCTCTCTCTCTCTCTCTCTCTCTCTCTCTCTCTCTCTCTCTCTCTCTCTCTGTGTTGTGGCTAATCTAATAATCTAATTATAATAAACTCCTGCCTTGCACTTCATATTTATTGACAATCCGGCTGCGTTCTTCCGCTCGGCAGGTAGCGCTGATTATCTATAGGCAACAAGCTTATTTTGTTTGATGATAAGACCACCTCCGCATGTCTCTCTCTCTTCACTTACCCTTCTCTCTTTTTGGTTTCCCTTCTCTCTTTCTTTCTCTCCCTTTTCCCCTCTTTTCTTTATCTTTCTTCACCTTCTATCTCTCACTTTTTGCATTCTATTCTCATTCCTTCTCTCAAACTCTCATTTTTATTTTCCCAACTCAATTTCCTCCCCTCCTCTTTCTCTCTCTCACTCTCCAGCTTCACTTTCTCTCTTTCATCTGTTATTTTCTTTATCTCTTTGCTGTCCTTTAACTGTCTCTCTTCTTCAATTTTTCTACTTTTTGCATTCCTTTCACTCTTTTCTATCCCCGCTTCTTTCTCATAACCTCATTGGTCCTCTCACTGACTTCCTCACTCATTCCTTTTCTCTCTCTCTCTCTCTCTCTCTCTCTCTATGTCTCTCTCTCTCTGTCCTTTACCTCTGTCTTGCGCTTTGTTCTCTCCAATTTTTTCTTATGCTCTCTGTCCTCTGTCTGACTCTCTTTCATCCAGTCTCTCTCTCACTCTCTTGCACTCTCACTCACTCATGCTGTCCTTTCCTCTCTACTCCCCCTTTCTCTCTCTCTGTCTCTCATGTTCCACTTTTTCTTTCATCTATTCCTTTACTTTCTCTTTTTGGTTCCCATTTACTCTTTCATGTTTTGATTTTTTCTGTCTCTCCTTTCCTTTGATTTCTTTCATTTTTGCACCCCCTCTTATCATCTCCATCTACTACTTACTCACTCTTCTTCTCACTCATTCTCTCTCTCTCTCTCTCTCTCTCTCCCTCAAATGTTTCCTCATTTCACTCACTCTCATATTCTCCCTTTTTCTCTGTTCTTTCTCTCTCTCTCACTCACTTTCTTCCTTTCTCTCCTCTTTCTCTCTCACTGTCTCCTTTGTCTTTCACTCCTCTTTCCCTCTCTCACTCTCTCTCTCTGTCTGCTTCTCTCTTACTCCCTCCCTTTCCCCCCCTCTCTCTCTTTCTCTCTCTCATCCCTCACCCCCTTCCTCTCTACCTGTCAAACGTAGATGCAAATGAACCACTTTCTGGCTCGCTGCACCTCCAAAATTAATAACGCAGCACAGGCCCGGGCATTACAGCACAATTAGACCGTCCATTATTTTGTAAACGCCAGCAGAATCAACGCCGTCCTTTTCAGCCATATTGTCATGTGGCGGCATTTCCCCCCAACAAACGCTCTGATCAAAGGCCTGTTTTTATTTTTTTTCCCTCAGTCCTAATCAAATCTATTTCAAGTCCCCCTACGCGCCGCGATCCGGATGGCGGGCGGTCGCAGGCTTGTCTCCAGTACCTGCAACAGTAAATAGATGGGCGGGCAGATACATTTGCATATAAAAAGGAGCAGCGATAAAAAGAAAGTACTTAACCTGGAGTTTGTCTGTATCCAAGGCTACGGGATGACAGAAGACCAGCCTCACATTCAAGTCGATCCCATTATGAGATAATTGTGTTTGTTCTGAATGGAGAGAGAAAGAGTAGAAATGAGAGAAATGACATGTTTTTGTGTCACTGTGCAAAATATCTTTAGTATTTACTGACAAAGACTGATCCACTAATGTGTTGGATGATGTTTCAGCTTTTTTTTTTTTTTTTTTTTTTTTTTTAAAGGGGACCTATTACAGTATGTCAAATTCAGTTTTTAACCTTGTTATAATGGCCTTCCTTCATCATTAGTTTACTCAAAGTTATATTTGAATTGATTCATGCATGAGTAATCTTGTATTGTTCTTCAGCTGGAGCTCTCAGAAATCCCTGTTCTCACCTACCACCTATCCCCTTCCACTTGTCTGTATTTACTTAATTTCAAAAGATGAACACTCAAAGTGAAGCATATATGGTTCAAAAATGTCCTATAGCCACTTTCCAACAATAAAACAAATGTTTTTAAAAATCTGTTGCTTTTTACAGTTACGTTTTGAAATAAAGAGGCGGGGATTATCAGTTCTGCTGTTTGTTTGTTTTTTGTGTGTTTTACAATGAACAAAGGGTAAATTACTGATCGGCATAAGTTCTAGTTTCTTACTAAATAACAAAAAAAAAAAAAAAACACACACAATAGATCCCCTTTAAGAGAATTGTAGAATTGTGCTGGTGTTTTAAGCATATAAATGTGTACTTTGTATATTTTTTTCTGTGAGTTGGTTATGTGTTGCAGCTAGACTTAATTAGAAATATAAAATCGGTTTAAAGAGCAAACAAACAAATCAGATGTTAGATTAAGGAAAAGGTTTTTTCTCTTCAATCCTGTGTTTCAGTAAATATAAAATATTGCTAGTTCCCTGATTTGTTCTAGGCACCTTATTTTGATTTTTTCTCCAACCCATTTATGCCATACACTTTGCATCGGTGGCTATGCCAGCAAAACTTATTATTTAGAAATATTTACTTTATAGATGTATGGGTAAAGTTAGGGTTAGGCTGGGTTAAGTTAATTCTGCTAAGCTTAAGGATTGTAGAAAGGTATGCTATTTCTGCATAACTGTGTTAGGGAAACTAAAGGTGCGTTCTTGATCTCTCTGTGTTGTCCTTCAGCCCAGAGAAATATTGTCCCACCACCTCCTGACAAACATCTGCCCATTCTTCAAAATAAAACATACACTACAACGAAATGTATGAGTATATTAACCTTCTTTTCTCAAGAATAGACTGGCCATTTTGTGCATTCAATCGACCCAACAAAATGTGCTGCTCCAGATAGGCAACCTGCTCAAAGGAAAGACCGTTTCATAGCTTCTCTACCCAGCTAAACTGTTTTCAACTGTGCTACCATGGTTGCAAAAGGGTTTTCTAATCATCCATCAACCTTCTGACACTATTAGCAAACACAGTGTAACCTAAGAACACTGGAATGATAGCTGCTGGAAATGCAATGCACCTATGTATAAAATCATTTAATCTTTCTTAGTTGTCTCCCTTTTACAAGCTAATTACAATAACAACAGCATTATTTACAGCTAGTTTGCAAAGGCCTCATTGCAGTTTTTTTGCTCATAAACTTTTGGCTGATTCGTGCACAATGACAGTTCCACACCGACTGGAGCGTTACATCTTTAACACGCCCTGTATTTTCCTAACAAGACGTGTGCTTTGAACTCGCTGCAATCCTATAAGGTATAATTCATGTCTTCTCAATTACTAAGCCGCGCATGTAGCGAGACAGCAGCCAGCTCTTCAAACATGTCTCCTCCCTCAGGTTTCCTGCGTCTGTCATGATCACAGATACACAACTCAGCACTTCTCAAGGTTTTTCCGTTTGTAGGGACAGAAAATCTCACGTTGCATGTTCTTCGGCACATGCATCAATAAGTCTAAATAATAGACAAGAAAATGCATGGATATTTGATGAAAAAAGTAGACTGTATAGCATGTCTGGGGGAGCTTTAGCTGAGTCTTTTATTCGTTTTTAGATCTATGCAATGTGAGCTATTTGTCAGTCCCAAGTTGGATTTGAAAAAAAAAAAATAAAAATTCTCAAAAAAATAAGTATTAAAAAAAAAAAAAAAGCAACTATTTGTTGAGTCCATATCAGACCCACTTGTAAGAATAAACACTAGGATGGGGCAAGAGATGGAATTGAGTTGCAAAATCAAAGTCACACCATTGTGCGCAGATGTCAAAGAACGGTCTCGCAGTCTTGGGAAAATTCAGTTGCGTGTCTTTGAGCAGCTGTAGTAAAAAGTCTCCTCCACATTTAGACTTGTAGAGCACATAATCAGACAGAAAACAGTCTAAACTCTGTCTCAGTTTGTATTTCATATTGCTAGGATAAAAACTGACAGAGATCATTACTCCTAAACATTGTAAAAAAAAAATGTGGACATCGCGGAAATATAGCAATGTTTTTCACACTTAAACATTATTTAAAATGGTTCCAGAAGGAGATATTTGACCCCATTGCCTCTATAACCTGGTAAAAAGTAGGACAGACGCGCTCCTTCTTCTCTGTGTGCGTCTGTCTGCAGCAGCAGAAGAGGAACAGAAAGGGGGCGGGGCCTGAGCCAGAATTCAGTCAAAGTCATAAGAATACTGTTATAGACATGATGGAATGTAAATCTAATAAAATTAATAATAACTTAATTTCGTTAGAATTCTAAACTGAAACAATTACTGCAACGTATTTTAAAATCTCTTTTGATCTTGTGGCTCATCTCGTCTCGTGAAAATTTCATCCCATCTAGAGCTGGGCGATATCCATTTTTCACTATCGTCATATCGTCTTAATATAGTATCGTGATAGACGATATTATCGTCTGCCCACTAATTAAGGCAAAAAGGGCTCAAAATTGAGCTTTAGTCAAGATTTTTCTGGTAATTTCTCACACACACGGTGTGTATTATAGATACAATAATGCTCTTTCGCAATAGAACATTGCTAGGTTTGTGAATTTTAATGTTAAAAACCTCAGTATTTTGTCAAAGCCTCGCGCTTTTCTCACTCCTCCGTGCCCCCGCGCCACGCTACCTCGTTTTGCTTTATTGACAATTTTAAGATACACAACGCAGGGTAAATGTGAAAACTTGTGACGGTAAAAGTCGTAGAGATTTATATCATCGACTATATTGCACAAATACACATTTAGAAAAAGACTTTCTTGAGACGCACGCGGCACCATGTCTGCGTGCGTAACAACCACACGAACAAAAGCATATAGACATCCAAGCACGCAACAAGCTAACCATAAGTTTAGACCACAACAGGATTAAACCCACTGACACGTACAAACACGATTTGAGCTGATATTGATAAGGCTCTCCGCTGTTTTAAGTTCACATTTAAAACATGCCAACACCATTATGTTCAAACGGCTGATATGTAGGACAAACACTGAGAGCCAAACACCTTATTAAGCTAAATACTGCGCATCTACGGTAACAAGTGATTTCTGCCTCTTCTTTGTCACTAAAGTTGTACCAAATAGATGAGAGAAAGTAGCTGTATCCATAAGTAGCTATTACGCACGGACTCGTCTCGACGCGTGATGGGATCAGCACAAAGAAGGCACGTTACTCTTCTCTGACAGTTTATAAAGTTAGTTCGCTCACCTCTGTCCAGTTCAAGTGAATCCTCTTCTGTCCATCGCGGACACGAAGAAAAGAAAACATCCAAACAGAAACGGTAGCCTACATCCAAAGTTGTTATCGCAGGTGCTTCATGACGACGCACAACTTTGTCCAAGTCCTGATTCCAGCTCCACGAGGCCCACAAACACGCTCCACACGTCATGCTCTGTCCGGGTCCTTCGTCCAGGTCCACGGTGTTAAAAAAGTCCTCTTCATCTCTTTATTAGAGCGCGCTGTCTGAGCCTGCTCTGTTTTCATACGCACGTGTTGGTGGCGTGAGGATGCGTTCAGGGACGCTGCGTAACTTTTAAAACTGCGATGCCAAGTTTTTTCAGCTTTTGTGAACTTGTCAATTATTTTAAAAAAAGCTAGTATGAAAACAAAATAGTGGTTGAATATTTGTCAAATGATTGAGAATATGCATATAACAGAGCGAGATTGTTTGCTGCAGCATGATAAAAAACTTTGCACGTTCTAGGAGGATACAGACGATTACAGACGATAGTGAAGTGCTATCGTCAAAATGTTTTACTTTCACGATAGACGATATAATCGTCTTATCGCCCATCCCTAATCCCATCCCTATTAAATAAACAATAATATTGATGTAAGTATTTCCATTCTCTTTGACCCACTGTACTCAGTGTTGTTTTAAGTGAATCAAGTGATCTGAGGAATCAGTAGCCATTGCTCTTTAAATTCTTGGAAAAAAGCACTTTTTCCCCTCTTATATAGTATCTTTTTGGCAAAATTGGCGGTGACGTACTGTAAAGGAGAAGATATCCATAGTTTTTAACCATGAATCTGGTTGTTATTTTATTAACATGTGCAAAAGTACATGCTTTCTAAAATCTAGGAAGTCTGCTTGTTTATATTGTTAGCATTCTAATTGTTGTCAGCATACCAACTTGGCTTGCTTCTGAAAGTTGTGATAAAAGCTTAAAACACATTGTGGTGAATATCCCAGGGGCTCAGAATTTTGTTTTTGAGTTCCTTCCACATGTGTCGTCAAAAAGTGTGCAAATTTACACACCACTGACACAGCTTCCTGGGGGTTGAAGCAATAATTTAAGTGCTACAAGATATTATTTGTTCTTTTGCCTCAAGTTAACATTGTGGTTGCTAGGTAACTGTATTATATAATTTATTGGACAAAAAACAATTGTAAACTTCATCAAACAGCCAATTTGGGTAAAAACAACCTAAAAGTTTATTGAGTCTTGATAAACCCTTGATAAATGTCTGTAATCTGTACCCATACTCAACTACCCATTTAATCTGACAATAGACAATCTGGGCCCTGTTCCAGTCATTTGTAGTGACACTGACCCACATACCACAAGTGCAAAAGTAGCTACGACAAAGTTGGCTGCTCATCCAAAGTCTTCACAGATCACTGTAACGAGAGCTGACTGGATCTTGTGTTCACACATCCACCAGTCCAGCCCACAGCGCCTCCTTTGGCCACTGATTAGACATGACAGCCCCCTTGTACTCCTCACTGTTGTCTGATAACCGCTTATGATTCACTCAAGGGCTTTTTTCTGAGTCACTTATAAACACTGCTGAACACCATCTTCTCTCTCTTTGATCTCCAAAGCCCTGTGTCCATTACAAGCTCGCTACAACACGCACGCCACAATCTGATTGGGCAAAGGGGTGAAGTCACATGACCCCAGCAGCAGATGACCAGCATTATCCAAACATCTCCAGGGCGTAGTCAATGTCAAAGAGCCCGTATATCTGCATTGGCCTGGCAGAGAGAGGGACAGCTGGCTGGGTCTGCTGTAGGCCACCTCAGAGAACAGCCAGTGCACACGGCCTCAAAACCCCCGAAACGCCAGGGGACTCAGGGACCACCACCATCGTCATGTATGGCACGTAAATATAACAAGAGCAGTGAAAAGGCTGTAGGATCCAGTTCGCTTCATATGTGGTGTTCAGTTTTCAATTACGAGTTAGTAGGAATTTTTCTGTGCCAATCTGTTTGATAACGTTTTTAGCAGTTAACCCTCTACCGCATAGTGTTGCTTTTAGGCAACAAACCACTTTTTGGCTTGGACACTGGCCCTTTAAGTTTTTTTTTATTTTTGTTTTTTATAATGTTAGCAGACATGTTTCTGTCCAATAAAATCAGAGGCTGAAGTGGGTGTGCACATTTGACTGAGTCTGAAGCAGTCATTTCTGGAAGCAAAGTCACATGTGACACAGTGCTAGGTAACGGTAAGATAAATAACACTTTTCTCTGGGTTAAATTGGAATAATTTGATACAAAAAAATATTTTAATGTCCAGAAATATGTCAAGGTGCACATTTGATTGTTTACATATAATTTGTACTTGTATGTTTATGCTAATACTGTGTTTTAGGTATGTTGCCCTAGGGCAACATCATGCAGATGTAGCACTTTTGTTGGGAAAAATAGTGCTAAAGAAGAGATGTGTTGGAGTGAATAATGAGTATTACTGCTTGTAGGAAATGGACATAAAAACATTTTATGGGTCCAAGAATGAACATGGTAGTGAAGTTCCATCCGACAGTGAAGACAGTGAGCTTGAGGACGAGAGTGATAGTGGAGAAGAGTGGCTCCCTGAATCAGGTTTGACACTCAGTGTAGGTCAGGGGTCAGTCAGGGTTCTGTAAGATGTGTGTTGGTGTGTGTGTGTTGGGATGAAAATGAGGATGAGGATGAGGTGTTTGAACCAGAGGAAGACAATGGCTGGAGAACACCCCATAATGCCAACTTCCCCGACTATCCTGAATGGCAAGGAAGCCTTCCGAGATCAGAAGATTACTTCAAGATGTTTTTTTCAGAAAATATCCTGTCAGTGATCACAGAGCAGTCAAACCTGTATGCTCTACAGGTTTGACTGTTGTTGTTGTTGTTAAATTGTGTATATCTCACCTGCTCAGGGACTGCAGATGGAAACTAGCTACGGCTAAAATCTGGTGCAAAGCATCTTCAATGTTTTTGCACACTGTCCCTGTTAAATAAACTAATAAACTAAACTAAACTAAACAACTCAAGCAGACCTTTAAAACTCAGCACTAAAGAACTTGAACAGTTCATAGGTACTGTAGTCTACATGTCACTGTTTGGGTTACCAGTCACTCGGATGTTTTGGTCCAAGGCCTCTCGGGTGCATCAAGTAGCTGATACCATGAGTCTGAACAGATGGGAGGCCATCAAGAAAGCTCTCCACTTCAACGACAATGAGGCAATACCTGCAGGAAGTCCAGATCCACTTTACAAAATCTGACCACTGGTAGACCATCTTATTTCAAAATTGCAATCCATCCCAATGAGTGAGAAGCTGGCTGTGGATGAACAGATAGTTCCCTTCAAGGGAAAGAATAAGAACAAGCAATATCTACCAGCCAAACCTAAGAAATGGGGATACAAAATACTAATTTTAGCCAGCTTTGAAGGTATTCCACATAACTTTGAGATCTACACAGGGCGAATAGTGCAACTCCTTGAGCTGGTAGATATAGGTGCAAGTGGGAACGTCATTTCTCCTAAATTGGCTCTTTTTTAGGTAAATTTTAGTATTATGTTGAATAAAACCTTTTCTGATACATTTTTAGATTATTTTCTCCTATTCCATTCAGTATTGAAAACCTTGGTGTTTTAGTACCCTCATCGCACACTGTTGCCCTGAGGCAACAAACCCAGATTTTTGTGGGGGGCGTGGGGGGTCAAATGTTATAATTGATATAATGTCAGGGACCACAAGCTCTCAAAAAGTATCTTGAAATATTTTTTTCCTCCTAAAATAAAAAGTCATGCAGTAGAGGGTTAAACTTTGTGTTTTCACAAACGTTGAGCTCATATTTAACTTAAAATAGTCATACAAATTTATTGATAAATATAACATATTCTATGTTGTTTGCCCTTGTAGCTGTTGCTATAGTTGAAGAGTGTTTATCCGTTTGTGGAGGAACTTCCGGGCATGCGTACAGTGACTTTTGACTGAAATTCAGCACTGACTCTAATTGGGGAATGACAGTCCCCAGTATTATAATTCTTCAGCACAATAAGGTTAGAGGTATGCTTATTTTTTGTTGTTGTCATTGTTGCAACTTTCAGAAGTCAGTGCAAATTAGTCAAAGGCTAAACTAAACAAGACACTTTCTGAGTTTTAGAGAACAGAATGTTCTAATAACAAATGTTGATGTGCACTTTGAGCAAATTTGAATTCAAATATTTTGTCATTAGTGGTGCCATGTTATTATTTAATTAAAAGCTTAAAATGTTTCTATAATATTAACTATTTCAACCAAGGTCTGATCCTGGAATCTCTGAGATAAATGTCACAACAATTAAGGAAAGGTTTATATCTTAAAGGTGAGCGGAAACAAAATATGACCTTTGACAAGCTAAGCCAAGAACCAGCTATAGGAAGAAAACATGGCATCTGGAGCCAGTACCCAGTATGTTTTTGTGTAATGTCTATGTGTTGTACTGTCTTCTTTGTGACGAAGCTGCTGTCTACATGCAAGACAAATTTCGGACCTGTACGGTCTGACAATAAAGTTCTATCTATCTATCTATCTACCCGATCCAGCAAATTTCAATGCAACTCATTCAACTACAATGGATGTTCATTATTAAAACAATCGCCCCAAAACCTTTCTTTACCTGTTCGGGGACTCCTCTTTATTCCTTTTTAGTTTTAGTTTTACCCTGGGAGAATCTTGTCACTTTTCTTCCTTCCATCTTTGCTCACATCTCACTGTATTTGCTGGTGTCCGTTGGTCTAACTCATTGACCCATCTTCACGACACCGCAGTGACCTTGACAATCAGCGTTGATCCCTCCCCCTCCTTTTGCCTCTGGAGCAGCTTTAGCCCAGGCCCTGCTCCTCCGGGGGGCCGTACATCCAGATAGCCAGAGCATCGGTCAGGGGCGCATCGATCGGCCCGTCAGATGCCTTGATTTGGCCGCGTAATAATCGGCTCAGTTTTGACACCCTGGCTAATGCGAGTGCAGGAAAAGCCCATAGAGGAGCAGCTCAATCGTTTGTCTGTGGACGTTATCGTTAAAGCCTGATGTACAGATGTCAATGGTGTAATATGTGTAGTGATTATAATGGTTGAATACAGAGGTGTTCAAAGCAGGGCCTGGGGAGGAAATGCAACCTTCGGATTTGCTAGACTGTTGAGAATGTTTTTGAATGAAGAGGCAGAAGTAACAGCCTCAAAAGCAACACGCAATGTAGGATCTGAGGCAGTCTGCACAAAGGTTAAAAACACTTTATTGTTGCATGGATAGTCGATATGATTCAGAGCATATTTGTTCCGTTTTTAAATGAATCGAGACCTTTGTATTATAAAAGATTCACTGTTTTCTGAACTTAATCATTCTCTGTTTGGGACTGGCTGAAAAAAAACATCTTTTTGAATGGATTACAGGCAGAATATTTTGGACTAAAAACAATGTTGAGTAGGTTTAGAGCAGATATTTGATCTTTAAAATGAAGAAAAGACATCCTACTGGACTGGGACTCTGAGAAGAATGGCACATGCAGCGAGTCTCAAGGAGAAAAAATTAAACATTCTCTTCCGTGAGCGATCCAAAAGTGGTCAGAGTAAAATTTCTGTATTTCTTTATGTTTGGAGAGTTAAATATAATCTATGCCCCGTGAAAGAAGCTAAATATATATATTCAGCATGAGAAAGTAGAAAACTGCTGTTGTTGCCTTTACATTTGTAACAGCTTTCTTTGGTTTACAGATGAAAAGACACTCATTGTTTAATCATGTAACGCTTGTATTTTTATTTTTTAAAAAAAGCAAAAATAACATTGACATGAAGTTTGTATTAGAAAAGTGATGCTATCTTAAAAGTTTGCCGTCAAATGCTGAAATCTAATTAAAACATGGAATTTCAAAAGCCTATGAAAGGGAACGAATTGAAGTAGAATTTAAAAAAAAAAATTCTTCGAGCGAAACTTGTTGCTCTAATTTGATGTACAACATGTCATGATTCCAGTTGCACAAAGTTATATGGAGCTGTGGATATCATTTAAAATGAGCAAAAAGGCCTGGCAGGGAAGGAGGTCAAAGCAAGAATATGGCTGGCACTAAAAGAGGTAACCTAGAAGTCTAGCAACAGATGCTTCGGAAGTAAAGGTTTGCTGCTATTAGTTGCTACATGGAAAATGGAAGTTCTCTCTGTCACATTTGGTTGCAGCAAAGTTTGTGAGTGTTAGTGTAAAATGTGTAATTCTCATGCAAGAAATTTAGATTAAGATTCAATTCAAAAGGGGACAAGTACAAAAAATGTTACAACTTGCTTACTTGCTCCTTGCTCTTGCTCAAAGGTAGTTCATCAAGTCTCTCTCTCCCACGGCTCCTCCTTTTCCTCCTTTTCCATTTGGCCATGTCCATGTTGATATATCTTTGTCTCCTCCCTAAAAAGTTCTGTTCACTTGTATCTTTTCCTGGGGTCTGCAGCTGCAGCAGCGTTGTAAGTAAGAATAATCTTTTCAATGACAGCAACAGTTCAGAGTTAGTTCTTCTTGGAATATTTGCTCCTCTTCTTCCAAAAAACATGTTTTGCAGTAGTTTTACCCCAGTCACTAATCTTCGAAAATGCGCACACTTCAGATAACCAGTTGGATGATTAAAGTTATCAAAAACACAATATGCATCATAATCATTTTTCTCCGTGTGTAGATTGTGTTAGAGGTTTATAAAGACTCAGAACTAGGAATGCCTTGGGATTCTCTCAGCTGGAAGAGATTTGTCTGGAAAGCGAAGTCTGGGGTCCCTGTTCAGATTGCAACCTCGACCCAAAAAGTGAACAAAAACACACTGAAGGCTGGACCTCAACAAAACACACTGAATATCTACAATATATAAAAAACAATTTATTAAAAAACGTATTTTTGTAAAAATTTTAAAATAAAATAAAACTGTGTGTGTAATGTTTATAAATGTACATTCTCCCACTGAAAGAAAAAAATTTTGAATTGAATGTTTTATCAAGAAACCCAATTTTCCACTTTGGTTTCAGTCCAGTTCGAATCAAGAAGAAAACAGTTTATAAAAAAATCCATCCAATATGTTGGAAAATTGGATTTGGCTTTGTTGATTTGCTTTTTACAATTATAATCATTTCTAACAAAAACAAAGACTTCAATATTATAAAATGTGCAATAGCTTTAAATGAAATTGTACTACTGTATGTAATTGGTTTAAGAGCTTTTAAAAGAAATGGGGCTGATTCATAACTCCAACAGAGAATTATCAGAACATATAAGAACTCAAAGGTCCAGAAGTACTCAGAACACAATCCATCATTCTATCAATGCAAAAATAATGAAATAACGTCTGTACATTTTCACACTGGAACCACAATGAGCCGTGATGCGAGGCCGTCTCAGTCGCACAGCTCCAATGTAATCGTACCCACTCGAATTGATTTAAATGTCGCCTAATTTTCCCGTTTGTGTGATTAGCCCATCTCACATTCACAATTGAACATCCACTTCACTGCATCGGGCTGTTTTTCCCTTTGCTTGGCCGAATAAGACATCTTTAGCCGTCCTCGCGAGTGCTGGAGAGCTGTAAATGCCAGACAATTGTTCACCATTTTGAGACAGTTGGGGATTAGCGCTTTGGGTTGTCTGTTATGGTCACTGCGCTACCAGAGCTATTGACATGTGTTTGGGCGAAGATAATGACCATGGCCCATTGGAGAGATATGTAAAATAATAGAAAACAACTGTATCAGAAACCAGCATGTAGGCGAGCGGACGCAACAAAGAGAAGACAGCCTTTGCATGCAGAGTTAAGCTGGGGGTTTTATATTGGAATAATAATAAGGAAAAACAGCAGGGGATTTGGGCTATAGACTATCAAGGGCGGCCATGTTGTTTGGATGTGAAGTTAATAACAGCTCAAACCCGAATTTCAGTGTGAGCCTCTCTGAAAGTGATGTTTCTACTGGACTTACAATGTATTCAAGTTGGAAAAAAGTACCATTTGCAGTACATAATATGTAGTTTTATTAGTCGTGGAGGCTATTATACGAGCTATTGATCAGCTTTAATCCTGCTTCATTAAGTGTTTCACCTTGTCACTGATTGGTGCCATTCAATTGCTTCTGCTTTGACAGAGGTTTGGTCGCAGAGACAACAGTCCTTTGGAAAGTGAAGTACAGACTTCACTTCTCAGTCCCTCTTCCAGCTCTAAGACTTTCCATGTCTAAGATAAAAAGTGCCTCAATGTGTCCTGGTCTTCATAGGGTTTCTTGTGGTTGGACATGCCTAGAACGTCTCACCAGGGAGGCATCTTTGGAACATATGTCCGAGCCACCTCAGATGGCTTTTCTCAAAGTGGAGGAGCAGCAGCTCTACTTCAAGTTCCCTCTGTGTGGCTGAGCTCCTTACTCTATCTCTAAGGGAGCGCTCAGGGAACTCATTTTGACTGCTTGAATCGTGTTATGTCCTTTTGGTTGCCTACCAAAGCTCATGATGTAAGGTGTGGGTTGGAACGTAGATTGAAAATCTTTCTTCATTGGTTTAATAAAGCCATTACATCAGAGCTGATCCGTCTGTCAATCTCACGCTCCATCCTTCTCACTCCTGAACAAGACCCTGAGATATTCTTACACTTGGGGCAAGGACACTCCATCACAAAGGGCAAGGCGCTTGTCCATGTCTTTGTAAAAGAACTTCCAGTTCTTGAGAGGTCACAGCTATAATAATCTTTAAGCTCATAATATGTTATACAAATGGGCTTAGTTTAGAATAATATTGGTAAAATGTACATTTTTGTTTTGATACAGGATGTTTACAGAACTTGACATCAACAGGCCTATTGTCTGGTGTCCTGCATTACTGTGTTTGGTCAACTAAGTCTGCATGGAGAGAGGGGTGAACAACAAAGACAAGTTCTAGGTCAGATCTGTGGAGAGGCGGCGCTGCCCACATTAAGAAAACATATATATATTTTGATAAAAAACTGCTATTGAAATACATTTGTTATCACAAGCATACACTTAAATAATTACATGTTCTAAGTAGCATAACTCCCGCTGCGAAAAGTTACAAAGTGCACCTTTAAAATTGTTGCAATGTATCTTTTGGACCTTTCATGGCACAGTCAAAAAGAGTGCAATGATGACATCATAACATTCTTGAAAGCAGCCAATGAGGTGAAAGCATTCATCTGATGCTGAGCTCTGCTCTCATATTGATTTGTTTGTAGTAAACGTCTAAACACTACAAATCTGAATGATGTTGCATGACTCATGTAATTGATTTGAAGTTGTTTCTTGTTTTGTTTAATGCAACAGTTTGTTGATAGCAGCCTATTGTTTTGGTAATGATATTTGTGCCTCTGATGACATGAGTTATGTCTCCATTATATTAATGATTGAGCTACAAATGCGCAGTGGAATTAATTGTAAATTAATGTTGTTGTTTTTTTATATTTGTGTGCCTTTGTATGATACTTAAAATTTTTTGACGAATGTGTTGGTAACTGAAAGTTTGTTTTTGAACTCCTCTTGTCAGCAAATGGATTTATTTCTTTTACGTTTTTAACCTTGTTATAACGGTTTTTTCTCATTATTAGCCTGAAAGCTTCTTTAAGAATGATTCATGCATGTTTGAGTAATTTTGTATTGCCCTGCAGCTGATGATTGAATGCTTAGAAAACAACTTGTTCTTACCTACCACCTATCCCTGCCCACTTGTCTGGGTTTAATTGTGATTGTTTAAACAAACAAATAAACAAAAATCTTCCAATGAACAGGCTTATCAGTTCTGTAGTTTTGCACAGGAAATGAATTGGCCTCTACCCATTTCTAGGCTGCTTTACATTAAGTTGTGTTTTGCAAAAAAGTAATTGCGCATTTATCATCTACATATAATCTAGTGTATTCCTAAATACTCAGAAAAATGCAATAGATCACCTTTAAAATGGACTGACAATTGAATAAACTCTTTTGAAATAAAATATAAAATCTAGGACTCAGTTTTTCAATTCTATTATGAGAATAACTCAGATGTATTGCACTTTTTTGCTGCAAATAAGCTAAGGGGAGCAAAAAGTTGACGTGTGTCTCACACAAGCACTAAAATGCAAAACTGAGATGGTGCACATAGAGAGATTATTTCTTTATCAAAACGATGAACGTTCACCCACTCCACCCATAAACGCTACATTCAGGTGAGTGAAAAAATGGGAAGAAAAAGCTCCAGAAGCCAGACATCCTTCAAACCAGTTCATACCTGATTCAAACAGCTAGCTCGCGTCCCGTTTTGTTGTGTTCATCAGAGAAGTTTCCACAGCTAACCTGATGAACACCGGCTCTTTATGCATGAAGCATGCGCAGTAAGGCGGAATGTGACGTTGACCCATAATCCTCTCTTGGTTTTGTGGATATTATAACTTGTGCATCTTAACTGAGTGCAAAAAATTATAAGGCCATGCAGTCAAGCTAACAGACCAGTTTTTTTCTGTGTTTCTATGTGTTTTTTTATATACTATTTACTCATACTGCAAATAGACTAACTGTGATTTTAGTCTCCTTACTATGAAAATGTTAATTGTGAATCAAATGTTGACAGTGTCATGGCAAACCTTCCTTCAACACAAAAAGTGGACACAACAGACGAAAATCAAACCAATTTAAGGTGAGAGAAGCGGAACTCGCATACAAATGTCTTCAACAACAGGGGTGGCCATGTTGTTTAGCCGTTAAATCCCTAATTTCACCATGATCCGTTCTCTAAGCAGTGTTTCGCCGCGACTTAAAAACGCATTGAAGCAGGACAAGAAAGCAACGGCATTCACTTTAATTCCTTTTAAGCCCACAGTTTGGCATTGTGCTGCGGCTCTTGTCAATAATGTGTTGATTTTCAATGGGCCTCTCAGTGTATAATGAGGAGGACGTGGTCAACATCTTGTTTTTGTTTACCAGTCTTTTCCTGTCTGCTTGGTCAATAAGTTCAATGTGATTCAGGCCGTGGGTGGCAGAATAAATTGAAATCGGAATGAGGGCAGCGCAAAACAAGATTTACTTAGTTTTGGTGCTGAGCTATTCATTGGCGACTATTAAGAGGCACAAAAACACAATCCAAAAAGTTAATGATAGACATCCCAAATATCCCATTAAAATATATTTACTGTTAAAACAAGAAAAGCTGTTTACTAGCAAATATTTAAAATCAAACAGCAATGCAGTTTAAGAATAGATTAGTCTAAGTGTGATTAAATGAAAAGTCCAATAGTGGTTTATAGCAGAAGACAGCTTAATTAGGCTATTTTCATTACAGCAAATGACTTTAAATAAAGCTCAGAGTTGAAATGGGCCAAGTCTTAATTAACGTTGGGAATATGATTCTGCGGAAATACAGCTGGCTGACAATTTATAGGTAGAAAGAATTGTTTCTGTCAGACATGTGGTAAGAAATCCTCTTAAATGACTGTACATTACTCAAATTATGTGAACAACTAAAAAGTTGTTGAGGCCCTGTCCAGATAAAACAAGACCTAAGATTAATTAGGTACATTTTCTCTCAATGATGTATTTTGAATTTTCAGACACTTACTCAAATACTGATTTTTTAATGAAGATGAGTGTATGTTAGGGAGCAGGACCACACCTCTTCTATGCCTGGCTACACCCAAAGACATACAGCGAAATCCTATGGACGTTCTCTTCTGCGTAATGTATTTGAATAAACACTATGAAGATTCCGCGTGTAATAGTTCATATCTAAGAGTGATTTTTATCATAGCAACATGTGTGATGTGTGCAACAAGAATACATGTGTGAGTTATGATTGATAAAATCCACAGAACTTAAATAGCCCCATTCAAATACATAACACTCAGTAGAGCAGGTGACCGCCACAATATGGCTGCTGCATTTCTCGCGCTCCGGCAGCCAACCACCTAGTCTGCCTACACGCTTCTGTTTATGGCTCCTTCTTACTTCTTACAGTAAGGGCATTCTTACTGTCCAGTCCCACATTCTGCCTCCTCATACTGCTCGATCCCTGGAGTCCCCACAAGCTCTTCACTACAGAGGAAAGACTCTTAGCCGATGGGTTCGGGTTCCGAAGTTTGTTTTGATCAAATCTAAATGCCCAGATTTTTTCTCTGGTTGCTTCCAAAACAGTCTCACTAGAGGGCGTACATTTGTTTTGAGTACTTATGTTATGCGGTACATTTAGTACAATATGAAAAAGCGTAAAATGACACGAGTTTTGGTTGCAGCCACGTGGAGATATTTGATCAAGCTAATGGGCAGATGATCCTCCAGTGCCTTTGAGAAGAACACCCACCACAACTTCGCTGATCTCCAGTCAGCTCACTTTCTTGCATTAAGCTTCTTTTGGGGGTATCGAGGATTGGGAGCCGTCAGCCCTCATCGGAAGCCCAAAAGGACATTACATTTGTGGTTTGTTCATGCTCAAAGTACTGCAATAAATTACTGCATCATACGTTGAGATTGTGGTTCTTGCTAGTGAAGTGGAAATAAATAGAAAATAGAAAATAAATAGAAAAATAAATAAATAAAAACAACTTTGTGCAAAATGATACATACGTCTTATCTTTATTTATAGCTCCACGCCAGCTCCAGTGCAATCCTTTTCTAGAAGAGGAACTTAACCTTAGCCCGGTGAAAATTTATCCTCACAAGTAATCAGTTCCAGTCTTGTGCTTCACCAAAGGAGCATCAGATAAAATGTGAGCTCTCCTCCGCGAGAGAACTGCATCAACACAGGATCAGAGGAGGACCGAGTCTGAGCCCAGGGTTAGGGTCACCCTTAGGGTTTTCTTTGCATTTTGTTGTTTTGGATACCTGCTTGTCAATGCCTGAAAACATTCAAAGATGAAGCAAGAAAGAGTCCGGTTAGTAGCTGGATGGGAGACCTCTGAACACAGATGTAGCAGTGAGTTGAGCGAATGTTATTGGAGGTGATTGAGGGCCAATGGCACAGATAGGCAGTCTCTGTTCCAAGGCTGTGTGGCTGCAGAAATAGCTTACCGCCACCAACAAGTATCATGCAAATGAACAAAGCAGAGGCTCTTACTCACCAATCCAACTTTGCCTCTTTTCTCATCAAAGACTGAAAGCAACCAGCCTGGTCTAGAGAAATGTAGACTCTTTAAATATTATTATTAATATTTTCTATATCTATGGGAAAAGTATGAAGAATTTTTCTTCTAGAACTTTTAATGTTGAACCCATTGTCCATCATTTGTTCCTGCATTAGACCTTAAGTGACCCTGCATAGTTTAAGACTTATCTTATCCACCCAAAGTGCACCTGTTTGTTGCTGCCTTTTAACATTCAAACTGCAAAAGCTCCTTCGATGTAATGATCCAAATTAAAATTCTTCACACAAACTTATCTCTTTTGAGTAAATTCCAGTCGGTGTCTCTCCAAATAAACCCCAGATAATGGCCTTGTCTGGCACAACTCTGATTGTCATCTTTGAGAAAAAGGCCCACGATGTTTCCGCTCATCCTGACCTCTCCTTCCTCTCTTTCATTGTTTGCTGTGATTTCCCTGGTTCAGCCCTGACAGCCTGATACAATGAATTGGGAGCTCCACAATAGCGACTTTTCTGCTACATTAGGCAGGGGTCCCACACGCTCCTCTGACACAGAATACAATTTATAGAGATGGGAGCCACTCGTCTAGCTAGAATCTGTGCAGACATGATGGGCTGTCTCCAATAAGCCTTCTCTAACCACTGCTGTAATGTTAGCATTTATTCTTTGAGCTAGCGTAAGACATTATCAAAAGCACTCACAGTGACGATTCAGAAGAAGAAGTCAAGCAGACCAGTGTCACCTTATTGATGCATATTACGGTGTTGACTCAAAAAAGGAAAATACAATCAGAAAATGTGTGACTTATAAAGCAATGAATAAGATTTAGTTGGAGTGCTTTTGTTTTTCATGATTTCGGAATCTTTTCATAAGAAACCCAAAAAATCCTGTCTTAGTGATAAATCATTAAAAGTAAAGATAAAAGCAAATCTTTATGGTCTTCCAGGATCCTCCTCGGCCTGCTTGTCAAAGCCTGATCTCGTCAAGAGTTGGGGCCTGGTTAGTACTTGGATGGGAGACCGCTGATACACCAGGTGCCGCAGTGACACGACAAGAGTGGATTGTTGTTGTATCCTTGGGCAAGACACTTAACCTGCATTGCCTCAGTTTCTGCGTACATTGGGTGAGTGTATACTAGATTGTAAAGCAATTTGAGTGCCTGGAAAGGTAGGAAAGCGCTATATAAACAGACCATTTACCATTTTCCTCATCCAAGTTTTTATGTGGGTGTCTCTGTCCTGAAATTTATTAATTGAATGAAGATATGCAACCCTTATACATTTCCATTAATTAAAGGTGCGCTGTGTAACTCTGGGACCGGAGTCTTTTCACATTGGGTTTACATAGGAAGAAAGTAAGTAAGTAAGTAATCTTTATTTGTATAGCGCATTTTACAGACACAGAGTCACAAAGCGCTTCACAGTGAGTAGAACCCCTCCCCTCCCCACTCAGTGATAGTAAGCCGCCCAGGGACAGCTCAGCAGAGGCGATTCGCCTAAACACCTGGCGCCTCAACCTCCGACTACCACCAAGTGTTCCCTAACCTGCATGTTATTAGTTGGTGGGGAAACCGGAGTGCCCGGAGGAAACCACCCAGACATGGGGAGGAACATGCGACCTTCTGCCATTTGTCCTTCTTACTGTCTGTTGCTATGGAAAAGCTGTTACTTTAGCTTTTTTCACATGACGGCATCAAACATATTTATCCCCAAGCAGAACGTCCCAAAGTATGGTTTTAGCTTTTTATTTCGACAAGAAACTAGAAAGTTACACAGTGCACCTTTAAGTTCAGACAAGTCTGTGCTCTGTGATCAATGGAGATACAGCTGTTGAGAAAAGAGGTGAAAGCAGCACCTCCTCCTCTACTTTAGGACATTCTGAATGGATCTAAATACATTTTATGCCATATTGTGAAAAAATGCAGCTACAGTAACCACTTTTCTATAGAAACAAACACAAGCAAGCCCTCATCCAGGCCAAATAACTGTCCATTATGTGACTATACAAGCCTGTTCAAAGTAAAGACGCCTATTTTTATGATTTATTTAGTGCAACAAAGAAATCTAAATGTTCAACTGTGATTGTAATACTTTTTTTCTACCAGTAGTTGTGTATCTTACATACAATTGGTTGTGTATCTAATGAAAAATGCTGTGCTAATTGTCTGGAGCTGATTCCATTTTGCTTTTGTCAGATCATTCAATCTTATCTTATTTAGTGCGATTCTGTAATTTAACATCTGTAGTTACGGTCAGTAGTTATTGTTTCTCATCTCACACAAGTTAAACAAGCCAACATACTTTTATTCAGTAAGAATATATTTGTCTATTTTTAAGAATGACAGTGCAGATCCTCTTTTTAAAGTTCATGTCAGAGCATTGCTTTCATGCATGCAGCTGTAAAAAATAAAACAACCAGTGAGAGAGCTTCATTCAAGGTGACTCAGAAAGGCCTCCACTGAGCTCCTTCAGACTCAGCTCTTGTGTTTTTAAAAGATGCTTTACTCAACCACTGTTTAACTTCTGGAGCTAAAAGTCGGGGAAGTAAACATGGCTGACACATCTCATAGCAGAAGCTTGTCTATTGAATCTTTTGCTTTACATGTGCTGCAGTGTGAGCTGTGCACTTCTCTGACAGCAGAAGGCACCACAGCTGTAAAAATGTCTTAAGCCTTTTGCAAACATGCACGTCCAGATGAACTTCAGTCTGATCAAATGTAGATACAGTCATTGTGCTCACTTTTACCACCCACAGATGACACTTTGTAATTTGGCTCGGATTAGATTATATACCTTTGAATGAGTTCTACACATTATGAGTCTGGAATGATTCTGACAAACCTTTGAAGCTAATTGGTCAAAGTATCACAACAGCAAAAGAAGCTGAGAAATGAAGTTCATGCTAAATCCAAATGAGAGAAAACCATAGATATCTTTCCCCTCCACATACACACAAAGTCACTCCATGTGCATGTTTTTAAAAAGCCAAAACAACCTGTCAGATTGTCTCAGATTGCACCATGTTTGCTTTGTGGTGCGTTCACACATGATGCGACCAAGCAAAAGCTTCCTATGTTAAACTTATGTAGAGGTGCGTTGACGTGCGTCTGAAGTGTTTTGAAGCGTTTCACACTTGCAGTGACATGCAAAATCAGCTAGAAACTAGATAATAATTGGCACAAAATCCGACAGTTCTTAATGCTGTAGATGCTGTTTCTGCTGAACACAATCAGTTTGTGATTGCATGCAAAAGGATTTTATTGCAGCAGTTCCAACAGAGCGGCCACTGCGGCTAATTTACAACCTAACCCAGATAATACAATAGATCTATGATAAACACGACACAAATACAAAGATATACACAGGTCACGCTGGGTACACCTAATGGTTCTCAAGAGTTGTGAAATCAAAAATCAAAAGAATCTACTAAGACACTTTCAGGGCCAGTGAGTGATTGGACTGCATGTCAGATGAGAAGAGCTCTGGTTTGCTAATTTATAGAAGATGTGTTGATCCTAAAAGCATAATGAAAATGTTAATGAGTTACCATGAGACGCAATAATAAACCATCAACCACTGAAGATCTGAACTGCTGCTTTTGGGGAATCCACTTGATTTGAAATCAAATCCGAGGACAAATTTCTCTATGGGATCAATAACACGATAGATGAACCTTTTTGCTGCAACATATGGTGTCTGCTTGCCTTCTTGAACATTATAAAGCCATACCTACAAACATTCCATCCATTCTACAAATCCTCTGGGAGATAAATACATAGACAGTTCTTGGAAACAAGCTTGGAGACAAACAGGTGGTATATCCTTTATCAGAAAAGTGACAGAGCATATCTATAAGTAGCTCCCAGTGATGTTTTAACCCTCTGCATCAGTTTTAAATTTTTTTTCTATTGATTTTACTAGAAAACCCTGTGGTAAATGATTGATTTAATTGTACTGGACTGGTCTGATCTCTTCAACATGTTCTTAGAGGTAAGTGTGGAGTTGCCAAAAGAAACTGCTAAGCTGGACTTTCCACCTTGAGTACACAAACTTGTTGGACTGTAATCTTCCCCTGGGCATGTTATTGTGTGATTGTGTGCGATTTGGAGGCAGTTGGCGTCCGTGGAGCGGCTGATTGATCGCAGTTGCACCGCTGACCCTCATGGCACCGCTGGACTTCCAGGTCATCACATTAATGAATCAATGGTCCGCGTGAGCACACATGGGCCTGCTCCTAATGAGAGGGCCTCCACCTCAATCACAGGACAGCCAACAAAAGCACTCACCATCCGTAAGTCGCCCTGTGAACCGGCGTCTGCGGGTAACGCCATGGTTTACTCCGAATGAATGGTTGACTTTGATCATTCAACAACTCATAACTTTTTATGGATTCTAGTACATTTAGTTGATGCATATTTATGTTTTCAACATCTTGCATCCAAATACTGAGACATCCTAATACTTGTCTCAGTGAATCCAAATTTTACTCACGGATAAGCTGGAAAAATCAGTTAACTGAGTTATATGATTAGAATTAACTTCAACATACTGTTTTTTGTGTAAATAATGAATTAAATACAGACTTTGAGAGCGAATGCTCTAAAACATATATCGAATGTTGCAGTCTAAAAAAGCTGTGTCAACAAGGCTAAAAGCTGTAGCTGATAAGGTCAAAGTTAACAAACTGCAAAGAAAAGAAAACTTGAGATTTGAAAAGAATGTGTAAAGCTATAGAGAGATTTTTTGATAATAAACATGGGCAACGCGGAAAGTGACCGAAAATCCTTCTATATATCGACTTTACTTTAGTCAATTTTTTTTACCCTAGATGGTATAGGTATATTTTAAGAATATCCAGTCATCAGAAAATGTGGGTGTCCTCTCTAATAGACTGTCCACCACAATTGAGGAGGTACCTTTGTTTCTACTGGTAAAAATTAGGTAACTGATATATTGACATAGCTTCCAGTATTTGTGTAAGTTCTACAAAGCACATCATGATGAATAATTTTGGAGGCTCAGAATGCATTAGGCAAGAGAGAAAAACATGTGGACTGTTGAATTTTCACAAGATAATTTCTGGACTCAAAACATGGATAAGAATATAAAGTAGCATTTTCAGAGACAAATTTAGATTGACAGAAAGTCTAGACACGCTTGCTCATAGACTTGATTTTATCTTCTATGTTAATATACACAATAAACATAGACACATCCTTCAAATGACAAAATGGGACAAAATCAAATTCTTACTTACAATCAGGAGAGTGACCCTGTATGTAAGGTACGGTGAACTTTAGTGTCTCTGAGATAATACAACTCACATCTTGTTGCAGTGTTTACAGACAACTCATTATCTATGTTATGTACAGAGACTATACAGGTACTTGCACGTGACTATTGCTCGATAACACAGGCCTAAATATGGATCATATGCACAAGACAATATCCATATTTTGTCATTACATACTGCAAAACGCGTTAACCAAAACAAAAAGTGTAAAACGTGTGCCACATAGGCTGGTAATGCTCTGTCTATTTTCATCTGCTGTTGCTGTGCAAAGCAAAGGGCAGGTGCAGAAGCCACGAGGAGTAAACGTGTGACAGAAACCATTACCTGCACAGGAATATTCACACATGTGGTCCTCTCACAAACACCAGGGAATAAATAGGAATGGACTGCTCAGTGTACGGACCATTATCAGGCCTCCACAGAGCGCTGAAATGTGACTGTGTGAGGCCGGATAGAAATGAGCACATGAAACGGTAAATAAGGTGGTGGTGTTGAGTCAAGTTATTTTCTTTTTTGTCCATGGTTAAAACAAAATAGATTTTAGACTAATTGTAAAAGTCTGGTGCATTAGCTGGTTTCATTTCACTTCATAGAAACTGTCGGACATCGCACCATTGGGGTTTATTCACTCTATAGTAGTCAGGTAGTTTTTGATTTATTGTTGTAGTTTTTGTGACGTAAAATTCCAAAATAAAGGTGAAATATCAAATTCTTAGTTTGTTTGACACAAGATCAAAGGAGGAGAGCATACCGTCTGCTTGCTGAACAACAAACTAACTCAAATCAGATGAACGCCTAAGTTTGAAGTCTTTATCTTAGGATGATTGTATTTCCTGGTTAAAGCGGGTCAGGATGCACTGAACACTGTGCCGCCACTTCTAAAAATGCCCTATTTGAGTAGCAGCACTTCTCCGAATGTTCAGCAAGTTTTTCTGCGCCAGCAGGCCAGAATTTGGCATGAAAGCACACAAAGTACAACGTAAAACCAAATATAATAGGCTGCGTTCATATGAAATCACAATGTTCTACAGACCAATTATACTGTAGGCTATATAATACAAAAAGGGGGCAGCTAAATCAATATTTCTAAATGCTTAAAATGCAAAAATAAATGTGTCTAGCTATTAACAGAAATAACCAAACTAAAAAATTGGTAAATTGCCAATAAGATATTTCACAGTCAAATGCAATGTTATTAGCAATAAAAACGGTGTTTCTTGTCTACCATCTGAACCTTGACATCATCAAATAGAAAAAACCCGCAACCCATAGATACCGTCGGCAACGCGTCATGTTCGGGGGCGTGGCCTACTGAGGGAGAAAGTCATAGAAGCTAAACTTTTTAACTCTTTTAAGACATTTTCTGGCGAATTTAGTGTATTTTGGGCGCAACTAATTTAATTATTGTCACAACCACATTTAAATGGAGAGTTGTTTATGACATTTTATGACATTATGTCATTCAAGTAAACAGAAAGTTAAAGAAAATTGCTAAAACACGGCATGCGGCACTAACATCATTAGCATTCAGCTCACAGTGACTCTTAGATATATTTACATATTTGGACCGTTGAGTCACTTTATTCAGCTCATGTCTTCAATATTTGAAACAATACATTTCCTTAGTTTCAAATTTGCTGTGGTAGTTATTTTTATTATTTTATTATTTATTTATGGAATGCCCCTTGAGATGTGCCATCTCGTTTCGAGGGGTCCAAAACATAGAACGTATAACAATACATTACATACATTAGAATATACAAACTATACATAAAACAATATTTAAGTTACAAACAAGAAGACAAGACACACTTGCTCACTCTTACACTCTCCACACTCCTGCAAATGGATGTAAAACACAGAAATTACACAACTAGGATGTCAGGATCGTTCAGTAAGTACTGATGTTTATCAAGTCACCAAATTGCATAAAAAATGGAAATACACGTTGAGAATAATTTTAGTTTGCCCGTGTTTTTTTTTTTTTTGTGTGTGTGTGTGTTTTTTTCCACCGCAACACAAGTTTAAATCATGACATCCCTAGGATAACAATTGAACAACATTACAGATGACATCAATACCAACACAGTTGGTAAGTATATTCATATTAACCATGCTACCATTATTGCAATGGTAGAACTAGAAACATTGACAAGGAGTTTTAAGATAAATAGATAAAGATGACTTAAATAAACAAAAGATGTTATGGATCTTAAGTGTGTGGGCAACTTGTTCCAGTCTGAAGGAGCTTTGTACTGAAAGTTGTTGAGCAGTGAGCGATAGAATGTTGTTCTGATTCACTCTCAATGATAACTTTCCCTCACGAAAGGTCCAGTTGTGGCCGTGACCTCTGATGCCGACTGTAACTAAAACGTCCGATTTTCATTAATCTCTTCTCTCTTACATGTTTCTTTCTTATTTTTCTCCAATAAAATGAATAGAAAAATATAACCGTTATTATGAGAGACAATGTTTTTGCTACATATGTTTTTTATTTACTGCATCTGCTGTTGTTGTGCTGTTGAGCCAGACACTTTGCTGACTTTCCCACTTCGACAAGTAGTTTACATTTCCCTCATTTGACCCTGATTTAACTGTGTTGTTATTGCTTGGTTTGAGTTGATTATTTGTGCACATTTTAGTTGCTTTGTACTATTTTACAACACCACTTATAAACTAAAACTGAACATAGTCTGTCATTGATTATTCCGTAAATAAAACCTCAATCCCACACGAGGGGACAGGAATGCAAATAAACAAGTAAAATGTGTTTAGTGTGGATTTCCAGATCAAATCTATTTTACTGGAAGTCAAAAGGGACATTTTATGAGATCACAAACACATGCTCCTTTAAACAGAGCCAAACACCAGCAGAACATGTGTCCTTAGATGGAACTAGTCTGTTATCAATGCAAACCAGGGCTCGAGGCAGAAATAGGAACCTCCTAAAGGTTATTTCAGTCCCCAGATTGTTAGCATTTCAAACCAGTAATTCTAGGCCAGCTTTTTGGGGGAAGATTTAGAGAAATTGAATAAGTTGTGATGTGGTGTTTGGAAAAAGAGGAAACTCCCTTGGTGGTTGTTGGCCTCGCTGGAGATTTGAAATGAAAAGTCCCTGGCATGTTCACAAGTCAAACTGGAGCAAGCACCAGGTCAGAAACAGGGCGAAATAGGTTGTGTTCATGAGGGCGAATGTCACAGTTTCAGATGGAAAAGAGGGGCGTCTGTGGGAGATGGTGTTTTTGAGTGAAACAGATGAGGAACCTTACTTACTGTAGGTTTAAAGTCCTTTCAACAAACAACAGTCACCCACATTCAAATTCAAATGTGATATTTCCTTGATTGTTTTTGACACCACAATGAGAAATAAAGTATGCTAGACCTGTTCTTATTGAAGTTGACAAAATTGCACTGTAATTTACAGTCTTGGTATTTTTCAACTCCCCCATCCCCTTTCTTTCCAGAAACTATTCCAATTTACTGTATTGTATTGTTAATTTGTTTATTTAGGGGAACGATACTTTTGGCATTTATTTAACGTGTGTTTTTTCTTTGCAATAACATAAAGTATGTATGTATGTATTCAATTTTATTTTTCAGGGGTTAAATAATTAACATATACAAGTCCTAAATAACACTAACTCTAGTGTTTTTTATACATGTTCCATTTATGGGTTGTAAGCTCTTTCAGGTTACGCGAGTTCTAATATTTAGCTATTTTAGAGTACATTTTATCAAATTTTAGTCCTCCTTTAGAGACTTTTATGGTTAAAACAAGCTCAAATCAAATCAAGTCAATGTATTTGTGTATAGCCCGAAATCACAACAACAGTCGTTTCTGACAACCTACTATTCATGTTAAAAAAACATGAATAGTAGAAAATAGGAAAAAAGAAAAAGAAAACTAGATCAGTGAGCACTGTCTAAATTGAATAATAAAGAATTTTAGCTCAAATTAGTGCTTTATTAATTATTGCTGCTTTCTGATTGGGTGAGCTTGGGTGATTCTCTCCAGAATCACTTTGTTCTTTGTGAGAAATTTTTTTTTTTTTAATCCATAACTTCAACCAAAATTAATACATGTTGATAACAGCCATGGATTTGGGAGAGCAAGTTTAAAACTGAAATTGTGTTTGCAGTGTGAAAATCAGATTCTTTAAACTGGAATTAAAAAAGGGTGTCATTTTCTAATATTAGTTTTTGTTTTATGTGAACATGTCCAGTCTTTACAGAGATATGAGCAATAAATCAGACAAAGCACCGTCAATTTGACAGTTAAACAACAAAATCCACCACAAAAATCTGACCCGTCCTCCAGCTCTCTATTTGGAAAAGATTCTTGATTATTCTGATGTCATGTGAACACAACCGATTGCATGAAATCTCCCCAACATGAATCATATTTTTGATCAGAGCAGGCAGAAAGAGCCAAGGGGGCCCGAATAAATCACAATTATGTCATTCGGCTGGCTGTCACATCCACAAAGTCTGACATCACCAATTTACTCCCAACTTTGGTGAGACAAATGAAGACAAACTCAGCAAACAGGAGAGGTGCCGGCTGTGGGCAGAGGCGTTTGAGTTCAGAACATATTGACGAAGCGGTAAAACGGGAGCAGTAAAATGTCCAGTCAAACATTAGCATCAGGTGAAAGCTGTTCACGTCCAGTCATAACATCCCACTAAAACATTATTATTAGCGTAAAAGTGATATATGCTGTCTGCAGTACTGCTCAGAACATTGGAACTGTTGAATAGGTTTGAAAATCAGTGGGTTTTCTAGTATAAAATGGATAACACTTTATAAAAAATGGTTGGTGGTGAGTGCCCAGAGGAAACCACCCAGACACAGGGAAAAACATGCAACTCCACACAGAAAGGCATGGGTCATGTGGGGATTGAACTCGCAGTCTTCTTACTCAACCCAGTCTCACAAAAAAGTGTACATATATCACGACATTACAGGACATGTAAGTTGCGTATGATTAGCACGATTTCACAGCTTTTTTCCAGAAATATACCACGTGTCACAGTCCCTGTTAATTTCTACTATGTTGGGTCCTCGGGAACTTGGAACTTGTAAGTTGGGTGCAAAGGTCACTCGGGAAGCCAGAACAACTGCGACATGGACACAACAAAAAACATGTGCCTTATTGGCACTGAAAACCAAAACAAGCATCTTGTTTCTTCCCTCATTTCTGCAATAACAGAAGAACAACATTTTCCCGATTTTCCGAGCACCAGATGAATAATCCCTCCACATACGTCGTCAAAAAGTGCCAAGATGCAAGTTTAAACAATCATTTAGCAAAAAAGTGTTACAGGCTATTACGATTTGTTAAATTGTAGTCTTAGGTCATTTATGTTGATTTTAGCCAATACTTACCATAGACATTAAATTAGTAGACACACAATCAGCAGCTCTGCTCTGTTGCTACAACAAGAACAGCGCAACGCCATATTTCTCCAGTGGCGGGATGATGCAAATCAATTGAACACAAGGGCAGAAGTTGCACTTTAATGGATAAAACAAGCTAATACAGCAAATGACTGTTTTGTGTCTTATGATGCTTTATTAAACAACATTGGCTAATGTTATATGTTTCCTAAACGGATGCATTCATAGACAGAAAATGCAATACAAACTCCATCAGTTTCCGATGCGACCTGAACACTTCTCCACAGAGAAGTGAAGCCACATTACAACTTTTATTTGGTGATGTTTATGTGATTTTTCTGCTGTTTTCACTAGTAACATGTAAAAAAGGCGCTTAGCCATTAGCTTAAATTATGCATTAGTTTGGACATTTCTATTTGCAGTTCGCTAGCTATTAGCAGTTTTATATATCATCATCATGTTCCATCCTACAGGGTTGGATGCCACAATTCGCCAGTCGTCTAGAATAAAACACAAAATTTTTGTAAAGTCAAACAGTAACTTGTACGAGGCTCTGAGCTTTGCTAAATGTGGTCAGTAGGTTTGTACCAGGGACACGGTGGCGCAGCGGTTAGCGCTCTGGCCTCAGGGTCCCGGGTTTGACTCCCGGGCTGCCCGGGGCCTTTCTATGTCTGCGTAGGTTTGATCCTGGTACTCCGGTTTCCTTCTACAGCTAAAAACATGTCCATGTGTCTCCCCTCCCCGGACTTCAGATATAAATTAACTGTAAGCTAGAATCTGGTACAAGCATTTCTGCCATTGTGCTTAATGTAATTGTACATTGTCCTTAATAAACGATACCTTACCTTACTCTCCACATACAGTATTTCATAACTTGCATATGGCTAATGCTAACAGCTATAGAAAAACAAACAGGAGAACGCTCCGGAGTTCTTCAAAACATACTGGACTAGCGCAGATGCTAGGTGTTTGATAGCATCTGAGTCAAACTGCGGTCTACTAGTTGTATGTCTATGATACTTACAATGTGGTTACTAAGCAACAGTTGAGCAATTACCTCTACATGTCATATTTACTGGACAAAAGACAATTATAAACCTCATCAAAGAGCCAAAGTGGGTGACAACAAGCAGCCTGAAAGTTGCTTGGCTTGAGTGAAATCTCAAATACAATCATATTCACCATGATTTACTGGGAAATATGACCAACCTGTCAAACACTCTTTAAGTTACTTACCGCATAGAATCAAATAAATAATGCACTTAATTGTAGAGTGACTGTAGGCCATAATGCATAATGTGACAGTTAATGTTTATTTTGCCATACGCTGCCGAGCTTCAGTCTCCTCTGCTTAACACCTGGATGGTCTGAAGATTCATTTTTACCTCTTCCCTGTTAAACCGCAGCAGCTGTTACACACAACACTACGGTGGCTGCTTTGGGACACATAGGTTTTGCTCACTGCTTTGACTCATATAACATGCACAGAAAATGACACCATTTAACACAAGGGCCCCGCGGACAGACACAGACACTCTCTCACAGCGATACTTAAACCAGTCTTCCAAGAAATCCTCAATAAATACACAGAAATAATTCAGAGTTCCCATAAAAACACCATGACATTAACCACATCTATAAGTGACTGCACTTTATTGGAAATAGATTTGCAGCTCCAAGACGCCTTGTTTTTCATTTTTGTTTAATACGCCGGCTTGGTATTGCAAACAGTTAGTCTATAGCTTTATCACATTCACGGGGTTTACCAGCCAAAACACAGTACAGTTTGAACAAGAAGTCATAGACTGAAGTTATGCAGAGATGATGAAATCTACATAGAAAAAACCCAGGTCACAAGACAGTACACTTTAGATACTTTAAAATACAATGAACAGCCTTTACTTTATAGTAATGTATTGAAAAAAAATAAATAAAAATCAAACAAAACACTACACTGCCAATTTCTCAGAAACGGCTTGAAATGAACATCCGATGCACAGTCAAGTGCATGGCCCATACATGCTCCCTCTAAATGGTTAAGTTTAGGATTGGGCTGGGGTAGGTTAAGATTAGGATAAGGATTTTGGAAATTAACATAAATAAGAACACATTTTACAACCACCATATAAATTAACTAGGGCTTTAAACACGTGGCATATTACACAAAAAAGGCGTGAAATTGTGCTAATCATACGCGTTTGACATGTCCTGCTCTGTCGTGATATGTTACAGACAAATTAATAATCCAGACATTCTACAGAACGCCAGACATTTTTTAGGCAAAAATCTCTGACAAAACATCATTATTTGTAATTTTAAATAAATACCACCCAAACTAGGGTCCAGGGGCCAAACTTGGCCCTCCAGTGGGACTAATTTGGCTTGCTGATGTTTGAGTATCTATTTGATTGCATTCCCCTAAAACCTCATTAAAAGATGATTTAATTATAAATCTCAATGCTAACTTTATTTATTTAAGTAATAAAAACATGCATTCCACCCTTGACATTTTACTATGTGTTTATTTGTCCAGCTGAAGAAATGTTTTGGCAAAGCCTTGCCTTGTTGTGGTTGATTTGGTTGGTTACGCAACAAGATTTTGAAAGTTCAATCTCTAATTCAAATGTACATAAATAATAACACATCTTTACAACCACCATAGAAATGAACTGAGGCTGTGAGATATTTACTCAAAAAAGGTCTGAAATCATACGCTTGTTATGTCGTGGTATATATACCCTTTCTCGTGAAATCAGGTTGGTTGTTGTGCTCTGTGCTAACACTGAAAACTGTAGTGTCAATTTATTGTTACCAACCACTGGGGTCTCAGATTGCACATTTAAAAGTGCATAAGGGATCACTTGCTCAGTTAGACTTTGCCCACAGTGGAACTCTGCTGTGTCTTATTTTCTCCATAGGAATGAACATTTACCAGCCCCTAACTCACTACAACCGTCTTTTGTGCTCATACGCAACTTACATGTCCTGTAATGTCATGATATATGTTCACTTTTTTGTGTGATCGAGTTGATTTAAGCAGACTGCAGTAGACACCTGGCTTAAAACCAGAGCTAATTTCAATAAAATAAGCAAGAGAAGACACTTGATGATTTTATAATTTCATAATGTTAAAAAGTCTTGTTGTACGACATACAGTGTTTGTAAATCTATTCTTATAAACCACTTCTCCCCTTTTCCTCCCTCTGTAACTCATTTATACCTAGTTGGCCCTCAAACGGTTAAGTGTGTATTTTCTTACGGCGCATTAGGCTGGATTACTTCATCTCGCATGCAGAATTAGAGCTCTGATTTGGGCTTGAGCGCATCCTCATCTCTTCATTTGTCTTCATCAGCCGCGGAGAGCTAGGATTTAGCCGTCTAATCAGAAGGAACAACAAACAGGAAATACTCACCGCCAGAATCTGCGACGCCTTTTAAAATGCTTAGTGTTCATTACTGCGGCTCTGAGTGGGCCATAATGCTAACAGTGCACTCGCTGAGTCCAATTTGTGATTTAGAGCCACAGTTTGCAGCAAAGTGGGAGGCAGTGCAAAACGTGTAGGGGCTAAATATCCGTTACTCAATCATCTTGGTATTTCTCATATACATCAACTTTTCCCTCATTTAAGTACAAAATGGTCCTAAAATTCATGAAATACAATGTAAGAAATATGTTTGCATCTCAGTTATTTAATGTGTTTTGACCAGCAGCAGAGTGATAGCAATTAACTCTCTCTTTTCTTGAGTTCTGAACACTAATGATAGTTTAGAATTATTAGTAGTTATGTCGAGCAGCAATCACTCACACAATAATATGCTACAGAATAAAATAAAATGTTGACCGCAAAATGGGAGTAGTGGGGACACTCATGATCACACTGTTGTCTTACTCTCAGCCTCAAAATCAGTCCCTTTCTATTTTACCAAGATTATTATCACAATAAGCACAGTCTGTAAGTGCAAAACTCATTGCCAGATTTGTTCTAAGTTTTTCTACTACCAAGTAGCGCACAACTAGCCTGATGCATCAGCCGGTTTAATTTCACTTCATGGAAAGCGTCTGACATCGCATCATTGGGTTGTATTTTCTTCAGAAAAGATGGGAATTTTTTAAAATCCAACTAATCACTGCTTTTTGGTCATTTAGTCATTCAGGAAGTAGAGCATTTTTTTTAAAGGACAATGTGCAGTTACATTAAAAAGATAGCTGCACCAGATTTAGCAACATGCTAATTTCCAAGTAGTCCTTGACATAAATAGTGTGCTAGTGATTGCTGCCATTTCCATGTGGTAAAGTTGCAAATTAAAAGGTGCAAACACATTTTCTCCGTTAATATTTGACACAATGTAAAAAAAAGATAATGTATACAACCTCAACTTTGGTCAATTCTGAAAAACAGGCCACATCGCTCCTGCTCGCTGATTGGATGACCGCACTTCCTGCTTTTTGGGAATCGTTTGCAGTCCTGCAGTAACTGGCCTAGTAACTGGAGTGAAATGAAATTTAGCGGAGGCACTAGGCCAGCCTGGCTAACACACAACTGTGCTGTTGCCTGTGAATGCTGGTGATTTGACATGCTCCCTAAACAGCGCGCTTAAGTGAAAAGTACGGATATGAGTATTAAACAGGCCTAGACGAGGCCTGCTCGCTCACGAGGTGCAACAGTTTAATGCAGTTTTAAAGTGTGCGAGTTTGGATCTGGGTTGGGTTCTGACTATTAAGCAAATTGTTTTAATGTGAATGACAAGTCACAGTGCAGCATCAAAATTACATTGGCCTAATTTAACAGAATTACAACAATTTGGTTTGTGAGAAAGACACACTTTGGGACGACTTGTGCTTTTGTGAATAGTAGAGATTTTTTTGCTTTTTTTCTCAAGTGATTTCTTGGCTTCTTTGCTGTTGTGAGGCTTCGACCAATCATCTTCAAATATTCGCCCAGATAATGACAATGTGTAGAACTCAATTCAGAGTGTTGCATACTGTACTGTATATCAGTCTGGCATGAGACAAGTTAGTATTTTAATGCCAGTGACAAAAATGTCTGTCATTGTACAGCCAACTGTAGCCTAACAATTACGTAAATTTCCGTCACTGACTTTTATAATATGTGGTGATAGAAGGTTCTTTTAAACAAGTGCTGACTTTGTCCAATACATGGTGCAGTTTCCAGATTCATCAGCAGATGGTGAAATTGCGGGAAAACTAGTACCTTGAGGAGGTCACGATCGAGAAATACATGTGTTCTATGTTTTTATTTACACAGCACAGTTGGCTCTGTTGATCAGTTGGTTCTGGAGATCGGCTTTCTTTTCAAACAAATTACAGAAAAAAAAAAAATCTTGGAATAAAAACATTGTTGAGTAAGTTTAGAGCAGATATTTAGATTTAAAATGAAAAAAAAAAAAAAAAAAACAGATGATCCTGCTGGACTAAGGCTAAGAAGAATGCCTATAAAAAGGGAACAAATTATTTATTTATTTATTTTTTAATGAAAGTAGATACTCTCATTTGATGTACATGTCATGATTTCAGTTGCATAATTTTTTGTTGTTTTTGTTTTGTTTTTTTAGCTGTAAATATTTTTTTTAAAAGCGAGATTAGGGCTGGCAGTCAAAGCGTTAAGTTCTAAAACATAAAATGTTAAATCTAAAGTGGTCAACTGTATGTCCCTCAAGGCTTAAAACAGCACATATAATGCAAATGTTGAATCCTTGTGTACTTCCATGTTTTGTTTTGTTTTCCCCAGTGAACAAAAAGTATGATAATCCAGCTTTGCTTTATCAAAGTGGCTGTAGCAGTTGTCGTACTGGTGGCAATAGTGAGCAATAGATAAAAAATATATGAAAAGATGTATATTTAGATAATGGTATTTACTTTTGCCTCTTCTGTTTCTGCACATGAGCCAGAATAAAAGGATAGTCAGTGGACAGACAGAGGGACCAGCGCTTCATTCACTCTTATTGATTTTCCCAGTGTTTCTTAAGAACAGGAGCTTGTCGCCAAGGCCAATAATGGGACTCTTTTGTGCTGTATTCCACATGCCTGCTCTCACAATGGAGATATCACAAAGCCATTCTTGTTCAATCTCTCTCAATCTAATGTAATGGGACTGTGGTGCTCACACTGTGGGCAGGTGGACTCAAAAGTCTGTTCAAGACAATGTGGACGGTTGTGGTTTGTGAATCAATAACCGAGACAATACAAAAGAGTCGCTCAGTCTCCAATTTGCCTTTTAAATCGTTAAGTCTTTGGAAATAAACTTCACAAAACAGCTCATCTGGCGAGAGTGATTACGTCTGCGGGTGATTCGTGACCTTGATGAGACAGATTCAATGTGATTAATGACTTGCTTGTTTAATAGCTAACAATTTAAAAATATATGAATAGTCTTCATATGAGTGGTATTTAGCTTGGTTTGCCCCATCTACATTTAGTAATAGAAGTGTTTTGCGCCATAACCCAGGAAGAACTCTGCAGCTGAACGTTTCTGTGTGAATCTGGGTAGAATTTGGTCAAAATTATGTGCTTTTGTGATCCCAGTTGTCATATAAACAGAACAGAAAAATCATTGTCACAGAGCACAACGAAATTACATTTAGAGTGAGCCCCCGGGCCGCTGCACCTTTTGCGCGCCGCCACTCGCTTTTCCAAACATAAAATGCAAATCAAACAAAAAAAACCAAAACAAGAAAACACATAGCAAAACACAGTACACATTGTGAAGTGATGGGATTTTATGTGAGGAATGGGTCGTAAAAAGAGGCGTCAGACGTCATGGATATAGAACAGGTCCTCAGTATGTAACTGGTAAGTGAGAGGGACAAGTGGACTGCTGAAAAAAAAAAAAAAAAAGTTTTGAATCATTTAGTAACAACTGCTCTAGGTCAGTAGAAAACTGCCTTTAAAGGGGAACTGTAGTAATTTTTTGGTATATTTAGGAAGAAACTATGGTATAAGTAGATCAATAATTCACATTTTGTTCATTGCAAAAAGGTGTAGAAGGTCCACTAACTTCCTGTTCAAAACTGACTAATTGATAAGCCTTTTTTGAACCCTAAATCTTTATTTCGCAATCCAAATTTTTGAGTAATCATAATGATCTCTGATAATGTGCGAATGCCTGTAAACACGCAGACGTAGCGTAGCTAATTTAACGTTTACATATGTTCCGAGGTAAACCAAACAACGTCATCAAAGCGGAGCTATAATGGCGCTGACCCCTCTGATCTAGCGAGAGTTCATGACCTGTTGGCGCACTCTGCTGGCAAAAATATAGCTACTGCAGCTAAGTCTTCATTAAAAAGTTAACAGCCCGGCGGCTCACCTTATAACAATGAAATTTATTGGCTCCAATCGCAAACATTCTTGCGGATTACTAAATCTGTCGGGCTCTGATCCCAACCATTCAATAAACTGGAGAGACAACTTGTGTAATGCAGACTGAAATGCCTATGTCCAAATTCAAAAAGAGAAAGGCCTAACTTAAACTCTTACTCTTAAGACTAGTCATCCACAAATATACTGAAAAGTAACTAGAGTATCTTACCATTAAAAAAAAAAAAAAAAAAGAAAAATGACAAGTCCAATTGGCTCCTTTACCATCCTGGGAGAAAAAGTGTGCTAAGTGTTGTCATCTCCTCCTGCTCTTCTGTTCACAGCCATCACAAGCTCAGGTCAACAGCTGCTAAACGTTCAACTCCCCAACCGCACCTCGTGTTAGCATCCACGCACAAGAAAAGGACTTAAAATGCACGTCTTGTACGGCGGGCAGATGTTTGCATGTTAATTGTGGTGGGACATAGGGCCTTACATCTGCTCCAGTACAGTAGAAGATACTATATGAATACGCTCCAAGCCTCACTATGGAACTGCGTATTATGAATCATATACCAAGTAATGCAAGCAATTCATTCAAAGTAAACAGAAAAGTTGTGTCGTGTTTTTGTGTAGTAGTAGTAACTCGCCCACTATGTCGAAGGTCGATGGTTTGAAGCAAAAATGACACTTTATTCACCAGGAGATTGTGCTGTGTGAGTCATCGGTAGTAAACAAGAAGGTCAAAATGGAACAGATTATTAATACTGCTTCTGTCAATCAGCACACATACTTTCAAGACAATTGGTGTCCTGAAAATACTTGCGGGAGTTGGGAGAATCCATCTTCAGATGCGTTGGTGTCAGCCAATCAGAGACTACACTCCTGTGACACGTGACATGTTGTTCTCCTCTCACATCAAGAGAAACGGAGGACTGTTTACTGAAGTGTTTTAATAACTTTTTTATTGAAAGGTTGCTTGTTTGGGGGGTTTTCTCAAGGACTTGGTCGTTAAAAGTGTCTTTTTGTCCCCCAACGCCTTGATGCGCATTGGGGCATTTTGCATGCCTATTTTCGAAAATGTTCTGCGTCAAAATACGCTTTTACGCGCAAATTTTATAATTACGCTGTTCAGTGTGAGCACAGCATAACACATTTTGCAGATTTCATAACCAAGGTACTTTGCAAAAGGTTTGGCCGAATTGCACATAAAAGAATTTAGGTTTAACATCCAGCAATGTAATTTTATAATCGTATTTATGAATCCAGGGCGAAATGTATAATTTTGTATGAACTTTTTAATGATGTAATAATTGCTTTTTGTATTCTATAACCAGTAGACCAAAGTAAAAATAGTGACATATACAGTTTTTGGTAGTGACAGCCTTAGCTTGTCAAAGGACCTCTTAGCACACAAGAAGGTGCAGCGATAACCAGGACATTACATGGCAGCACAACCATGAGAAAAGCAGGTGTTTGCATGTTGACATTGGCGAGAGCCTGGGCACAGCATCTGCTCCAGTACAGTGGTGTGTATGGAAGCGCTCCAAGTTCAACTAAGCATGCCAGATGTAAAGAGATGTCCATAAACCTGCCCATAGGTGTTCTATGTGTACAGAGCTGTGGCACACACAGCACAACATGGACAAGAGCCAAAACGATAATGGTAGACCATACTGAAACATGGAGTCTGTCTTTAGTTCCCTGTGCACACCTCCATTGAAAAGTAGAAGGTCAGACACTGCCTTATGTTTATGCAGGAACATGAATGCACCATCACTGATTCTTTATGGTGGGTCCCAAAAGAACAAGAGCAGCCAAGTGGACAAGCTGATTTACTCATTATAACTGCATGTGCATGGACATTTATGAGATAACATTGTATGCTATAGAGAAAATCTCTGCTGCAGATTATGATTTCACACAAAGAAAGATATGGTTTTGTCTAATATAGTGTAAGATAACTGTCTCAATGAAACTGGACCCGTATATTTATTTCATCCGTCAAAGCCAAAATGTAAACCTGTTGGAGCAGAACTGGGTTGCTTGTTTCAAGATCTTGAGGTAGGTTTGGAGAGAAGATTGAACTGAAACAGACTGTGGGATTCCAACTCAAACAAGAGGTAAATATGCAAACCTCAAACATAATTCAGCAACTCTTTCTTTGTTTCTTATTAGGGCTAGGTTGGTCGATTATTTTTCACAGAGGGACATATTTGAATCCGTAGAAGTGACGAAGGACCAGACTCTAGTTGCTGGTGTCACAATTATTGTTACCAGAATATTGTTAATTATAGGCTGTTTAATCTACCATTGTCTATCTATCAATGTAATGCATTTTGAGTGCCTTGAAAGAAGGAAAATTGCTGTTTAAATAGAGACCATTTCCATTTTATTAAGATCTCTATGAAGAACACAAATATAACCAAGTTAATTCACAAATAAAAAAGTATATATAGAGTGTCCGCTGTATGGCCACAGTTTGCCCAGGTCTGCAGTCTTTCATACTTTCATACTATTTTTTTAGTTAGATTAGTTATATTTGTGATTTTTACAAAAATCTTAAAAATCCATCTTTAAAGACCTTTGCTGTGCGATTAAAGAGCAATCACAGCACCATATTGTAGTTTGGCCAGAAGCGCACAGTTCAGTCACTACCCATCACAGATAAATTGTTAATGCGTCAAAATGTGTTCTCAGTTTTACAGAAAATCATATTGTTATTGTTGCTAGCATTGTAGCTAATTTATGCTAAAAGCAATAGAGTGAAAACTGCTTAAAACAATTGTGGTGAACAAAACGTGGAGTGATGTAAAAAGCTGAAAATTAAATATTTCTGTTTGTTCACATTTTATGGCACTGGCAATTTTTTTTTTTCTCAGAATTACAGACTTTTTTCCGCGTGCATGAACCAGGTGAGTACCCAGTGTAAGAGCTAATGAGAATCACCTGCTTTTTCAGAAAGTTCAATTCAGTGTAATTTGTCATTAACAGAGAGGCAACATTTGCAGGAAATAAGCACACTTAACTGTGATTAAATCCAACTCTCAGTCACTCAAGAGCATAACAGAGGCTGATCAGCAGGACAAATGAGTGGGTAAAATTGTTTGTATTTGAACAAAAGTTGTGAATTGCTATGAGCAAATGTCCCCAAAATAGCAGATCTCATAGTGAGCTCACAATTCAGTTTTGATCACCATACCGAGCAGGCACATACAGTACGTCTATTCGCAAAGCTCTATTCTATTTTAATTGTTCTAATTGCGGAGCAAATGATGGGTTTATTTATGATGATAATGGTTTCATTCAAATAGCACATTATATTGCATAAATAGCACACAGACAGATGTCTTCCAAAGTGCTTCACACAGTAAACCCCTCAGTGATAGCAGTGGACTGCTGCTGGTGCACAAGGCACTTCGCAAAAAACTCGGACACGTCTCGGGTCGAACTCGCCTCGCAGTCTGTGTACGAGAGGCGTTAGTCTTATGCTTGATTACAAGAAGACATAAGCCTAATTAAAATCATCTTGTGGGCAAATAGAACTATTCATCTTTAACTGTATTTGAAGATGTAAAACCTTGTTTAAGATCTTAATATTAAATTTTTCACATGAAAACCAGAAATCACTTCACAACCCCAGGACAAACTGTGAGCACAAAACGTTACGACGGACTTTTTTCTGGGGAACGTTGTCTTGTAAACTTGGCCTTAAACAAATGTTTATTTGTCCACAATCAGACCAGTTAATGGGATTGACAGGCTACATAACAACGAGTCAAATTCAACTTTCAAAACTTTTTACAACTTTTCTTCTTAGCTTATAGTAGATGCAGATCTTGCCTCAGCATCAACAAGCATGTCCTTATTATTAAAATACAAAAGTTGTCCCATAAATGTACTTTTTACTTAATCAGCTCCAAACACGGCAATTTGTGATTGGGTTTTAAGATGACAGCGCACTCGCCGATGGATTGACTTAATGAAACATCTAATTAAATCAAATCCAGCATCAATCTCTGGGAAGTGTGACAAACAAGATCTGCAGCTCGAGCAAAATGCAGGCTCAGGATCCAAGCAGCAACAGCATTTTGACGAGATTTTACGCCACACAAGATAGCATCACGAAATACATTTGGGATAGTTGGTTTTAATTTAGAGCTGTGCACCTCATCAAGACGAGAAGTGGAAGAATATAATGTTATCCCTCGGTCTTATAAATCAAAGAGAAATCAGCGGAGGCCTGAATAAACATTGTTTTTGTCAACTGTCAGTCAGAGCGGTGCTTTCCACTACAGAGCAGCAGACGCACTGTCAACAATAATAATGAGGGATTCCACACTTAAATATTGAAATTGGCATTATATGCAAATTTCATGAAAACAAAGGGAAAAGTTTTTTTTTTTTATCTTTCAGCCAAGACTTTTGAATTGTAGCATGCCAAACTCAAATTTTTAGGAAACTCTCATTAAACACATCTAAAAATGTTCAAGAATTTTTCTAAGTACAATTCCAAAATTTAGATTCCAATAGAATTATGCAACACGGTGGCGCAGCGGTTAGCACTCTGGCCTCATAGCAAGAAGGTCCTGGGTTCGACTCCCGGGCCGCCCGGGGCCTTTCTCTGTGGAGTTTGCATGTTCTCACCGTGTCTGCGTAGGTTTTCTCCTACAACTAAAAACATGTCCAATGTGCCCCCCCTCTCCCCTCCAGGACTACAGATGGAAATTAGCTGTAAGCTACAATCTGGTACTAGCATCTCTGCCATTGGGCTTAATAAGCATGACCTAACTTTATGTTTTTTCAGCACCAATTTTGATTACTTGACTTTAATACCCAATATTGGCTCATTTTTGAGCCAATATTGTTTTTTTACAGCTTATCAGCCAAAAAAGGTTGCTTTGGGTTTTAGATTCACCTTAACAACTTTATGTGAATACAATTTCACACTCGTTTTATGTTAGGTTAAAGGCTTAATCAAACAATACATGTCACAGATAACCGATATGACAAAATTTCATTGATCTGTGCAGATTTGAGATTACAATACTGAATCGTTTTATAGCTATTTGTAAAACAAGAGAAATATTTAATATTAAATTCTTACAGCATTCACATGTTTTGATCTTTTATCTCAATCAATCAATTTATAAATCAATTTATTTTTGTATAGCCCAAAATCATGACAATCTGTCATCTCGAAGGACTTCTAATGCATATGAAATAATACTTCATCAGGATTAGTTTAGAAGTGCTTTTTTAATAACTTGCTGAAGCCAGTCAGAGTTAAACTGTGTATGTAAGCTAATGGCAATTAGCGGAATGTTAAAAACAACTCACACTTACAATCTTTTAGTGAAACAAATAATTCATCAATCACTAACATCTAATAGATATTGCTTTCTATTTTTTATTTTATTTTATTTAAATATTATTTAATTAAATGTACTATACCCGGTTAATAAAAATGTAAACAAACAGAAATAATTAATCATTCTACATGTTATGCTCACTTACCTAATTCATTCTGTGTCTCTTAATGGTTCATCACGATGCGAGATATGCCGGTGTGCTAACAGCAGTTAGCCGTAACGCTAACAACGACCGACAAACTTTGTGGAGTTTGATGAACAAATGGGACATTATTAGACACAATCAGGACATTGTGGACTAACTTCCACCTGAATAGAAACATTAACAAGATATCTGTGCTAGGGAACTTGATGTTAAGTTGTTATTTTTTCGATTAGCTAGAGTAATGTGTACCAAGGGCAAACCTAATTTTGCTTTGCATTTACAAAGTTTATTTGTAAATATATTATTAGTAGTAGTATCAGTATAAATATTTGTTGTAGTAGCAGTAGTAGTAGTTGTTGTTGTTGCTGCTGTTGTTGTTGTTGTATATGTGTTTGTATTATTATTATTATTATTATTATATTTATATATATATATATATATATATATATATATATATATATATATATATATATATATATATATATATATATATATATAAATATATAATATATATAATATAAATATATATATATATATAATATATATATATATATATATATATATATATATATATATATATATATATATATATATATATATATATATAAATATAAATATATTAATAATAATAATAATAATACAAACACATATACAACAGCTGTTTTTTTTACATGTTTTAGGAGATTACACCTGGTTACATTTTTTAACACAAATGTAGCCAAAACAAGCCTAACAAACTTGAGCACTTCTTCAAAGGCCAAATTAGACAGGCCCCATATTGGGCACTGAGGTAACGAAAATCCATGCAAATGTATCTATTTTAGCTTTTTTCCTTGAGAGTAGCTTGATCTATTCCCACACATATCTTGTCCCGTGTTTCCTCCACGTGTCTGTCTTGTATCTATATTAAATCAGCCGCCTCAGACTCTGCCCGTTGTGTGAATGTCATGTCTGAGCGACTGACAGTGAGAAATGGCGTTACGTTGCTGAGGTGAGCACAGAACAGCCGAGAAACCCAGGTGTTCTCGAACGCACCACACTGAATCAGACACACATCTATCGATCCCTTCACTCAGGAGCCCCACGGCCCATAAATCTCACTCCACATGCACCAACACAAGGGCAATTTGTAACTATAGCCACCAGTGATCCAGCAAGTCGCTACAAGACATCTGAGGTAATATCTTGAGGCTGTATTGGGAATAGGGTTCGTTCATGTTCTAAAATTTGATAACGTCACAAGTTCAGATGGTGGGCAAGAACCAGTTTTTTTCTATGTATGATTGTACTTTGCATGAGTTGTCTAAAAAATGTCCAAACAATACAAATTTAGCTGATGTCCAAAAGATTGAAACAACATTGGCCTGTAGAATACTATTGTGTCTTGTGATTAGAACCTATTACATATAAAATTAACAAAAGCTAACTTACTGCTAACTTTTTAACTCTTTCCCCTGCAATGACCCAACTGTACCTGTCAATAAGTTTATTTCCGTCATAGACTTTTTATTCTCTTTGGCAACAATGGGGTCTCTGATGCTCATGCTGACTTTTCCTGCAGTCAATTACATGATGCAGTTTAACAGATTCACAAGCAGATGGGGGTGCAGACCCAAAGGAAGTCATATGACCGGAAAATACATGTGCTCTTTTGTTGACAGCTGATTCTAATTCTAATTCTTTCTTTTCAAACAGATTACAGGCAAAGTATCTCGGACTAAAAACATTGTTGAGTACATTTAGAGTAGATTTTATCTTTAAAATGAAGAAAATCACGATCCTACTGGACTAGGACTCTGAGGAGAATGGCACATGCAGCTAGTCTTGATTGGAAAAACTAAACCATGAGCGATCCAAACGTGGTCAGAGTAAGTGAAACTACTGTATTTATTCATGTTTGGAGGGTTAAATATAATCTATGCCCCATGAAAGATGCAAAAATTATGTAATCAGCATCAGAAAGTTGAAAAACTACCGTCTTCCTCCAGGTCTGTAACACAGCTTTTGTTGGTTAAAAATGAAAAAGACACAAGTTTATTGTAGTACTTCATATTTTTCACCAAAAAGTAGAACAGACGAACATGACGACATGAAAGTCAAAGTGAGAATAGAGCTGGCAGTGAAAGAGTTAACACAGGCACATACCAGGGATGATCAAGATTTGACGGCAGAGATACTCAAAGCGATATGCTCAATTCACATAGTCACACATTTGGGAAATTCAAAATAGAGTGTTTTGTTGCTTGGAGAAGACATGAATCTCTAAAGAGGGTTGAAGCTTGAATGAAGCTAAGAAAAACCTCTTGGGTTGTGACATAGGCGTTTGATAGTTGGATTGAAAAATAGAGCTAACTGCAAATAAGATAGATTGTAATATTGTTCATATTAAGTGAACAATGAGCTTGTTGTTAGATATGTTTTCTCCACTCCACCCTCAGATCTACCGATCTCTCGTACAGATGAAAGCTGAGCCACAGGCTACTAAATAATGACAAGCAGAGACTTGGAAAGGAAAGTTGATTATTTTTCTTTTGTTGCCTTAATTTTGAACCATGAGTGAATACAATGTTAGGTTTGAACGTCAGACTTAATCCCTTAGTGTGCATTATTACAGGGGTTCTCAAGCTTTTACACTGAGTACATCTTAATAAAATATTTAGCTCTCCAAACACCAGATTAAAAACTACATTGGGCCTAAATTAGATTGGTATTAATGGTTTAAAATGACAGATGCACTCTCACTAGCAACTGTTGAACCAGATAACCCCCTCCCTTTGTCCAGTGTGAGTGCAAACGAACTACAAATGGTAATCTGGTCCAAATTACCAGGAACCCATAGTTAGAACACCACTGTCCAGAATCTGTTGCAGTGACCACTGACCACTCTAAGCACTTTCTTACTTTGATACATTGACTTTGCACTAGGGCTGAACTCCTGAAAGATTTAAAAGTTCACAAACTCACAGAAATCCATCTCAGTTTTCAAATAGAATCGTAATTCCCACTGCAGCAGAAGAGTGGACTTACTGAGCCCTGTGTGGAAGGTTGTGTCAGTGTCATGTTTCTCTATAAAATACCCATCTGTGGACCAATGCATTCAGAGTACTTTAAACCTACACAAGTTTGTCTTAACCCATCTTTTGCTTTCAACACTAATAAATGATGCTGTGTCTCCGGACAAGACATCCTTTAGGAGTTAAGACTGCAACTAACAGATATCTTAGTAGTCAGCTAGTTTAATGCATTTTTTCTTTCTGTCTAACTAAGTAAATTATAATGACTGACCTTTTTTTATGTAAGCTGCCAATTCTCATGTCTAAGTCTATGGATATTAACAAAAAGTATTGTATATATTTAACAGTATTTGACTCAACATACTTCCTGTGATACCTCTCAGATGGTTTCGGTTTTAGATAATACTTATGTGAATTATTGGAAACTTTCTGGCATTAATGAACACAACAGTTTGAGAATGGAATGGATAAGGGTGCATGGTAGCACTGTGGTTAGAGCTCTGGCATTCCAACAAGGAGATTGTGGGTTCGACTCCCAGGTCGGACCATATCAACATCTCATGATCCCTCAGGGTGAAGTGTTCTCACCGTGTCACAGTGGGTTTTCTACATGTACTCTGGTTTCTTACCACCTCCAAAAACATGCATGTTTAGGTTAATTGGGCATCACTGTAAATTTACGTGTGACTGAATGAGAAAGTAAATGGTCTAAAGGCACTGGAATAGGCTCCAGTCACCTGTGATCCCTAACAAGTAGAAGAAAAATGAATGAATGAAAACACACTAGGCACATTTGAGCAATTTCCACACAATTACAAATGGATGATGCATACAGTAGATGCCAGCTCTAACAGGTATGCACCATCTAGACACAAATGTTAGCTATGTCAAGTGTTTGCTCCTCCTAACCTGTTTTGCTTGTGAGCAAATGCTTGACAAATGAGGCCTTAGGATTTTTGACCCAATTTTAAAAAGAAGCTAAACCCTAAAAGAACTTTTGAGGGGCTGTGTTTTGAGTCATCTTTGGCCATTTTAGTGCAAACTGAGCCAATTTGCAAGTTTCAGGTCAAAGTAGACACAAACTGAATGTGCTACTGCAAATTCTGTGTTAGAACTCAAATGACTACCTGCCATTTCAAACGTTAACATGGAGTTTGTATTCCTTGTGTCTGTGTAGGTTTCCTCTGGGCGCTTTGGTTTTCCATGTCACTAAAAACGTGTTATCCATTAATACTTTCCCGCTTCCCTTCTCCAAGACACCCCTGCAAAAGAACGGTTACATAAAGGTCAATTAATTTATGAATTGCAACTCATTTGCTGTAAAACTATCATTAATATTTACCAAAGGACTATCACACTTTATTATGTCAAAGTTAGAAAAAAAACAAATGTCTTTATAGGCTTTAAACATCTGGAAAAGCCCTTCATAAGACATGTCTATGGTTGTTCTTATTTACCAGAACAAGATCTGAAGATGGTACATTAATTTGTTTGTAACATTATTTTACCTAAAACCATATCTGCCAGTACCATTTTCTTATTGAGACCATTTAAATCGCAATTAATCCTAAACATCCCCTAAATAACCCTCTTTGTGCGTCTGTGGGCATTGGAACAGAACCAGCATCTGCTGAGTACTGCTGTCAAAACAAAATCAGGCTGAATTAGTCTTTCCCATGTCTCTGCACAGAATACAAATTGCCACACATGTCGGTGGAAGTGGAAGCAAAATGAGTGCGCGGATGGACAGGGAGGTGGCCCTTGACTCTCCCACTGCGCCCAGAAGTCCCAAGCTAATCACAAAGAAATGTTCCTAGAAGAGGGTAGCGTAGAAAGTCAAATTGTAGGATTTTGTGCTAATTGCTTGCTCATCTTTCGCGTCAACAAGTCAGTCAGTCAGTCAGTCAACACTGTTAGCCGATGTTTCACTGTTTGATGTGTGAATGGAGCTACCAAGCGCACTAATGGTTTTATGTCTAATGGGAGATTTGCATAGGAATTACAAGTTTCAGCTGGCAGTCGGCTCAGCATGAGGTCCAGTGATGGCCTCAAATCGTCTGGTACGAAAACAGAAATGCCACTGCTGGAAATGTGTCAAATTAGAAAGGGAGAGAAGGCTGATAAATCACAGGACATAAACATAGTTGAAGTTGACCCCAGGGGAATGCATTTGCTGAAGAGAGTCGAGACTGATGCAGAGGTTGTCACTATATGTCCACGTGTCAAAAAACATGGTGTCACAGTCCAGTTCCATAATGCTGCACGTGGACTTCCTCTTGAAAGGTAAATTATAGAGCAGTGACTGGGTGAAATATGTCTGTCAATGAGTTTTTGAAAGAAAAAAAGGTTGCATAGAAATGTTAACATCAACTTACTTATTTTTAGATACTGGACAAAGTATTTTTTTTTGTTCAAACTATCATCCATGGCTCATTACCAGCTTGTCAGAGCCTGATCTGGTTAAATCTTATAAGCTAAGCTAGTTGAGCCTGGAAAGTATTTGGATGGGAGACTACTGGAACCACAGGTGCCACAGGGGAACGACTAAAGGAGGAAAATGTGTGTCCTATGACAAGACACTCACCCACATTGCCTATGGATTGGAGTGGAGCGTGAGTGAAGGAACAGATGGCACAAAATGGCAGCCACTTTCAAGTGGTCAGAGCGGTGGAACAGTAAAGAACTACAGAGCCCACATTGTCCTATAGGATAAAGTGCTTGTACGTCCTCAAAATAGAGGATTTGGATGGTTTGTCAATTAAGGTAAGGCTACACAGTGTGACCAAGCAGGTGTAAAAAGAAGTCTCTCTAATGAACCAACGTCTTTCATAATTAAGTACGTAGGCTAGTTTGTTGTAAAAAACCTGGAACAAACCACAATTTACATACCAAATACCCTCTCGCCTAGGTCAAACGTTTGGGGAGGCTCAATTGGCTCTGCCTCCTCTTGTCCCACAGCGAGCTCTACTTTTCCAAAAGGAGGAGCCCGACATTTAAAGGGAAAAGTCTAGTTTTTTCCCGACCCTGTTTTTGAGCAAGGTGCCGTGAGAACAGTGGGCATGCGCTATTCAGGCCATGCCTCTCCAAAGAAGAGGCAAACCTCTAGTCCACCCTTTTGATGACCACCAGCATGAGAAACAGTGAGAAAAGACAAGGCTCTTTGGACTTGTACTCAGATAGAGAGAGGGAGGGGCATGGCCTGAATGGACTCAACTACTTCCCACTAAATTAGATTAAGGTGAGTATTGATTTGGGTAATAAATGGCCATAGACCATAGAACTGGTCCATCTCAAGCTGTTGTTGCATTTGCAGGAGACAATGAAAGTGGTGCTGAAAGAGCAGATATCTGATTACAGGCAGTAGTGCTGGTGTACTGGAGTTGTACTGCATAATGAAGAAGAAGGAAGGAATTTTAAAAAGCACAGGAACATATCGCAGAAACAATAGGAACATTTTGAAGAAACATAAATGTGCTAAGCCAGATTTTTACCTCCCTAAAAATGTTAAAAAGTTTGATTTTAAACGTTTTACAGAAGCTCACATTTTGCTCACTTCATCCATTCTGAGCCTCTTATTTCTTCACAACAATGAGTTTAGAAGCAGTTTTTAAAACTTGTCAGAAGTCAATGCAAAAGCCAGTGTCAGTATGCAACAAAAGCTAGCACAGTGGAAAAAAAAAACAGTTTTTGGTTGTAAATGAATACACTTTTTCTATTAACTATATTGCATAAGCATCAGACTGTGAAAAAACAGAGAACTGTTTACTAACTAAATCAAAATAACAGGTATTTTAAATACAGCTTTCTGATTGGTTGTGCTTGAGTGGTCACTTCCAGTCTCCTTGGATTGAATTAGAAAGTTATTAGGTCAAATGCAGAGGATACATTTCCCTATGGGGACTATAAAGTTCACCACAACCTTACCCATTTCTCTTCTGTAAAGGTGTAAAATATTAGCTCAAAAACTATTTTCTTATTAACACTCCGATATTTGTGGTGTGGAGAAAAGGTCAGTAAAAAAAAGTGTCTAATATTTCAAACATGACCACGGCTGAAGTTAATTTAATTGCTTCTTTTCCTGCTCTACACATGGCAGGTCCACACATCAAGACTAACACAGCTGTGACTAGTTTTAGAGTGACTGACGCCTCCCGTACACAGATTGCGAGGTGAGTTTGGTCCGAGACGTGTCCGAGTTTCTTGCGGTGTGTCTTGTACAGCGGCAGTCCACTGCGGTCCGTTATTGCCCAAAGCCGCGTGGATTCACGTGGATTACCGCGAGAATGCTCATATTATGGATTGAAAGCCGCATCCAACCGCTGAGAACTTTGACAAAAATAGACTCTGTACGGATTTTTTTCGCGTGACTTTCAGACTCTGCATCGAGGTCTGTGTACAAGGGCAAATTGGTTTTAAGCACTTTCTAAGTCTTGCGAGAGCCACGTGAGTCCTGCCTCACACCAAACTTGGACTGAGTGTACGGCAGGGGTAAACACGGCTGAGATTACAGTGGGTTAAAAGTTGTGCAGTGTTTTCTCAGCATAAAATCATTATTACTCCAACTCAAATATGCTGTCTCTTTGAAAGAAAATGTGTTATTTTTTTACATCTTGGTTGAATTCAGAAGCTCAGAAGGAAGAGTAATGTGACTGCTACATTTAGAACTGCAAAAAAAACAAAAAACTAAATCAGATATACTACCTTTTAAACTGTAATTGCAGCCAGAAAATGTGCGTATTAACAACCCAATATATCTAGAATTGAAGAAATTGTTTTTGCAATGTGGAAATGAGGTACCATAAAACAAAAAAAATCAAAATAAAGAAAACACATCAAAACACATTCACTTTTGTTGATGACAGTGACAAAAGTGACATCTCCAGCACATGCCGCTCACATCTCGACCGACCGACGATAACCAACCACAATTTCCTGTCGTCTCTGAGATACACAGCGACTGACTATTTCTTATCCACTCAAGGCTTAGGATGCCGCTCTCCCGCCGAGCCGCCTTATCCCAGCGCTGCATCTGTGTTAGAAGAGGCCCGGCTTAAGCGCAGATAAACGGGAAAGTCCTAGAGTTCTTGTGCTGAGGGCAGGAAACTGAAGTGTTGCTCTGGACTGTGCTGGTGTCCGGGACTCGCTTGCTCCGGGTTAGTCTTATCTCAAACATATCTATTGGATTGCTGAGAGTGCAAGTTTGCTAACACCGGTGCAGCAAAGACTTATCTTGGTTTGGGGCTTTTAGTTTGAACAGGCAGAGGAGGTGAGTTCTGTTAAGGATAACCTCCAGAGACATTTAGAATCTTTTTTAGAATGTTTTCCTGGTAAGTATTTATTTGAAAGGTTCATGATCTGATCTAAACATTAAAAGTTCTTGTTCCTAATTGACACTTAAACCAGTCAACCTGAACCTGGCTCTACATAACTAGATCTTACAAGAAAGCGCACATACAGTATACCACGACATTACAGAACATGTAATTTGTGTGAAAGGTGTATTTCTTTTTGCTTTGTGTTTTGGTTTCCGTTTAATCTGGATTATAATAAAAGTAAACCACATGTGCTGCTAACAGTTGGCCCAAACTACTAAGAAGAGACAATGACATTGTCATATTTTTCTTTGCGTCAATACATAAAAACAGCGGAACAACTCAAATATTGACCCAAATATAACAATAGCTTGTTTAACGTACAGAATAAAGGTGAAAAAATGACTTGGAATGACCAATCTTTTCTAACACGAGAGTTTGCAAAATGAAGAGGAAGTTATGACACACCATTTTATATCAGTGCCCCGGAGGGACACACGAAGAAGAAATCACGCCCAGGCCATGATTTCTCATTAACTAAATACCAGTTATGTAGAACAAACAAAAAAAGACAATTTTGTGTAATTATAACATAAATAAACAAATTACATATGAAGAGCATGATTTCATGGCTTTATTGTGTAAATATGCTGCGTGTTGCAATCCCAGTTCATGTCTATGGTGGTTGTAAAGATGTGCTCCAATTATGAATATTATCAAAATCATGAACAGAATCTTAACCTGCCCCCCCAAACCTAAACTCACCCATTTTAGTAAGTTGATGCCTAAACTTATTGTTACACTTAAAGAAAATGTTCCCACGTGGCTTCAACCAAAACTTGTGTGTTTTTTACGCTGTGAAACCGTTATATCATTTTTTCATATCATGCTAAATGTACGGCGTAACTTAACGCACATTTATATATACTGTATATAGTTTTTTTATTCAAAATTTTTATTTGATTTGATCTCCCTCAATTTTTCAATTAATGGCCCAGCTCTACTGTACATTCATTGTACATTGCCATATTTGTTGGCAAGTTTCCAGAACTTCTGTGAGAATTCTGTGAGAAAACAATGGAAAAATCAAACAAAACACCCGTGGAACAGCCCAAAAACAGTTGAATGCTATTTTTGGTATGTATTAAGGAAAAATCTGTATTTGATTCATTAAAGATTCTACTGATATTTGATGCCATGATCCTGATTCTTACATATGACTCATACACTAATGGTTTAGCCTAAAAACTTTCTTTTTCAAACTTCATCAAGTCATAAAGTCCGATATCTAAAACACACAACCCTCCCGCTAAATGACAAACAGCTCCGGTGTGTATCAGGGCACTGGGATTTGTCAGGAAATTGTAGCGTGTTATCTGTTATAAACCTGGTGGAGATGTGAACTGCATGTGCTACTCAAGCCGTCCCCAGCTGCTCTCTTAATCATCTGACAGACAGACGGAGCCAGCGCAGTCACTGTTTAATCAAAAAATGTTCAACAAAACACAGCCGCTTGTAGCCCAAAACACAAACCAGCACCATTTTGAGAAAGAATTACAATCTTTGTCCAAATAGACTCCAGATATCCTCATGTTTGTCGACTACTTTCCAGCAGTGCGTCCATTGTCATGTAATTGGTTTAGTTTGATGGATGTGCGTTTTTCTGATTTGGGCTGTTTAATGTTAAGTGAAGGGAATGTTTTGCTTTGTTTCTTTTGTTATTTGTTGTCCCTTGTTTCAGGTTCTGAGTATTTATTGAACTTGACCAATAATACTATAGTTAGGATAGTAATAGAGCTCTAAAAAGGTAAAAAAAAAAAATTTAAAAAGAATGTAAAGATGCACCAGGTAACTTCTGAAAACGGTCATACCTGTCCACATTTAAATCTTATTGCTTTACCATCAATGTCTCACAGTAGCATCTTTTCTTTATTTAAAAAGAAAGCTATTTGTATTGTTTCTGTGAGCAAGATGTCCTCTCCTTACATCTGACTTGTAACTGGGCCTGCTAGTCTCCATTAGCGTTAAATGCTACACTGTGTAATGTTTTGTGTATGCAGACAAAATGACAGTTCTTCTTAGCTGTCCCACTGTGTAACCTTGTGTTCCAGAAATCTTCCATCCAAGTTTTAGCCAAAAGAGTTTACTACAAAGCTGGATTTTGAGCAAAGTATTTTTTTTAGCAAAGTAACTTTGGGGTTAAACCGGGTCTGGACTATGAAGCTGGATCATTTTCTATTGGGGTAGATCTTTGGCAAGATTTGACAAACTCATGACCTGCTCTAGACCAGAGTGAGGTTTCAGTTAAGAAATCAAGTCACAGTGCCTTGTATTGTGTTATATCAATGTGATGTGCACATAGCCAAGAAAGACTGAATGACTGTACATTTGCCCATTTTAGGAAAAATACAGGCCATCTTGCCTTAGACATAAGGCATGTTTGATCTGTTAAATCAGTGGTTCTCAACATTTTTCAGACACGACTACCAAAATAAGAACTTTAGACATTCATAAGCCCCAAACACAAGCTATAGGCCAGAGTACAAAGTGAAAATATAATCTTAAGATATGAATGTTCAGTTTCACATATGATCAGAAGCCCCCAGAAATCATTTTGCGATCCCAGGTTGAGAACTGTGTTGAATGTTTTGATATTCGTGTTGTTCAATGCATGATATGAAGTCTGTGGCATAACTTCTGTGTCTGTTTTTTTATTTTTTAGATTGGGTATTTTATTTTGTTTTCTTTCTTTGCAGCTCAGTTGTTCTGATTGGTCAAATGGTGCTAACCCCACCTCCTAATCTGAGAACAATGGCTTCTGTAAGAAAATTCAGGGTTGACAGTTCGAGTTGTGAACCCACACTGCAAAAACTATGAATCGAAACTTGCTTAAAATGACTTGGAATCAGAATTTTAATCCAGATTTGAGCTGTTTTAACTGGATTAGGTTTTCTTGCCTTGGATATTTAACTGGTTTCAAGACATTTTTAACTGATTTTAAGGAAATTCTTAAGTCCAGCAAGTTTCTGAGATTTAAGATAAAGCATTGCCAAGGAGGTATGACTTGGGACAAATGCCATTCTTAATTATTATGTTATAAGGCTGCTTCTTTTGAAAGTAGTATTTTTGCCATCGTCACTCTTCATGTTGCCAACTGCTTAGTGATTATGATTGAACATGCTACAGTATAAGGTTAAAATCTACAGTTTATTCTATACTTTATACAATTTCACTGCCTACACACTTATTTGTCATGTTACAGTAAATATTGATCTTACTAACTGATGTTCTTGGTGAGCTTCAGTACCGGTAGACCTTGTTCTGATCTTTCATAAATATGTGCATTTTTCAGCAGGATCAAGGTTGAGCAGTCACCTGACACGTGAAGCGGTGTATCATCCATCATGTGTTTGGACTCACACTTCCAGGATCAGATCTCCGAGGGGCCGGAGCAGAGATGCTGAGAGCTGCTTTTCTACTGCTCAACGTTATAGCAGATGGACCTTTGCCACTTTAAGCCCACTCCTCAATGTATTACTAACACAAAAATGGCTTGATAAGAAGTTCAAGATGGTTCCTTCTGCTTTTGATCATATGTGGATATAAATCAGTCGTGGTTGGTGGGCTTGAGTCGAGGCGTTATGTCAGTGACCTTACAGTAGGTGCTTTACGTAATACGACTGCGGTAAACCCAAGAAATTCATGGTTGACTGAATACAAGTCTTGGAAAATTGTGTCACCATCAAGGATTGCTGGAAAAGACTGAAACACAATGGAGTTTAGACACACATAGCAAATTACCGTAATGTTTACACTATTGCGCACGCCTGAATATAACTAGATTTTTTAAAATACAAACAAATAAGCCACACTTGTTGACAGTAAGTCTAGGAGAATCTATCATTTAGCAGCATCATTGTATAGACTACGAATTTTAAAGTTGGTGACATTACGGTAATTATGGTAAAGTGAAAAGTAAACAGAAAGAATAGCGCTGTGATTTTTTCCCTCTCCTTAGCTTCATCTGTCGCAATCAGGTATTTTTGCTGCTGGTGTATATAAATCTATAATTTCTGTAATCTAGCAAATAAAAATAATTTGTTAACTAAAAATGATTTAGCCAACCAAGACTCCATAGAACGATTGAAGGCACTGTGTCCATTGTATTATAGTCAACCAAGTGATTCTACTATTAACCGTCACAGTCCATTTTAAAAATTGTTCTATAAATGAAAAATAATAAAAACTTGCATTTGATAAACTTTTAGGCTGCAGTGGAAAACCAAGCACAAAAGTAGCAGATTCAATCCAATCCTGATCAACTTGCACTCACAACTTAGTTTTTTTGTTTGTTTGTTTACAGACAGTAAGTTTGAGAAGTAATTATCTGGTGGACATGTTTTGGATGCTATCTGTGAGCCATCTTCAGAACTGTCTCTGGTTTTGGTGGTGATGTGTCATTCATCAGCTACTTCCTGAACTAAAGTTGTGAACTAAATAGAGACAAAATAATGTCCTAGTCGAACTGAGGGGGTAAAGAGTCCCCAGTGCCCATGGCAGATAAGTGTCCTTCAAGATTGACTGATTGATTTTTGTCAGTTACATTTATTCTTTCTTAATCTATTTTCTGTCATAATAAAATGTATTAGGTAATTTTGTTTTCTCTAAATACTGTTAAAAAGCAGCAGCAGCCTCCTTTACCCTCTAAAAAGATGCAAATGGTTTGATCCACACCTTTGATTGGCACTGCTTAAACATCAGGGATAAAGCAACAATCAGGAGGACAGATAGAATAGGCCTCACAGAAGGAAACATCAACTTAGGGAAAAAGTCTTTCTACAGGATAGAAAAATCAGGTAATCAACAACTCTTACAGTATGAGCCCATCAGCAAAGTTTGTATACCAAAGGCCCATAATGTGGTGCTACGTCCACACATATGATCTGCACACAGTTTTTAGTGGATAAATCAATGCTAATATCACAAATGGAAATTAAACTTGCCTTTGCAGTGAGATACTAGCCTGATGCATCAGTCGGTTTCATTTTACTTCATGGATACCGTCTAACATGGCATGATTGGGGCTTGTTTGCTTCACAGGAGGCGGGGACTTTTTAAAGCTTAACCAATCACTACTTTTTGGTCATTTTGTCGTTCAAGAAATAGAGCATTAACATGTGTTGCAGTGATTGTTGTTGTTTCTATGTTTTTTTTTTTTTTAAACATCTTTTTATTTCTTACATTTCATATGAGATGTAGAAAACACAGTAGTCTCAGCTTTTTTTTTTGTTCCCATCTTTTCCCTCCCTTCCCTCCCTTTGTTTGTCCCCTTGTTGTTTCTATGTGATAAAATTGCAAATTAAAAGATACAATATCGTATTCTAAGTTAACATTTGACACAATGTAAAAAAAAGAACACATACAGTCTGTTATCTCAACTTGGGTTGATTCTGGCCAACACACCACTCTGCTCCTTCTCGCTGATTGGACGACCATACTTCCTGCTTTTTGGGAACCGTTTGCAGTCCTGTGATACCTGATCTAGTAGCTGCAGTGAAATGAAATTGAGTGGAGGCACTAGGTGGCACCAGCCTGGTTAGTGAGATACTGGGGGTTTGGAACAATTTTGACCTAAAACGCATTTGCTCAGTTTGCAATGAAATGGTCAAAAAATGACTTAGAACATCAGACAATGCTTTTTATACAACACATAGTTTAACTGACAAAAAATCTGGCTTTGCTTAGCCTAACTGTCTAAATACATCACACGGTAATTGCATTGTAAGTTTATCAATAATTAAAGCCCCTTTAATGAACTGTCATTAACTGCACTCAAGTATATAGGTGCAAGAGTCTGCTCAAAAGAATACTGTATTTTTTCCTAGATGTGACACATTTTAGAAGTATTTTATCTACAATCTTTACTCCTTTGGTTTCCAGTTGGCCATTATTTGGTCATTGAGCAACAAAAACAATAGTCTTCCAACAGAAACAGATAAAAAACCCAGGCAAATTTATGGATGTCGTGAAGTAGGATATAAAAATCATTTGTGTTAGAGATCTTTCCTATCGTTTGTGTTTGTTCTCTCTTGATCTTATATTTGCAAATGTAAATCTTATCGCATCTTTGCCTTTGGTTGGAAGCTCTTCTCTGGTTTATTGTTTCTGCAAATTACACCCTGGTTTCCTCGTCTTCCCATTCACGGTCAAGGTCATCTCAGACAGTAAACCCAGCAGCTCACTTATCAATGAATCACAGCGTTTTACCCAGAATCCCTCGCTGCGTGGCCTGCCCCTCAGCTGCTATAGTGTGTCACCACTGGAGCGGGACGAGAAAGCCAATCCTCTGCGATCATATGATAATCTATGGTTCTTATGACAGATGTAAAGGGCCGAATCAATACATGTCCCCCTGCTCTCATTTTAAGTGCATCATTCATTATGCAGCAGCTCTCTATATGCATATTGTATTGAATAACCAGTGAACGCGATGGATATCCTGTCCGTGTAATCAAAACGCCCCAGTGTGTGCAGAGCTGTTTGAGATTGGGGGCCTTGCATCATTTGTTTCCTATAACTGTCTGATCCTTTGTTTATCGCGATGGGTGTGTCCAGTATTACAACACAGAAAAGAGTAATGGGCAGGGAAGGCTGGTTGCTAAGGCGATAGGTGTCATAAAAAGAGAAAAAAATGTGAAGCGTGTAGTTGCAGTTGATCAAAACCTGATGCCTCAAAACATCCTTGTCCAATCAGAAGAGCTAGTTTCATCTGCCGCCAAATAGACCTCCATTGGTGCAACCCTGACATATTTTAACAGGACATCATATTTGAACAGCTTAAAAGTTACAACAAAGGTGGAAGAATGCATGACTGTGGATTTTTTACATCTTTTCCAATCTTTTCTAATACTTGTGCTATTTTGTTTTTCTCAAATCAACAAATAAGTATCTATCCCACTTTCTTATATTATTTGATCTTAATTGTTAAATCAGAACTACCTTGTTAACCACATAAGGCACTAGCATTATTCCACTAAAATGCCTGACAAAAATAAAATTCAAACAGAATCTGTTTCTGTCCCTTTAGCACAAACAAATGGCTAGGGTCTTAGTAAATCTGAGGTTCAACAGTTTTAGCTTCTGAAGTCTGATTTACTTTAATTATAAAAGAGAACTATACCTATACAAAAATTTAAAACATATTTAAAACACCTGTGCCTCAACTTCCGACCAACACCAGGCGTTCCCTAGCGTGCATGTTATTGGTTGGTGGGAAAACTGGAGTGCCCAGGGAAAACCACCCAGACAGAAGGAGGAACATGCAAACTCTACACAGAAAGGTCCGAGCCCTTCTGTGTAGAGTTTCTGTGTGAAAAAAAAAAACAAAAACGTCTTTGTAAGTCTACGCAAAAATTAGAAAAAAAAAAGTGTAATTACACAAGAGAGCTGTAGGGGGAGCGCTACCACTAAAGTTACCTAGTTCTGCTTTAAATTGTATCAACAAATGTTAGTAAGATTTGGGCTAGGGTCAGTTAGTAACAGTACTGTATTTTTAAAAACATATGTTTTGAGGGGTGTGAACAGAACACCAGGACCCGAGCATTGCATGCATCCATTCAAAACTGGATTTGAATAAATTTAATTTTGTTGTTTATTGTGTTGTATAATCCAAAATCACAAAAGCACTATTTTCATTGCCAAAAATATCGAATAATCTCTCAACCTTCAGATTAGGCTTTGTGACTTACTTACTTACTATTACTTACTTACTTATTACTTACTTTCTTAGGGTTTCTAATTTATTTCTCTTTTAATAGTGGCCTTTATTTTCTAAACTTTTCTCTTGCCATGAGAGAAATCAAGAAACAATTGTTGACTTGCTGCCTGTGAATTAAACCAAAGTGCACTTAATGGGTTCAGATTACTATCCAAACACATTATTAGATCTTATTAAGCCCTTTCATGCAATAAGCATTAAGCAGTACGCAAAGCAGACTGCCATACATTGTAATGGACAAATTAGCAGCAGCCAAACAAGAATGGGAATAGCAGTGGTTTAGATAACAGGCGATCCATCGAGAATGGGCTGTTTGATTTGAAAACACAGTGAGAGCATAACGAGCTAAATGTTAGAGAATACAATTAGTCCAAGACAACTGGAGAAAGATATTGTTCATAGTTTTAATGCATGCACACAATGCATGTTAATCTATAAAATAAGTACAGAATCAAAAATCTATTTCAGATTTTTTACAAATCAAACTAAATTAATAAATGCTGTGTTTGAAATGTAGAAGTGGCAGTTTTGATTCAAGACTTTTATTAGCCATATTGAATTCCAAATGTCATATTTTAACTCTTTTGAAAGGGTCTTCAAACTTCTTTCATAAAAGGCCACATGTTGAAACCCAGACGAAATATAGGGTCAGTCTTGACACTGACATTATCAGTGAGAAATTCAAATAGACTTGGAACATATAATATTAACATGAGCCACAAGATGAAGTTGTTTTTATCAGGACACTGTTACATTAAGCACAATGGCAGAGATGAGACAGGATTTAGCTTACAGCTAATTTCCATCTGTTGTCCTTTGATTGGGAAAGACAAGGCGCTACTGGGCATGTTTTTAGTGCTAGGGGAAACCGGAGCACCCAGAGAAAACCTACATAGACAGAGGGAGAACATGCAAACTCCGCATAGAAAGACCTCAGGAGTCGATCTTAGAACCTTTTTGCTATGAGGTCAGAATAACAACCGCTGTGCCACAGTGTGACCACATGTTATGCGTTTAGACTTAGAATCACAATAAAATAAAAGTGTAAAATGTATTATTTCCCATCCACCCATCCATCGATCCATCACAGGAACAATTCTTCCATAGGTCTGAAGGCCTTCAAAAATGTCTCTTTGATGGGTTGTATTTGGCGCTTGGGCTGCAGTTCAGCCTTTGTTAAAGTAAGATTTACTGCAGAAATGCCATACTTACCAGCCAATAAGAGCAGTGAGATATCTCCAGACTCCGCCCCCAGTAACAGCTCTTTGAAACAGAAACACAAAGTAACCAATGTTTGTCTTTGTTGTTATGCCTTTTCAGACTTAATTTATAGAAAGTAGAGACAAACTTGGATAAGACAGACTGTGAAATAAAGGTTTAGTTCTGAGAATAACAGTCATGGTTCTGCATTTTAATCCCTTTTTGACAATATATTTGGTGCAAAACTGATTTTAACTTGATCTTCTATCCAACCTATGCAGGGGCTTATTCATTAAAGGTGCACTGTGTAACTTTTGACCAAAACTAGTGATTTTTGTGATTTTGATTTTTTGTTGCTCTACAGAAGTAATGAAACTATTCTTCTGAGCAGGTTTACATGACCACAAAATTGACTCTTATTTGACCTAGAGGAGGACTTCCTTGTATATTTTAATAGAAAAGCTGTATTTTAGGAGATTAGCTGTATTTTTCACAATAAGGCATAAAATCTAATCCCTGTTCAGAATGTCTAAAAGTATGCTTTTAACATTCTGTTTCTACTGAATTTTGTAGTTGACTTTTCACCCTCCCCAAGTTACACAGCGCACCTTTAAGTTTATGTCTTGCCCAAAGACAGTATGTGTTATCAATCTTTGTCATTTAAGCCAAATTAAACCAAGAAACCACGACAATAAATGTCTTGTGAACCACAACTGGTAAATGCAGCATCCTTTGAGAACCAAACCCAATGCCCCACCCTACTGTCTTACAAGTATCAAAACAAACTATTCTTAGATCATCAAATCATAGCTAATATATTCAAGCACATCCACAAAACAAAAATCACTTCTTCTTCTCCTTAATGCTCTTTTTTCCCGCTCACTTGCAACGCCAAACGAGAAAAATATGCTATTCTTGTCATCAAATGTGCTCTATGCCTACATTTGCATTTTATATCTTTGCCCCTTTGGTAATCAGAATGTGAGGGATCTAGTTAATGACGCGCGACAGCTCCTCTCCAAACGCGCCGTGATGAACTGCTTGAGCCTGCCCAGTAGTTACATTACATTTCCAACCAGCTTACCACATCAGCATGCAACAATATGTTTCCCTGCCCGCGCGGCGTATTACAGAGGCTACCGACTGTGGGCATTTAATAAAAAAAAAAGCTGTTAAAATACGACGGCGACAGCGGACGGTCACATCGCCGCGGGCAACAGAGCTAAATCTACGCTAAAGTATATTCAAATCCCGCCCCTGTTTTCCCCTGTCAGGAAAACACCATTATGTGTAGTCATTGGATTTTATGATTACGCATAACAACTTAGCCGCAAATATAACAACAAGCAGCCAACTCAATTATGGAAGCGGTGCAGGTATGATTATGCTGCTTCATTTTAGGCCTGGCTGGGCTGGATAATGATGAAGATGATGGCTTCTTGTGGACAGTCAAATATATGCACACACCTGTAGGTTTGCTCTGTGTGTTTTGCTGTGAATTGGATTTTTTACTGGATGTGGTTTGTAAGATGACATGGTACTTAGCTACACAAGATTTTTTTGGGGAAAAAGAACTTGACGCTTTCTTACTTTTGGCATGAAGGACAGAAATACTACTAAAAATACAGGTTGGTCTTGACAAAAGCTATCAATAACATTAAATTATTTCAACATTAACATACAGTATCTAACATTCTGTACGGAAAAAGTCAAGATTCCATTTGCCTGGGATCCAGAGTCCACGCTTCAGCAAATTGTGAAGAGTCAGCCTGTTCTCACAGATAAGCGTGTCAATACCATGCAATTTAAACAGCGTGTCACATGAACGTCATTTCTATTTTTTGTGTGTGTATTTTACGCGTTTCTGTCCTTGTTAATTTCAATGGTGAATGTAAAGACTTGTTAGTATTCATGAATACTAACACAATCCTAATCCTAAACTTAAACTACTCCAAGTCTCAGACCTAAACTTACCCATTTTTGCAACTTCAGACCTAAAAAAACCTCCCGTTTGTCCTCAACCACATCGCGTGTCCAGACCACGCCGGAAAAAAACGGACATGCAACTGCACGCCAAAACAGGCAGAGGGCGTCGTCATGACACGCAATTTGTCATGGCGTGGTATAGACACGAAATCCATGAGAACACGTTGGAAGAGTGGGTCTGGTTACTACGCCCTTCGCCTTTGTTTCAGATCAACTCCACAAAAGACCAGGCAATCAGATTTGCATGACGCACATGAAACAAAGGAGCGGATTGGTTGTCTGTCATTTAGACCAAAATCTATTATGTCTATCACTTCCACATGATCTTTTTTCAATATATTTCCATGGATTATTGTTTTTGTAAGCACCCATATTGGTTTGCATACTGGAGACGATGTCCTTGATTGTCTCATTAATCTGTCAGTCATGCTCACTGAAATTCAAAAGAGGGACATGATGACCAGATGGCTGGGAACTTTCTCAATCCAATTATAAAGCTTTCTAGTTGCTATAGATAGTCAAAAGCAGCGCTCTGATTGGCTTAGCAAGGGTGGTCAACTTCAATTTAATTGACTTTATTTCGAGCTTAGAGCCAAAGAAATATTACATGGTTTATATATTTTCAGTATAGCACATCTCTCAAAAAGGAGTGGGTAGAAGGCTAGCTTATTATCCCACACCTATTTGTTAAAACCGTACACTGTAAGAAGTAATAAGGCAGCTTAACTTAGAAAGGTAAGTACAATTTCTGTGTCAAAATTTCAATTAAACTAATTTATGTACGTTGTCTGTTATTCTCTTGCTCACTCTCTCTCTGTCCCCCACGCACTCTTTCTCCTCTCAGTTTTCCTCTATCTTTTTCTTTCTCTATTTTGTTCTTTTTTGTTCTCTCTCTCTCTCTCTCTTCTCTTCTCTCTCTCTCTCTCTCTCTCTCTCTCTCTCTCTCTCTCTCAACTTAAAGGTTTAAGTTGAAAATATGACTCACATTGTTATTTTAACTTATTGATTTTTTTTATTTTTAAAAATGCAAACTGCATAAATACCATAATATTGCATAAGGAAGAATACTTACATTGCCCAATAGCTAAATGAGCTTTTTTTTTTCATTCTGCTGTTAATAAAAATCTGTTCTGAATTCATAATTGCAAGTGCCAAAAGACCTGTGAGAGCTAAGATGTATTTACCTTCTTCCATAAAATGACATACCCCAGCATTAATAATGTATATATAACGTGTGATGTCTATAAAAGCAAAACACTTTTTTTCCCTAAAACATTTCAGACTCAGAAGTCGGAGATAAAAACATAAAATATTGTAAAGTTGTGGTACGTATAGTTGTGTTTCCCTTATTCACAGCAAATAACAGACTCTTCAAGTTCAAAGATCAGAAACAGATCCGACTAAAAGGGCAGCTTCTTCTGCGTCATGAAAGAGATGTAGATTCTCTGCAACAATCGTGGAGCCAAATTACAGTGAATCAAGAGGCCATTTGTTGTGTTTATGTAAATAGTTTTCTTGGTGTTGAATGAAAGGTCATGACTTTCCATTATTTCCAGACAGTGTCGTATCGGAAAGATGGACCATTTTCATTTCAACATCAAATTACCTCACATCACAACCACAAGACTCAAATTGTCTCCATAATGGCTTTATTGTAGGTTCTGTCCAAGCTGGCATTTAGCAAATATTGAATTGGTGGTGACGCAAACAGAAACTATATTGTGTTTCTCAGCAGAAGTTCTATTGCAGTCATGAAGACCGTGTCATCTTTTTGTTTGGTTTGCTGAGGAAAGCCAATTTTAGGAAAAGTTTCTATACAGAACAACAGCTTTATAATACCAATATGTTGCTTTACAGTTATGCAACACACAAAAAGATAGCATAGTTATATGTTCAGATAAACCAGCTTGCATTTTAACAATGTTCTTGTTCATGATTTTAACCGTAAAAAGTCATGACTAGTACCACCAGCAGGAGTCTTGTCCCTTTTAGTGCTGACTCTGACATTAGAGGGGGGGTCGATCCATGTTTAGTCCTGACTCTGGCACCAGCAGGTCAGTCCATGTTTAGTCCTGACTTTAACGCTGGATGTAGTGTACACAGCAGGTTCGGTTCTTTCTAAGTCTGTGTACACCAGATGTTGTCATCTGCAGTCCGGTTTTGCCACGTGGATTCACATAGATTCCCTTAAGAACTCTCGTATAATGAATTGAAAGCTGCAACAGACCGCTGCGGTCTTCGGGGAAAATAGACTTCATGCGTATTCTTTCCGCAGACCCGCAGGGCTCCTTCACTCGCATCCACATTCCTCTGAGGTCAGTGTACATGGGCACATTGGTTTTTGGTGTACATCCAGGGTAAGGTCGGACTCTGGAACCAGTATGAGGTCGGTCCATGTTTATTCCTGATTCTGGAACCAGCAGGAGGTTGATCCATGTTTAGTCCTGGCTCTGGCACCAGCAGGATGCCGGTCCATATTTAGTCCTGACTCTGACACTAGCAAGAGGCTGGTCCATGTTTAGTCCTAACTCTGGCACCAGCAGGTCGGTCCACGTTTAGTCTTGTTTCTAGTACCAGCAGGAGGTTGGTCCGTGTTTAGTCCTGACTCTGACGCTGGATGTACACAGACTGCAAGGCAGGTTCGGTTCAGGAAATGTGCGGGTTTCTTGCAAAGTCTGTGTACACCAGATGCTGTCAACTGCGGTCCGGTTTCGTTCAAAGCCATGCAAATTCACATAGATTTCCACAAGAATGCTTGTATAATTAATTGAAAGTTGCACCATATAGCTGTGGTCTCTGGGAATAATAGACTTCATGCGGATTCTTTCCGCTGACCCGCGCGGCTCCTCCACTCTCATCTGCACTCCTCGGAGGTCAGTGTACATGGGCGCATTGGTTTTCAGCACTTTTTAAGTTCTGCGGGACTCACATCGAACTCGCATTCAGTGTACATCCAGGGTAAGGCCGGTTCAAGTTTATCCCTGACTCTTGAACCAACATGAGATCAGTCCATGTTTAGACCTGACTCTGGCACCAGCAGGAGGTCGGTCCATGTTTAGTCCTGAGCCTAAAACCAACAGGAGATTAGTCCATGTTTAGTCCTGAGCCTAAAACCAACAGGAGATCAGTCCATGTTTAGTCCTGAGCCTAAAACCAACAGGAGATCAGTCCATGTTTAGACCTGACTCTGGCACCAGCAGGAGGTCGGTCCATGTTTAGTCCTGAGCCTAAAACCAACAGGAGATTAGTCTATGTTTAGTCCTGACTCTGGAACCAACAGGAGATCAGTCCATGTTTAATCCTGACTCTGGCACCAGCATCAGTCCCGTCCATGTTTAGTCTTGACTCTGGCACCAGCAGAAGATCAGTCCATGTTCAGTGCTGACTTAAATTTGAAACAATATTTGAAACAATTTGAATGTCAAACTAACCAAATCAGAATTAAAAAAAAAAAACACCAGCATTTTGTCCACGTCTCAACTTCACCACCACCAGTGAACAGGTAAGAAATATGACACAATCAAATGAGAGTTATGTTACAAACATTAGTCAAATTCGACAATGTGTGATAATTCTGTGTAGCTTGTGGTTATTCCGTCCAAAGGTGAAAATTAAATTAACCTTTTAGATAAGAGCATAAATTAGCTGTGTCGGCTGCAGGCAGACTTAGCACAGCGGCTAATCTTGTCTCTTTTCAGTGATAGTAGCCGGCGGGCTTTAACCTCAAGGGCTGCATTCCTTTTGGGGGCTTGGTTGCATTCTATGGTGGATTGAAATACGTGTGATATCACTGCTGAATATTGTACCGTTTCTTAAATTAGACTTGGAAACATGTCCTTCCCCTGTGGCTCCTTGTGAGTAGTTTGCGCTGCTAAAATGGCTTCAGAGGGAGTGCAGTACGTGACGAGGGAGTGCCTCAAAGTTCCCTGGATACTGCAGGCGTCATACAAAGCGACAAGCCCCACACATTAAGTTAAGCCAGCTCTTATGCAGACGACATACAATACACACATGCAGAGGGTCTCAAAGGAATGACTGACCTTTCACCCCAATACTTCCAGACAGTAATTAAAGGCTAGTGGAGTGTATTATGTGACTGGGACACAGTTGGTCGGATGAAGTAGTGAGAGAGGAGAGACTGAAATAGATTTGTAGGACAGTTGTTCCAAGGACTTTACAGCAAGTGACTTGTCAAAAAATGTTTGCAATTCGAAGAGATAAACTCAAGACTAAACCAAGTCTGCTTTGACATTTGTAAAAGTTTAAAGTAGAGCTGTAGTCCTTTAGTTGATTAGTCGATTTATCAGTTGATGGGTCTTCAACGACCAAAACTTGTATTAGTCGACTAATTATAAAGTTTTATATTGAACAGGGCAAAAAAGTATAGTCATTTAGTTGAGGATTTGGGACAGGATCACTGGTCTGATCTGTTGTTGTCTACCTAATACCATGCTTCTAATACATTTTTTGTATAAGTTTTTGTTTTTGCATGACCTTTATTAGATTTTTGGTATTTTTGTTTCGTTAAGATAAATAGAATAAAACATACTTTTTAGCCTTAAAGCTTTAGCCACGCCCCATTTTTAGTCAATTAATGGGTTGTTAGACCATACCTTTAGTCGACCAAGAATTTTTTTTTTTTTTTTTTTGGTCAACTTCACCCCCAGTTTAAACTATGGGTGATAAGTGTATAATGAACCCTTTGCTAAAATATTCACCACATTGTCCCTTGAACTTGGCATGGTAGTGCCACACGCTCATCTCCATAGGTTTGTGTAGCATATCTAGGCTTTTTACCCTTATAAAATGCAAAGTTCGAAACAATCACTTTACCGATGTAGATCAAACAGCATGTGTCCATGGGTGAGTTTTAATGCCCAAACGTGGCAAACAAGTTTGTTTTTGGGTTGTGACCGTGCTGGTTTAGCTCTGCTCATCTGGAGGATTTTGGATTATTTAGTTTTTGTTCATCACCTCTGTCTTTTATCCAGAGCCAAATATATATGCAGTTTAATACTATCTACCAGTTCTGCAGTTGTGTACAGGAAGTCATTAAATCTGTTTCTATTAATAAGCTGCTTTAAATCAGTTTTGTGATGAACAAAATATAAACCTATGAAATTATCCATAATATTTTCTTTGAGATAAAATGCATCTTACTTCTGTGAAAGTCCCAGGCTCTTCTATTTTCTGTAAACAGCAGCACATCCACTCTTTAAAATGGCCGACATTCCTTCCGCTGCTCTTCAACCTCGCCCCAAAATACTGACGAACACATCTCAATTGACTTCACAGGCCTTGGATGACGTGGTTCGCTCAAGGATTAGAACAAGTATGTGGGCTGGCTCTCATCTAAAAACATGTTGACAATGTGAAGATATGTCCAAGAGCCCACGTGTTTAAAAGATAATTTCATGAGATTAAGTTAATCAAAGAGCAGACAGGTGACCCAGGGAAGTAATACCGGAACAATAAAGAGTTCACAAGAAGTGTTAATCCTCTTAAACCTAAACACGGACACATGTCAGCCACAAATGTCAAGCCAAAATATGCAGCAAACTTGATTGTGGTGCCAGTGGAAGGATGCCAGGGTGTCTGGGAATAGAAACAGCCAATCACAGCATTAGTTAAAGATGCCTGGAGTCCATGAGTTTACATTGTGAGGTTAGCTGACACTGCTTAGGATGCACACACAGTTGTACATCTGTTAGAATCTGTGGTTTCAAATCTATTGTTCATTAAAGCTGGGGAACCTGATTTTCACACAGCAAAACAGAAAGAAGCTATATAGATCTGTCTAACAAGCTCTCGAAAAAAACAAACAAACAAACAAACATCCACATGGAATCATTTTGGCAGGCATTAAGTCTTAAAAACATGTTTTTATAGACAGCAAAATGAAACTGGTGGACTGTTCAAGAGATCTCAGTCTTGTGTAGGTCTGCAATTTTATCCCTGGTTCTTAGACAGCTCTTTTGTCTTAGGGTAGTTTGCAGACTGGCTGTTTGAGGGTGTGAACAGAATCTCTTTTAAACAGACGACAAGTTCAAATAGATGGCACTAACACAAGTAACAAGTGAAAGATAGAATTAACTTCTTTTAGAAGACGTTGCAGGCCTGTGAGGGGCAGAATTCTTGATGGATATGTGTCCAATTATCAATTTTCTGCAACAATATACAATGACCAACGTTGCATTCACAGAGCAAAAGTTATTCTTATAGATGTGCATCACCCTTCTCATCACACGTTTTTTCTTTTGGAAAAGATACCTCAGCATCAGCTGTAGAACATCTAGGATGCTCAACAGCTTTTTTTTCACAAATGCAAGGCTTTAAATAAGTGGTTTTCTCTGAGCCAACTCAAGCAAATGAACTCACAGAACTCTGAGCTGTATGGTTGTGATGTGGTCTGGATGTGTTGACTGATTGTCTGCCAGATAATATGTATTTTTAAGTTATTTATTCTATTCATTATTTGTTATACACTGGTTTTAAATGACAATTAAGTTCCTTCATTCATTCATTCATTCGAAGCGCTAGTTAAAAAAATCTTACAATCTGTTTTTTGTGATTTTTTTTCTTTAGATTATGTTGGATAGTTGGAGATAAAACATACAGACCTTTCATCTTTTTTGTGGGACAGCTTGCACAATCGATGGATGTCCAAATATATATATATTTTTTTTTCAACTGTATTTTGAAGCCAAAATAGTCAGTATGACGATTGTTCCATTGTGCAGATCAAATGGATTACACAAGTTTTTCTATTGAGGCCTGGTCATCTGCTTGTCTCCATGGAGATGACATTGCTTAAGAATGACATGCTAAAAGGTAACAGTACATTTTATAGTGGCAAATCCTTGAATACTTGATTACCATTCTAGGCAAGACAATGATATCTCCATGGAAACAAGCAGGTGGTAAAAAGTTCCCTCTAGAGAACCTAAATTTACAGTAAGTGGGAATAATGGGCTTCTGTCCCAGACATTTTCTAGGTTTATAAACGGTTTAATTGCAATGTTTGTCCTAGCTTTGCCCCACAGTTCTTTTTCTTTATTATTATATTATTTAATCTTCATGCATTTCCATGTTTGTAGTTATCCTCATGCCTTTAATGTGTCTATTTATAATAACTAGAGATCATTTACTAAAACTCTCTAATGGCTTTTGAAACACGAGTAAACATAGACACCAGCAGGACAGTCGTTCCTCCCTGTGGCAGAGGCACTGGGGCCAATTATATGCCCACACCAGAGCCGGATGTGAGTGCCCAGCTGTCCGAGCCGCTGTGCCCAGATGTGCTGCTCTGATCCTGGGGTGTCCATGCTGCTCCCAAAGCCCTGATGCTCCTGGGACCTGGGACACATCTGAACCTCAAAAACTAATCAAACAGGTTAACTCCATTTGGCCGCTGTTAAACGGTCACAGTCACTGCAAAAGTTAACATAGACAATTATTAGGTACATTTTGTTTCTCCCATATAAAGTTTTTAAAGCAGAACCAGAAATACTCTATGCATTTTATTAATTATTAATCTTTTTTGACTTGTAAGAAAGAGTTGTGTGAGTATGACTATTTGAGATCAGAGCTGATTGGTTGACAAGCTTAGTTAACAAAAATATAATAAAAGAAAACATCCATGACCAAGGCTCGCTCCTTGTGGGACGTGCCCAAAACACCAGGCGTCCAGAAGGCACCTGAAACAATTGGCCTTAAACTTTTGTCTGATTTTGTGTGGCCTATAAAAAAACAGAACAGAAATACGGACAGAAATGTGTCACGCTTTGCTGTGGCTAATTCTCCATTTAAGTCTACAAAAGTTTTCATTCATCAGCTTTTTTTGCTCATAGCTCAGAGTCAAACTGTGTGAAGAGTTTTTCATTATGCTTTATGTGCTGTGAAAGATCAAATGATCAGAGACTCCCACTCTCTCAACCAAACCTGTGTGACCCATAAGGAAACATGCCCGTCTATGCCCACTTCGTACCAGAGGCACACTTGGTACCTTTAGCTTTAATTCTCTTACATTGTGTTATTCGTTTTATAATTTTATTTAAACACAGACAAAACTAAAATATTAAGCACAACCCCCCCTTTCAGATTTCAACAAAGCAAATGATTGTAAAATTAAATTATGACTACTTTAAAGCTGTAATTGCCTGATTAAGCTAGTTCCAGCTGCTAACTGTTAGCTTAAAATGGCGATTAAAAAGTGTGGCGTTTTGGGCTTTCAATTGGCAAACATTTGTGAAATACCTTCATAAATATCAATATAAATAAATAATACTAACTGTACACTTACAAGTAAAGATTTTAAATGTCGTAATTTCGACCTGTGCATGCGTACTTGAATCAAAAGGTACAAAGTGGGCAGAGCTGACAATGCCAACTCTCCCGACTGCTTGCTATCAACAAGTCTTTGCTAAAAACATGTCCGGAACAAAAATCTAAACAAATTATACCATATAAATTGTAAACGTTTTCAAAACAATTCCCATAAAAAGGAAGTTAAAGCCTTTGAATAATAATAGGCATAGTCTAATGTGTCAAAATGGCCTTTAAATACAAATAATGCATGATACAACACTTTAAATGTCTTAAATTCAAATAGTGAGTGCTTACTGTAGTCTTACCAGTTTTTCTCCATTATCTCCCTGTTTAAACTCCAAAGGTGGCCTTGTAAAAGCTGGTCTCCTGTCTGCTGGTGTTGTTAGCACTGCTGTTCTGTGAATGCTACACTAGGACCTCATGAATAATTTGTGCTGAGGAGATGCATTGCAGTGTGCCGGCCTGAATAAGCAGCTCCAGAGGTGTTTTCTCTGCACCACCATCTGCTCTGTGCTTTGGATCCGCTCCTCGCTGACCTGCTGCCACACTTAAAGCAGGCTTGTAGATCATCAGGGGTGTACAAACTTTGGGAGTCAATAAATAAATACATACATTTGCATAAATCATGACTCAGCACAAATTAATCTAAAAAGAAACACACTGGGAACAAACTGCTTATTTATTGATTGTTAGTACAAAGATTCAGGTTGTATTCACTAAAGCGACATTGTTTAAATACTTGACTTTGCAAAATTACCAATATCACCCCTGTGATCCAGAAAATTCCATCTTGATCAAGAAAAATACTTTTTGCACCCAGTCAGATCTGTCTTGTCTTAAGCAGGAGTTCTTAAACTTTTTGAGACCAGAGGCCTGTACTACGAACATCGCTGAACTTATCCTGAATTAGTTCATGAGCCTCTCTGGATAAGCTGTCCTACGAAACGAGTTCATAACTGGATGTGTTAACTCTGGATTTTCTCAATGAAGCCCTATGCGTTCACAGAGCAAAACGTGAAGAAACATCAATCATAAGGTAAGGTAAGGTAGTGTTTATTAAGGACAATGTACAATTACATTAAGCACAATGGCAGAGATGCTTATACTAGATTGTAGCTGACAGCAGAAGAGAGGGGAGGCACATTGGACATGTTTTAAGTTGCAGGAGGAAACCGGAGAACCCGGAGAAAACCTACGCAGACACGGGGGAACATGCAAACTCCACATAGAAAGGCCCCGGGCGGATCGGAAGTCGAACCCAGGACCTTCTTGCTATGAGGCCAGAGCGCTAACCACTGCGCCACCGTGTCGCCCATGAAGCAAAATAGACGGGTATAAAAATCTAAGCGAAGGAAACAGGCTGAACCTTCAAGGGAAGTTAATCACAGACACAGAAATTACACTACAGAGTTCGCCTCAAATGTGCAGATATCACCAAACATTTAACAGATCGACCACTTAGTCTGAATGAGCTGTGTCCTTAGACAAGTGTCTTTTGTCTTAGTCATAGTGATGCGTAAAGTTGCACATCTAAATGTTTAGTCGATCATTATTTCTTGACAATGAAAGTGTTATTAATCATCACACAGATTAAACAGGATTCTTCAGTCTAGTTACTGTTACAAATACAATCTCATGGCTCCTCTTTATAAACAGGCTACATGCCCTCTCTCCTCTCTCTCTTCCCCCTCTCTTCACAAACGCCTAAATTTTTGTCTACGATTGGTCAGCGCCTTGTCTTTTTAACTTATTCGGGAACTTATCCTGGTCCAGAGCAGGTTGCGAGTTTGTTTCATGTTGCCATAGAAATCTGCCCCGCTAGGAAGTGATTCATAGGACCGTCAGACCAGATTTAACCCAGAACTTACCTCGCTAAACCCCAAATCTAGCTTCGTAGTACACGGCTCAGGGACTCCTCATACAAAAATACCTCAAGGACCTGATTTTGTTCTTCACAATAGCATGACGATAACATTGTGACATTAAGGCTATTATTGTATCAAAACTTGAATGAAAGACTACTTCCCTTGGTCATATTACTGTTGTTGCCGTCGTCGTTGTATTCAAAATATGTCATGTTAGTTTTGATAATCAATAATCATACGAAATTGTAATATTCAAATTATGAACAATCACTGCTGTGAAGAACACCTAACACCTTTTTACGTTTGACTTAAAAATGAAAATAATTAAATCTACCTGTCATTCAATAACACAAAGCATTATGTCAACAGTATCAATGTACATGACCAAAGTTACTTGCTTTCAACCCAACTAAATAAATAAACATCTGCGGTTAGCTCAGGTCAGCCTCTGTGGCACAGTTGAATTAGTTTATTGTCAACTGCTTCATATTGACATCATACCTGGAGGGCTCACACACATAATGAATTGGAAATCGTTACTCGGGGCTATAACCTGACATTGACATAAAGCAAAAAAGTCCTGGTTCACCTTCGACTCAAAGAGGAAGCGGGGTGTGCAAGGGTGTAATTAATGATCCCGCAAATAGCTTCAGTTCTGCTTAATGACAATGTATGTGTTAAGAGGCTGTCCCCTTTGTTACTGTGGGGGTGCGGATGCTGGCAACACTGGCTCCCAATAGGGCCCTGACAGGTAATTCTACATTTTGAAATGGTAATGAAGCATAAAGCATGACTGGATCACATCGGAGGGAGCGCAGATCTTTTGGGGTGTTAACATGCAGTTGATCATGAACGCAGGGCCAAACTTTAGCCGCGCAGAGGTTACAAGCCGGAGGGGCGTGACTTTCCCCTGAGCCTTGCCACTGCGGTCGTTTCCTAATTGCCGGTTTAAAAAAATGGGGGCAAATGAAGCCGGCATGACAAATAGCGTCAAAACACGTCCTGCAGGTTAGAATGTGTTTAATTTGAGATGCACAGACAGTAGAGGCAGTAAAAGAAAGAGATTGGGCTGATGAAAGTGATTCCTGTGTGCAGTGAGCACAGAGAAACGTAAAGGCCAGTGGAACAGATCAACACTATGGATTGTCGCCTTATTTGTGAATTCACCAACAATCTTGTTGTTTCCCAAAGCCTTGGTACAATGCCTTGTCTTGGTCTTATCAGGGTGTGACAAGGCACTGACATCATCTAAAGCTGGCCACACACTGTACGACTTTCCAGTTGTGACTAATTCAAATGTGAATCTTGCCTCCACTCTAAACGACTGGACTGAGAGTGATTCTAGAATGACTGAGACCACACTCCGTGCCCCACCGTTGCCATTGTTTTTGCACATGTTTCTTTTGAAAAGGTGTAAACCGAAAGTTTATTTTGTCAGATGCTGTTTCCAGTGCCTCCTTGACGCTTTTCATTGGCTTCGAGGCTCCATGTTTGCCCAGAGGAGTGTCATAAACGATAAACAGCACCGGAGCGCAGTAAAAATTTGGCTTAGAAATTCAAACATGTTTAACAACTCGAATAGGTCTGACTAAGTGGTGCGACTGAAAATAATATGGGAAAATGAGCAAAGAGTCGGGTAGTGTGTGGCCAGCTTAAGAGATTGTAACATTGTACAAAAGATTTCTGACATTGTGAATAGGATAAATAAATACCCAATAGTATTTTGACATTGTCCAATAGGATTGCAGCTTTGTCCAATAGGATAAGTAAATATCCAATTCGGCTTTGACATTGTCCAATAGGATAAATAAACATCCAATTTGCTTCAGATATTATCAAATAAGATTTCTTTCAGAATCTTGTAAGATAATTTTTTTGTCTTATTAGATTCTTTCTGCTCTACTGCGCATGCTTTATGCAGAAAGACACGTTCTCCATTTGCTCAGCTGGGGAAACTTCTTTGAATAAAAAAATGAAATGGGATGAGAGCTAGCTGTTTGGATCAAGTATGAACCAGCATGACAGACGTCTGTCTCCTGAAGTTTGAGACAGTGTTTTTCTCGCCGTTTTTTTCACTCACCTGAATATAATTTTAAAGGGTCGTTGGGTCGATTTTCATTTACAGATGTGGATTTAGCAACATAACTTTTGTTTTCGCACAGTGATAAATTCTTGTAGTTAGCTGACAACAGTGCTTTTTTTACTTGTTTCCACTGTTTGTGTCAATGAGCAGCGTCTCTTTCTGCAGGCCGGGTGAGCGTGCATCGCCCCGATATTTTTGACTAGGGTTATTAGTTACAAATCTAAGTTAACATTCTGTGACTCACATTGTTAAGTTATATCAATATAAAGATTTAAGTTCATATTTTTTCGTTGAGGCTTATGACTTTTTACAGTGTGTTTTAATTATCAAAAGAGTCATCTAAGAGAGTAAACCTGAAGCTAAGTATAATCCAAATTATATCCCTACTTTCTCCAAGTAGATAGGCCAGACACCAACTCTGTATTGGCAATAAAAACATACAGCATGTAATTAACAACATGATTAACTCCATTCTGTGTAGTATAACATCTCCATGAAAACAAGTGAAAAGTGACACCTTTAAAGAAAGCTATACGTTTCCAATTTCATACACTGTGGCTTGTTGTCATAATAAACCAACAACAAATGCGGTGATAGCATCAGGACAAAGTTCAAACCCATTCAAAGTGTCCTCACGCTGACCTTTCACCAGTTTAAATCTAACTGTTCTCCACTCAAATTTCACATGTCTCTCTTCCCATCATGCAGCAGCGGCCTTGGGGAGCTATCCGACTCCCTCTCGCTGCGTTAAACAATAAGAGCCATTATTGTGCGGCGTTGTATCGTTCCCCGCGTCTTTGCCTCGCGTTTGCCAACAAGCGATATTAAAAACTGCAGCTGTCATTTTATCACCGCTTTGGCAGACAAGGACCTGTTCAGAGAGCTTTGTTTCACGGGGAATAATAATGACACGCAATAACACAAAGGGGAATTGTGTTGGCACGTGGTTAACTTTTGCTCGAGATTGGGAGGATTAGCCCAAGAACAATGGGAATCTTTGAGGGACTTAGATAAGCATATTGTGGGAATAGAAGGAGCGGAGGATTGGTCCAGAAAAAAGTTTTGGGGCCTGACTGGCTGATAAGAGACGCAGATATGGTCTTAGCGAACTGTGTGATGTCTGTGGAAATTAATTAAACCCTGAATGTCTTCAAAAACTAAAGTAAAGATCTGAAATGAGAGAAATCAAAGCAGCAATTATAAAATGTGAAGCTGTAGAATCTCCTTAGAAAGAGACTGTTTGTTTAGTTATTATTCTTAAGCAGTCGAACTTAGAAAGATGCACTATTCGACTTTTCTGGTTGTCTCATTGTTCAATGGTAGTAGCATGGCATTTTTGCAATATAGAGGTTGTGCAGATGACGTCACAATCTTCTAAATGCAGCAGTAAGTGTCAAAATGCATGAGAGAATGACCATTTTCTCTTTTACAAGCGCAAAACAGCTAAAATTGAAAATGTGAGCTACAGTCTAGGAAAAAAATACATTGGTTTGTATATAAAAACAAAATATTAATGAGTGTTAGAAAGCCTGATAAACAATAGGAACACTGAGGCTTTTATTACATTTCTTATGACATATTCATCTTATTCCCTCTAGCATCACACCCAGTTCAAAAATATGACCACGTTAGTTTATCTGTTAGTTTAACTACAAAATAAGATAAATGTCTATGTTGATAATTTATGCTAACTTCAGCACTGGAAAGAAAAGGGCTAGTATAGTTGAATACACTGACATAATTCTCTCTTTAAATAAGATATTTTTGAATCAGTTTGATGCAGAAATAATTTGTTGTGCAACAGTTGAAAGGTGCTAAATCTCCAACTACAGTTACCAAGCAAGCTAGCTAAGCTCTGCACAGTCGCTCTGCATACAGAAAAGCTACTTTCACTTAATTTCTTAATTTCTATGAAACAAAAACTAAGACACACATTTTATCAAGTGTGTTTTCTCATAACATGACATGTTCAAACAAACAAAATATGTCAGCACAGTATGTGTATCTGTAAGTAAAAAAAAAAAGAAACACAAAAAAAAGTTTGGCAATTTCTCTTCCCATTGAGTGATCAGAATCTTGTTTACAGAAGAGGAATCTGTAAAAGTTTTAGGAAACTGGAGTACCCACAGCAAATCTACACAGACACAGGAGAACATGGAATAACTTCATTCAGTTCCAGAGTTGAACCAAGGACCTTCTATCTATGAGGTGAGAGTGCTAACTGCTGTGATAGGACAGCACGTGGTTGGTGCACTTGCCTTGTTATCACTCAAATGGGAAAAAAGCAATTCTTTTCATTTCTGTTTCTTAATACTTACTTTTACTTTTAGAACATTCTAACATAATACATTCATTATATTGTATTGTCGTTGTGGCCTAATAAGTAGATTTTTTCCTGTCCTCTGTGGTGTAAGAGTTTACAATTTCCAGATCTATTGAAGACATGAAGAGGGCTGTTTTGAGAGTTTGCCCTCTAATAAACAATATAATAATGTTGACGGTCTTTGTTGCTCTTTGAACTTTACGAATCGGTGTGAAAAAGTGTGCACCAAAAGATTCATTTTGGTGAAAAGGGCAAAGATAAGACCCACACTTGTCTTATGCTAATAGAGTGTCTCAAATATTCATAAAGCAAGCTGCTGGCTAGTTCAGTAAACAACATAATGTGCTTGTAATATTGAATTAGATGTTGTTCAGACCTGTGGAATAAAAGCAGAAACTCATATTTTGTGTGAATGAGAAAACTACATCTGCCCACAAACTGATCCAAGCTTAAAGTGAAACTAAACATGAAATCAGTGTTTGCTTCTGAGTACAATCTAACATCTTTCGATTTTTTAAACAGCCTTTTGTTACCTGCATGCAACCGTAAAACCTACAGCTACAATGTTGAATCACACACTTACAGCAACATAAACACGCAGAATAAAGCATGTGTCCGTGTTGAGTGCAGCCGCTGTAGTGAACACCTGGTTTTCTGGAGTGTTTGTGCTGCAGGCATCAGTGTGATTTCTGTCTGTTTGAATGTCCACCACACACAGGGCTCAGGGCACAGATGTACTTTCACTGACCTTTACCTGCTGCTCGCGCCAGTCCCACACAAAGCAAAACAGGACATTTAATATGCAGAGCAGTGTGAAGTCCACCAGCTCCTGTTTATGTGGAGTTACCTGCTCAGTGTCTAAATGGGATTTCAATTGAGAAACAAGCAAGACAACCAGGTCCAGTATGTGTCCATATTTACAAAGCCTTGCAGGGTTTAAACTCTGAAATGTATATCAACATTTGAATTGTGTGTACATATGCACATTAAAGAATCTAAGTTAAAAGAGAAAGGAGATCTGACTCCCTTAACATGAGCATCTGTATATTGTGTGAACATACTTAATTTAAATACACTTTTAATGAAATAACAATAAGTGTCTTATGCATCAGATTATGGACAGTGTTTCAAAAATGCGGTTGTTCTGTTAGCATCCTGACATGACTCCACTCCATCTGACTTCTGAAAGTTGTGAGAAGCGCTTCTAAGAACATTCTTGTAAATAATCAGAGCAGGGCCAGAGTTTTCAGTCTGAGGCAAGTTTTAATACCCAGCCCTCATGCATGTTACAAATAAATACAGTATGTATACAAAGTATTACTTTACATTCACTGAAAGTTCTTTACTTATATTGTATGAGTTTTTTTGGACTCCTCAACAGCACAAGGCAAGTGAACACATGTTTTGGAAATAGCATTAAACTGGTTCAATAAAAGTAACGAATAAAGTCACTAACATAAAAGTCTATATGAGGGGTTGGGGTAGCCTGATGCATCAGTTAATTTCACATTGTGGAAACTGTCTGACATTGCAGTATTGGGGCTCGTTTGCGTCACAGGCGGGGACTTTTTTAATTTAACCAAACACTGGCTTATGGTCGTTTTGTCGTACAGAAATAGAGCATAAACATGTGTGTCAATTGTTGCTTTTTCTATGTGGCAAAAGGTACAATAGTATATTCGATGTTAATATTAGACAAAAGGTCAAAGGAGCGGAACAAATACAGTCTGCTTAATCCAGGTTGGTTCTGGCAACACACCACTCCGCTCCTGTCACTGACAACTGTACTTCCTGCTTTTTGGGAACCGTCTGCAGGCCTGCGATAACTGACCTAATAGCTGAGTGAAATGAAATTGAGCAGAGGCACTACGTCAGCCTGGCTGGGGTTGGGGGCCAAGAAAATAGAGAGGAGAAAGTAGGGATATAATTTGGATTATACTTAGCTTCAGGTTTACTCTCTTAGATGACTCTTTTGTAATTAAAACACACTGTAAAAATAATGTCTATTCAATAAAATAGACATTATTTGATGTTGTCTGTGGATTTTAAAAGATTTTGTTGCTAAGTTGAAATAACAACAAAAATGTGATGTTTATCTTCTCATGTTCAATAGCATCCCATTTTGTGAAAGTGAACCAAGACTTTAGCACCTAGACACAAGATGGTGATCGCCGGATGAGAAGTCACAGTCACAGTCACAGTGTAAATAATAGTTTGAGAAATTCATGAATCTTTCACACAAAGTTATGATTGTAAATTTACTTGTGTTGGGAAAACGTTCCTTGTCGAACTTCCCTCACACCAGGAGAGAAAAAGTTCTTTAAGTGCGACCACCAGTCCCTAGTTTACGTGGACATTCTTCAAATTCCACCTGGAACTAAGGAACTAAAATATTCTTCTGTACAAAACACCTCCATTTTAAACGAGCTGACATTTCAGGCCATCATTCTTCAAACAAGCTTACTATAAAACACATTTCAAATCTCCCATTACCATTTGAGGTGCACCAGTCGAGAGGCGCTGGTCACTGGACTCATTTGTACTCATCATAATTACCATCATTATATTTTCCTAATAGCTTAATATCCTGCAAATTGCTTCTGGGTCCGTGTGTGGTGCAGCTTTTGCCATCCCACCGACAGCTTCTATTGACAAAGTAATTATCTGAAGATCTAAAATAACCTTTAGAAAATGGTGAGCTGCTTGTTATTCATACAATTATTCTCTCTCTGTCTTTGCCTGAGGTGAGTCTCTGGACATGGACAGGAACATGAATATGCACTATTTTGACCATTTCTCTCTCTTCAATAGATGTTATATTTGTTTGGGGTTGTTAGGGTGACACAGGCAGACATTTTTTATTTATTTATTTATTTTTGTTCATGTTGGTCTGTTTTTTCTCAATAGATATTTATGTGAAAGTGACACACTTGCCCAGTCTACTCCTAAATTATTGATTCTGCTTGATTTAGAAGTACTGTATATCATTGGATTATTACATGTTTTTTTGTTTGTTTGTTTTTTGTTCTACAGGAGCAGCAATATCACTCTCTGCAGCTCACGTGATTATGACATGTTAAATAAAAGGAAAAAAAAAGTTGATTTAAGTCCTTAAAGTAGACCTATTGTGAATTTTTTTGAATATTTAGTAAGAAACTATAGCTTATATAAATCAATAATTCCCATTCCATTCACTGGAAAACACAAAAAAATATCTTGTGTTTTCCGCTGTTCATTGTAAATTTTTACTTTAATAAATCACAGACTTTAAATCACTTTTTTTTTTCTTTTTTTTGGGGTGGTGGGAGGTGCTTACATGACAATTTGGAACCGTATATGTTTTCCTTGGAATTTGGATTTTTGAGTAATTGCATGTAAATACAGACATGTGGCGGGGATAGGTGGTAAGTGAAGACAGGGATTTTCAGACCTCTACAGAATCAACTGCAGGACAATACAAGATGGCTCCAACATGCAGGAATCAATACAAATACAACTTTGGATAAGTAATGTTGAGAGAACATTGTACATTGTAACAAGGTTTAAAACACAGGAAAGCCGATTTTACATAATAGATCTCCTTTAAAAAATATAAATAATATAAAATATGCAAAATCTTCTGTTGAACAAATTTATTTGAGCTTTTTGCCCTATGAATGTGGTATCAGTTGCACTTAGATCAACAGATTTTAATGTTCTGTCTCTCGCAACAAAAACAAACAAACAAGAAATTTAAATAAATATTGGTTAGTACATTTAAACTATACATATATTTTCAGATTTGACTGGTCCCAATACAGTCCCAATAAGTGCTTTTGTGTGAGTACATTTTTACACTGATAGCTTTAAATTAAAGTTTTTTCTCCCTGTAGCATCCCCCATAGTGATCATTTTTATCCCTTCTATGACTACTAAATACATTATTGATGCTTAATGCACAAAGAAAAACATGAATGTATTTGTAGTTGTAATATTATGCGCGCTGCTTGAAACTCAAAGTTTGATAAACAGTGGAGTGAGTTTCAGAGCTGCTGCCAGAGAACATCGTGTTCCAGTTTGGCTCGTGTTACTTTATTCATGACTTTTTGTGATTGCATTTTGTTGGAACTAAACAAAATAATTAAACAAGTTTGACTTTGGAATTTTGTTTAACTGCTTTACCACAGCAGACATAAATGAGATATCAGGCCAGGTTACACATCAGATCTGTGGAGAGGCGAGCTCAGACCAAACAATAGGACTGAAGTTGTGCACTTTTTTCACAAATCACTTTATAAATATATACTTTTTTGTACTTTTGTGCAATTCACAGTGATCATCATTAAATCTACACAATGGCTGTGTCTGAATGTGCGCCCTAACAACTATATAGTGCACTATTCAGGGGTCACGCCATTTTGTAGCAGTGTCCAAATGACCAACATGTCAAAAGTAGTGCACTCAAAGGCTCTGCGCGGGAAACTTCAGCTGGCTTGTTTATATTCAAAATAGCCAACTTCTGTACTTATGAGTATTTCCTGTTCAGTTCATTTCTATGAGGTTTTCACTTCACACCAGTTTAAAGTGAATAAATATCAGAAAACCAGGCAGTGAACAGTGAGTTATGGTAAATGTCTCAAACAGTGAATGTCTTTTTCCGGAGCTTAAAAACCATCTGCATTTTTGCATTAAATTATAAAGTTAAAGCCACATTATGTAACTTTTTAGCTTAACTTTTTAGTTTAAACAAAGCATGTTTGTTTGTTTTTTTTTTTTTTATTATTATTTATTTATTATTTATTGTATCTTTTTCTTGGAATAAGACGTCCTAAAACTTGAAGTTGACTTAGATATCCCCAAAATGTATTCTACAGTATGTTCAGGAGGAGGGCCTCTTCAAATCTGCAAAATGACATGCGACTGATCCATCTACACATATGTACTTCAAAAGAAGTTATGCATAGAATTTTTTTTTTTTTTTTTTTTTTTTTACATTTAAACAATTGCGTTTGTGATGTTCCTATACTGCCAAACTGAAATAAAGACAAGAAAGAACATTTGACATTTTCATCGAAACAAGCTTAAGGGCATTTCACCTGCCCCCTATCTCCTCCCACAGTCTTGTATTTACTGAAGCCAGATTGGCCCTCATGGGGTTTTAATTTTGTTAAATGATATGGTTGTGTGTCATTGTGTGTAGCCAGGTTCTACAGGAATATGGAAGTATGGTATTTATTTTGTTAAACTGAATTTTAGAGCTCAGTATTACCAATCAGTATACTGATCACCGTAATTTATTTGCCAGTATTCAGAAAATTTAACTTGGTTGTACATGTAAGGTTCAAAAACAGCTATTTTAACAACAAAGATAATTGAAAATGTGCTCCTTTCTACAACAAAATATCACTAAACATATTTTCCTGTCATGTGAAGCACTTTGGAATACTTTATGTAATGTATGTTAACTTGCATTACCTTACCAAGAGACAAGGCTGTTTTCAACTTTGATTTTGCTTCCCTTCCCACACCTCTTTTTGCTAACGTATACCTTTTTATAATATACTTTAGAAGAAGATTAATTTCTACTGCAGATCTGTTCCTGTCACTTCTTATACATCACTAAAGTTGTTCCCATGTGGACTGCAGTTAGCTTAAGCATACTACCACCACTACAACAGCCTAGTCTCTCGCTGCCAGGATTAATACCACTCAAGAGCAGCGTCCTAAGCAGACACGACAAAAGACATTTACATTAGTCTCACATTGTAATGAATGGAGTTAATTACCACTGTCAGCCCGTACGTGTGAGCTGTAACAGATGAGGTCGTTTGGCTGTTGTTTGGCCCGTCACTGCGAGCGTTTCAGGACCAGAGGGGCTTGTTGGATGAAAAGGTCAGCAGTCCACTTCTGACAGAGGTGCGTGTGGACCACCAAAGAGCAAGGCATTTAAGGCTGGACCTGCTGCACAGAGAGCGACACCTCATCTAATACCTTTAGAAAACTCCGACGACTAGGCTGCTGCAGTTTTTTTAGATTGTGCACAGTCTTAGTTTAGATGTGTAGGAATAGCTAAAACAAAGTGAATATGAGCTGATTCTATAGAGCAGGGGTGCCCAATTTTTTTCAGCTCGTGACATACTTTTATCTAAGTACGGCCAGAAAATCTAGCTATGGATTTACACAGTTTTTAATTTAATTATGAATGTCGAAAAAGTAGATTTTTACACTAGTCTATACTAAAGACACTTGACCTATAGACTTTCTTTAACAGTGCAATAATGTTTCATTAAATTGTAAGTTATAAACCTGTTAAAAAGCACAGTACTTTGAAAACATTTTAAGTGGCTAAAACACTTAACACCAACAAAAAAAACACCATTAAAAAAGTTCAAGCTATCATCACCTCACTTGCACTTCAACAACTCTAGCCTATCAGTGATTGGTATTTACCATGGTAACAGTGAGGGGAGGGGCTTGAGAAATTCAGCTCTCCTTTGACTTGGATTAACAAACAAACTGCTGTAGGTTGGACAACACAGCGTAAGCAGATAAGATTATTGCTGCCGCATATTAAACTAGCGCTCATAAAACGCGCTTGTAGTTCACGCATATCGTGCTTGCAGATTGAGCGTGTAGTTCGCACTTAGTTTTGCACTTATGACACGTGGTTAAAGTTCTTATGACTTCACTGCCTCAAAGATGGTCCGATCAATCGTGTACATGTTAGTAGTGAGTGGCAAAATGCATGATGAAAGTCCAGTAGTGTGAAAGGACATTTTCTCAGTTTCCTTTCACTCCAGCTATAGCAGGTTAGGTATCCCAGGACAACAAACGGTTCCTCAAAAGCAAAAGTACGGTTGTCCAATCAGCGAACAGTAATGAAGCTGCGTGTTGGCCAGAACCTACCAGACATATATACAGTATATTCTCTTCTTTAAACCTCATGTCAAATATTAACTTTGATATGTTCCCTTTCAGTTTGTAAGTTTACCTCACAGAAACTACAACAACACATGTTTATGCTCTACTTTCTGGACTGCAAAACAATTCAAAAAGCAGCGATTGGTTAAAGCAAAAAAGTCCCCGCCTACCACAAACAAACCCCAATGATGTAATGTCAGAAGGTTTCCACAAAGCTGTATGAAACCGGTTGATGAGGTTACATATCGTAGGGGTGCAATGATGTACATGGTCCTGGTGAATCGTTTCGGTTTGGTTTAGTGCACTTGTGTCCCGTTTCAATATCGTTATGTAAACCTGTAGCACATGCAGTCACAGTCACATGGCTTCCTGTGAGTAAAATCCTGCACCAACACCACTCCTTGTGAAAAAAGTCATATGTTTTGTTTTTTTTTTTTACATGTTTTGAGGACAAATTGGAACTGACATATGTACAAAGAGACCAGTCAGCCTCTGAAAGAAACAGCCAATCAACTGATGTGTCAAAATACTGACACCAATATATCGCCCATGTCATTCTAACTGGTAGCACTGATATTTTCTCCTGTAGGATCACAACAGAACACATTTGACTCAACTGTGCTGAATATTGAGTTTGTAACTTTCATGTAACAAAAGAAAACAAGTAAATACATTTAGAAAGAGTAGGCTACATTTGATCAATTTGATGTCAGTTCATTATACATGTTTACGATATCTATTTTGCCTCTGTTGTATTCTGAAATGTTGGTTCATTTAGTGTTTTTTGTTTTGTTTTTTTAACACTGGTTGTCAGCGTAATATTTTACAGTTATATTTCAAAGTCATAGATAGACAAGTACGGTGTTATTTAAAAAGCACTCCTGTGGTTGTTTTTATCCCAGGGCATAATATTGCCATGGCAACAGCATTTGGGAGGGAAGAAAATCCGCATTGATCCGTTAATGTGTGATATAAAGTGACAACATGTTATTACACTGGTGAAGAGCTGAGGTGATGCACTTTGGATGACTTCTGACCTTTCTATAATGAATTAGAAATAATTTACTGTCACTTCAGGGTAATTTGTTTGTAATAAGAAGTCGTTGGCAGATGTAACCTATGACACATGAGTAAACCAGACTGAAGAATGTACGGAAACAGCACTGGGAAAGACATTGTGTCAATTAGGCTTTATGAGGACAATCCTGCTTCCTATTGTCAGCACCAAACGTGACGGCTAATCGACACAAAAGTATGAGTGCAGCTTCATGAGGAAGTGTAGTTGGTGTATTCTGAGAAATGACATTTCTGTTCATTTTTTTTTTTTTTTTTTTTTTTTTTTTTTTTTTTTTTTTTTTTTTTTTTTTTTTTTTTTTTTTTTTTTTTTTTTTTTTTTTTTTTTTTTTTCAGATTTTGGTATATGTTCATAAAAAAAAAAAAAAAAAAAAAAAAAAAATTATGAAAAATGACATGTTTCTGTTCATTATGTTCAAGGCGTTCCCAGGCCAGTCGAGACATAGTCCCTCCGACATGGGTCTTCATCAGAGTCACTCTTTGGGACATGCCCGGAACACCTCACCATTGAGGCGGAAACCTGAACAACTGCTAGGCCACCTCAGCTGGCTCCTCTAGAAGTGGAGGAGCAGCGGCTCTTTTCTGACTTTTGGCAGCTTGACTGAGTTCCTCAACCTATCTCTAAAGAAGCACCCAGCCACCCTGCAGAGGAAACACCTTTTGCTTTTATCAGTGATTTTGTTCTTTTGTCATTACTTAAAGCTTATGACCAAAACTGAGCATTGGAACGTAGATTGACCAGAAACAAAAGAGCATTACCTTTGGGCTCAGCACCTCTTCTTGTGCTCCATCGTTCCTTCACTCATGAACAAAACCTCCGACACTTGGAGTAAGGACTCTCCAGGCAGTGGCAGGGCAAGTGCACCTTCTTTTTTGTATTCAAATCTGTTCGCACCCGAGAGACAACAGGTGCAGGTGCTTAGTTGGAACAGCTCACACACTCACTCTTTTTTGTGCAATTTTATTTCTTACAACATTTTGGTCGACTGAGATTCATCTGGTGTTTATACTCCTTTTAAACCTCATGTTAAAATCAAAATGTACATTATTTTCCCGTTTCAAAGCAGAACTAAGTAACATGTTGACCTATATCTTTGTAAGTCTCCGTGATGGTTACATTATGTTTTTTTTTTTTTTTTTGAGACACGCATTGGCTCTCGCAAAGGACAGTTACTGTAGAAAATAGAGGTATGGTTGGGCTGTCAACTTGTCACAAATAAAAAGTACCAGAATGAAAATGTGTGAAAATACCCTTTACATAGCCCTCCTGCCCCCTATTTGGCACACAACCTATTCTGAATGTTATTTCAAACCCACAAATGTCTGCCCTCTTCCTCACACTCCTCCAGTAGCTCATCCTGTCCCATACATGCAATCTCAGGACCCCACAGTGACGCTGCAGGCTCCAATGCAGGCAATTTTACATGTACCTGAGTCCAGACCAACTGAGCTAAAAACGAGTGTGACTGGCCTAGAACTGCGACTACATGGCAGAGCAATTACCCCCGCGGAGAAGCAGCCAGCAGTGCTATAGGAGTGTATACGGCTGTAATTGATGTAGCTGGAGGAGCGGCAGGAGTCATGTCCAAAGAAATATTTTCACTAATAGCCCCACAGCCAGAGGTCAGGGTACAAGACCAAGGCTCTCAGATGGACTCTCGTCTTTCATTTCTGCTCACTTGTTTCCTCAAAGCCTGGATCCTCAGCTGTCAATCTACTTCACTGAGAAGATGAGAAACAAGTCAACTCCCTCCTCTCATTTGTAGAAGAGTTGACATCTGAGGAACTGAGGATTTGTGGAAGTGAACAGAAATGAGATGTGCCCATGTTGAGTCTTTTTGTTCCTTTGAGCATTCTCTGTCTTTTTGTCTGAGTTGGGTCATCAAATCCAAAGTCAAGGCAGTTTTAGGAATGAGGGTAAAAGTAAAAGGGCCCTTTTTGTGTTCCATGTCATCCAACATGTGTTTCCATGTTTAATCTGTGTGCCTTTTGTCAGAATTAAAAAAAAAAAAAAGTAAAATAAATCAAATGCTAGCTCCTTTTCCATCAAAGCGAGTGTAGATCTGACCTGATCGGTTTGGTTTAACCCAAGGTAAATGTTATTGATGGGGTTAACCACCAAACTTCATCCTCTATTTTTCATAATTCCTTCGCTGAGGTTGAAAGAACCGACTATGAATCACTGCAACATATTTATGTTGGACAGCCATAAAGTTTCACTGTATTTTTGCAGCCCAGTCTTTGGAGAAAACATAGATATACAACAAAAAGGTCAAAAACGCACAAAAAGCACGTTTTCACACCATTTTCCACCATTCACTCTAGTTTTACGTGAATATGTTACGATAAGCCAAAATGCAAAATAACCACAAAGTTTGGTTGAAGCCACATGGCAAAATTTCTATGGGCTTCAAAGAAAATTTGTGGTCATTTCACCTTTTTGCTTTTGGTAACATATTGACATTAAAAATGACATAAAATCGTGCTTGACGTACGTTTGTGACATTTTGTTGTATATCGATGTTGTTGTTTTTTTTGTAGATTTGTTGAATAATGTAGAACAGATAGTCATACATGTCTTTATTTAGTTTTGGTCAGCTAAGATGTTTCTAAAATGAGTTTAATTGTGGCAGTGTAACAGTGTATAGGTTCAGCTTTGCTTGTCTGGAGGATTTTGGCAAAATAAAGATTTAAGTGAATTAATTTTTTTTTTTTTTTTTTCTATCTCCCACGAGTGATATATTCTGTATTTAAAAATGCACTTTAAACATTAGGGGATGGTAACACAGTTACAGTTACCGTGTAGTGAAAGCAGGTGGTCTCAGGAGACAGGACAGGATAAAAAGGATAAAAGACACCCCTTTCAGGACAGCTGTAAAGAAATATTCTGGCCTTTTATCTGTAATTGAATGGGATGCCATTGGTCTCCAATAGGAAATGTGTCCTCTTAATTTGACCCATACTTAAAGTAACAAAGGCTATAGTCAAGAGCTGTGGGGGTCACCCTGTGTTGCATTCTGGGACCTTCATCCACACAGAGCTGAGTTCATGATCATGTAAACCAGAGTGCCCTAAGAAACTGAAATATGCTCAGACAAAGCATGCAAATCCTCAAAAAGAAAGGGAAATGATTCTGGGAAGGATCTGAACCAGGGACCTTTCAGTTGTGAGGCTGAAAATCACATTCATCACATTCATCACAGTAATTGATCACTAAAGCAGAAACAGAAGGATAATTGTCTAGATGTGACCAGAACCAGCACTTATCCATTCGCAGATAAGGTTCAAGATCATATGTTTTCGCAGACATCCAGCAGAGTTAAACTTGTTGACCCACTGAGTCTTAATTCAATTTACCACAACATGGTTTTGCTCTCGAGCTTAGCCTCTTTATCTGTGTGATGAATATGCTCATTTGAGAGAAAATGTGTTGATTTCTGCGGCAGCTTTACATAAAGACTCACTCAGACTCCGGTGCAGACTGGTAATTATCAAGATGAATTATGGTTGTTTACTCCTGTATACAAAATGAAGACGTGATTTACCAAATTAACATCTGCTCACGTGACCCAAAACCAAAGATTTAGTCTGATGAATGTATTTAACTGTTTTAGTGAAAATATCTAAAGCTTGTGAGTGTAAAACTTATGTTTTGATGAATTATTTAGTGAATGTGGAATGAATGAAAAAATGCAATGTAAAGTTTCTTTGAGTCTTCGAACTTCTTTATCTAAATCAAAGACATAATATCACAAGCATAAGTTGTTTAGAGAGACTTTTTAATGTAGTATCAGCAACATGTTTCTGAAAAGTATGCTTGGCAACTCCAAAAGAATGTTTTGTGCAGCAAGTTATCAGTCTGGGGTCTGTAATAAACTGGTGCTGATGGTCCTTGGATCAAAAGAAAAATAGAAACACTTATTATCTTTAAAACAAAAAAACTTTAAACCACTTTTCATTTAATGTATTGTAGTATCTATGAAGCTATAAATCAGTTTGCAGTGTTCTGTCCACTTCTAATGGGCCTAATGGTTGTATCGTTATCATATTAACTTATTCTCTTCTAAAAGTTATGAGCATGTTTTAAAGCACACTGTGGTGAACAAATATTATGTTTTTAAGGAAGCACAAACTGTGCATTGTTCTTTTAAGCCAAAGTGCCATAAAGAAACAGTGTATCAGATTTAGAGTGTTGATACAACTTGACATAAAATTTTCCTTTCACTCCCCAATCACAAAATCTTTCATAACTAGAGAAGTTCACACTTGCAACATTTTTAGAACAGATGCTATTTATATTGTCACCAAACATGCTGCTTTAAACAATATCATATTTGTATTAGTATGGACGGATCATCCTAATTAGCTAAATCACATCTATCTAAACTAAGCGAAATCAGATTCTGATTTTCAGACGTGTGCATGCAAGGCAAGATGGTTGTGACAGGTAGGTCTGTTTATGTTGTGGATATTTGTTTTTCGATTTGAATAAGGTCATTCAAAAATGGATAACTAAGGTCTTTCCCTTCCTCAGAAAAAAGTTGATGTGATCCCAGAAGAAGCAGAGCTAACCTACAACTCTGAGCCTGGAACAGTCAGAGAATAGTCTGTCACTTCCTGCGTACATGGAGAATCTCTCCACCCCGGAAAAGTCAAATGGGTGGTCCATTTCTACTCACCGTCTGCATCAAGGCAACAATCTCTCGCAGGTTCAGTTTGAGTCTCGAAGAGGAGAATGTCGGGTCTGGGGCTTGGGGCGGTTAAGATAAGAATAAGGATTTCGCAATAATAAATACATTTTTACAACCACCAGACAAATGAACTGTCATGGCATGAAATTGTGCTAATTATATGCTTTTGACATATCCTGTTATGTGTGGTTTATATACGCTTTCTTGTGAGATGGGGTGGGGATGGACTTTTCTGTAACTGTACGTACGATGCTTAGGGACTCATGCTTCATTAAATATGTAAGAATATAGATGTAGATATTGCATTTCAAAAAAATCGAAAATGTCCTGGATTTTACCTGCTCAAACTTAGGATCAATATTTTTCTACATAAAATGCAAGAATAATTCCAACCTGCCATTAAAACTAAACTCTTCAACTGTATTTTTGCTTACTCCATTTTGGGCAAACATTATCCTACACCATTGAGCCTAGCGTAGCACAAAGCTAACTCACCCTCACAGTTTTATAGAGCCATGAATCATGAAAAACACTGTGCTGATGGACTGTGCTTATGTGGGACCTAATGAGGCTCAGATGATAGATACGGCGTTCGTTAAGACCAAGTGCACTTGAACACACCGCGTTTGGAAAATGATTGATTTCACTCAGAAAATGGCCACCTCAGGGTTTTACAATTAGCATGTTTTATAGTGTTCCTGGGAGAACATTTTACACTTATTGGTTGAGTACTAGACCAGAGCACTCTTAAGTGGAAAAAGGCTACGCTAAGGTAAAGCTACAGCTAAAGTGAATGTACAGTAAGGTATACACTGGAGAGAAAAACTGTCTAGATAAGAAAAGGATGTGATATTTGGACATTCTCAACATTAGATTAGGCTATCAAGCATAAACTATCTCTATTTTTACTTTAACATGAAGTATTTTATTCGGGGTATGTGTACTTCAGTTTAGTTTTACTTTTACTAATTACATTTTAAAGAAACACAGTATCTGTACTTTAGGCTGCCTACATTTTAAAAACAATTTGTGACTTTTTTTAATCTATAAACAGAGTAGTTTTCTCTTAAAGTCAGTGCACATCTGCTGTGATGGTATTTATGGAAATGAGTTCATCATCATCAATGATAAAAGTCGAAGAATAATTCCAATTTATTTATTCAAACCTCCAATCATAACCCTATTACACCAATTTTTTTGTTTTATTTAAAATGTTTTTGGGTTTTTTTTTTTTCAATACTTTTGCCACATCTACTTGTTAATTGGAGTTTCATAAAAATACTACTACTACTACTACTACTACTACTACTACTACTACTACTACTACTACTACTACTACTACTAATAATAATAATAATAATAATAATAATAATAATAATAATAATAATAATAAAAATCAAGCTAAACTTATTTCAAAATGTTTTGATTTTCAAGTGTAAAAGCTTGCTATGAATTGTTGGAAATCATTTAGAGCTAGGGTTTCAAACTGGGGCCTGGGAGTCAAATGCGGCCCCAAAGATGATTTCATGTGGCCCCCAGGATGATTTCAGAATATTATTGATTGCAGCCCTCTTAAAAAAAAAGCATGCAACATTTTGAACTCTCTAAGCCTATTGACGGCTTATATTTGTCCAACTTTTTCTTCGAATGACAGTATGTAAATATAATTAAATGCAATGTAATGTAATGTGTTCTGGACACATTACAAATCTGGACATGCAGTAAATGTGTTATCAAAGCCCAGTTACCATATCTGAACATAACACAGCAGAACCTATATTTTAAATTTTGGCTCCAATCAATTTGGCCCAAGTTCCATTAGAGTTTGACACCCCTGATTTAGGAGAACATTTCGTCTGTCTTTAGGCCCGTCAGGAGTTTGATTGATGTAAATAATCAATTGTTAGTGTCCAAGATGTAGTTTTTAAATTGAATACTAATTTCTGTCCTGTTTATGCTCAGAGAATCGGGATATTGCAGGTGCTTTAACTGATTTAAGGTCTATTGTGTTTTTTTAATATTTAGTAAATTAGAACATGACAATCATATTTTTTTGTTCATTGTAAAACACAAAGTATAAAAAATTAAAAAAAAAAGCTCTACTATTTCAAAACGCAAACGATAAGCCGCTTCATTAAAATGTAACTGTTAAAGAACAGGTAAAAAAATTTTATTGTAAATGACATGGAAGTTCGAACCATAAGCTCATTGGATAATCTGAATAAAAGTAATACAGAAAGGGAAAGTGGTATGAGACGGGATTCTGACACTGATTCACTGAAGAACATACAAATGAACATCATAATCATTCATATAACTTGAGTAAACTAATGATAAACACTAAGGTTAAAAACTAGAAGTGAATTTGAACAATAGGTCCCTTAATCATCATGAAACATCAAAAACATATATATACTTATATAACTTAAAATAAAACAGAGGTTATGATCAATTCTGGTGCACTTTCAAGCATCAACAATATAATCATACACTTCTAAAAAATGCTGTGCAAGCTGAATCACAACAGAAAAGACCCAAGCACTTGAAGGTTAAAGTTCTTAATTCAGCAGTTAGAAATATGTTTATGACACTGGGAGAAAGCGTGGCCCAGACTTGAGGAGAATAGGAGAAGTGTGATTGTGCAGGTCAAGCAAGGCGGCACAAACAGAAAAGTTATGTAGTCGCCCACTAACATGGAACGAGTTCATTTAAAATTGGAGTGTCACATTTCGGAAACTTTTTTTTTCGAAAACTATTCAGGAAAAAAAAAAAAACTAATGAGGTGGAATAAATTGCATCCTGGCTGTTTTGCACACCTCATGATGGGTTTTCACAACTGCAGCTTTCGTAACCACGGCAACGGGCTGCACAACATGAAAATAGCCAATATGTGTTAGTTTTTAATAAGTCAAATTGCCTATTATATTAGTTTTATTAAAGTTGTCAATTGATAATGTTGATACTTTTTTTTTTTTATTTTAAATTCTGAACTCAAATGTATATTTAAAAGGACTATTTACCTTATTCTGCCCCACCCACATTTCTTGGCATCACACTTCCTGTTTAGCTCTGTTAACTTACCTATCTTGTGTGACAATCTCAAATAGAATAAAAAGAAAAAAAAAAAAAAGAAATGTGGGGTGGGGCCAACAAAATAAGTTAAACATCAATTCCCCTAGCACATATATCTTGTTTCATTTGAAAATGTGTATATCCTTGTTATATGTAATAATTTTCCGTTTGTTCCTCAAATTCCACAAAGTTTGTTCATTGTTGGTGTTGGTGTTGTGGCTAACTGCTGTTAGCATACCAGCTACTATGAAAAAAAGCTTAAAACATCTTGTGCAGATCAATTCGGAGGCTCAGAATGCAATAGGTAAGTGACTGACGTTAGACAACTTAAAAACATACTTAAGCAGAAGTACAAGTTCTTCTACAAGACACATGTTTCTCAACCAGGGGTATGGCGGTCCCTGGGGGTAAAAGAGCACTTACCTGGGGGTTCTTGGAAATGTGTCAGACTTTATAAGAAAGTAAAATGTAAAATTATTTGAATAAGCTTTGAATAATATTGAGAGATTATGAGCTTATATTTCATTAAAGCAAGAAAACACACAAATGACATTGGACACGATGCCATAAATTAACCTGAAGGAGCCTTTATTTACCTAAAACCCGAAGTTAGGGAGTGTGAGACAAAAAATATTTGGATCTCAAGACAAAAAACATATCCTTTTCCTAAAGAATTTTCAGCCTCCTAAATATTCAACACGATCAGTTTAGAAACGCTCTTTGGATGCTAGCAGTGGTTAAAATTATAAAATCATTGAAAATTGGGGATTGTACATCATTGCACTCTAATAAAAGAGAACATTATTGAAATTTGAAAACTTCTGAAGTAAAGTTATGCCTAAAATTAGTTTAGATTAATGAGGGGACCTAAATGTATGCTAAACTTAATGAACAACATACATGGTCTGCAGCGTATATGTGTGATTGTGATCATCTCCACAGTAGATTACAAGATAACCATATGCAAAGGAATAAATCACTGTCTGCACCAGAGTAACTTAAAATTACACATCTAATAAAACTAATGGAATGACAAATGGGGCGACTTGGTTAATCAAGACAGAAGTGTGTACTGCACACTTTTAATTGCACTTTTCATCTGTGTCATGCATGCAATCCCATGTACCATCCACTCTTATTAATTACATTCTGCATAATTCAAAATCAAAATGCATCATCTTAAATGTCAAACAGGGGAGAGATGTCTGTCTGAACAGCCCAATCTCACCGAAATGCGTAATGTATCTATTTTTTTTTTCTTTTCATTTTTGTGTATCTATGACCTGTGTTGCTGCCCCAGCTTATTTCTTTGGTGGATGCAAAAATTATGAGTATTAACAAAATCCTAATTTTAACCAACTCTAAAGCCCAGATTTAAATGTACATTTTTTGTAACTTCAGGCCTAAACTCAAAGAAATCACCTGTCTTTAGAGGGATTTTTTGTTTATTAACACAGGCGATGTGCAGCATCGAAGCGCGCAGGGAGGACACAAACAGTGGAAACAAGTCGAAAAAGCTCAGTTGTCAGCTAACTACAAGCTTCAGGAAACAGACGTCTGTCATCCGGTTCAGACCTGATCGAAACAGATAGTTCTCATCCCGTTTTGTTGTTTTATTCAAAGAAGTTTCCCCAGTATTCCAGAGGGAGAGTGGCTTTTTCTGCATAACGCATGCGCAGTTGGGCGGAAAGTGACGTCGACCGAAAATCCCTCTATAAGTAATGCAAAAGTGCTAACTCCACACGCCTTGAATTTCTTTGACTTTAAGACTGCAGCTGTTGTTTTAGCCTATTGGACCTGTTGTGCAACAGAAAACACTTAATGTAACCTCCATTAAAAAAATGTGGAACAAAAACATTCAGTGGGTACTGTATTGTACAGGATAATGATTCAAGCTAAAATTCCTGTTACCTTCAAAGCTACCATTTAGTGACACAAGAAGCATTGAAGCGCTGTGTGAATAAAGGCTGCTTAGGCCTATTTGCCACTTCAAACAGTGGTTCTTATTCTGTAGATCAAGGTCAAGTAGACTCCCGGGTCACTTTCACTCTCCAGTCTGCCACTGCTAGTAAGTAACATAACTTGAACAGTAATTAACATTTTGTTCATTGTAAAGCGCAAAATTGATCTAAAACGAAAAATGAACTCAGGTTCATTGACATTCTATTCAAAGCTGCATAACTGATAAATCTCACCTCTTCATTGTAAAATTTAACTGTACAAGCCGCAAATGTAAAATGACTTGTTGAAAGTGGCTTCTTGACGTTTTTGAATCTTATGTGTGGACATTGCTCAGTAATCGCAAGTAAATACAGACAAGTGGGTGGGGGTAAGTGGTAGGTGACAAAAACACTATTAGCACTCAGCTCCAAGACATTAGAATATCATTCAAACATGCATGAAGCAATCCAAATACAACTTCAACTAAGCTAATGATGAGAGAACACTGATTTAACCTATCTAAAGACTCAGAAAAGTAGATTTCTCCTGTAAAACTCACCTTCTTTACTTCAGAATCAGACAAGTATCTTCTCAAAGGTCACCACTTCCTGTACAACAACATTCTAAACTAATCAAACATCTTTGTGCTCGAGTTGTAGAGATTTCATTCTCCTGTATGTGCCTTTCAATACAGCGCTTACATCATTACAAGGCTGTTTTATACAACATAAAAGTACAAACCAGAGAATAGAACAGTTGTGCATCTGATCATTGACCCTGTTTCTATAGTTATTTCAACACCTCCGTCTGCTGCTTCCACAACTGATTCACATACTTGCGTTTGTTTGCACTCGTTCAACAGAGGAAGTGCAAGTGTGCTCTTTTATGAGTACTGTAAACAACATTGTAAGCTTTTTACTAGTGAATATAAAAGATGTGCTAGCCTGGAATGTTCCACAGTACAGCATTGAAGGTTGAATGTGGAAGAAAGACATTTATTTTAAAAATCAATCAATCAGCGTCTTTTCTTAAGTAAACTTTTTTAAACGCAAACAAAATCAAGTCGGAACAGTATAGGCTAACATATTTTTAAATGGTTTAAATTGTAAGTTTAAATTAACAGACTTAACTTGACTTTGTAAATGTTTTGTCTGATTTGAGGGTAATGGTTGTAATGTAAATGTTATTAATTTTACGTGTATATGTTCGCTATTGGGGTGCTGCTGCCTCCATACCAAGTCACTCTGTTAAAAAAAAAAAAATACAAATCTTTATATCATTGAGTTTAAATCTGGTTAACTGAAGAAAAAAAATAAATAAATAAATATTACAATAAATTAATAATTTCCGCTTTGTTCCAGATGTCCATTTCTCATCGAGGTGCTCTAGTTCCCCAACACCTGACAGACCAGGACCCACACTGGATGCTCATTCCGCCCCGACAGAGATTCAAACTAGGGTTCCCTGTGTGAAAGTCCAGTGACTTAACAATTGAACTATCCAGCCATCATGGGAAGACAAGCCCCTACATGGGATGTACCATCGGAACATAATTGAAGTGGCTGATCTCAAGAAATCCTACCAATGGCTTGAAAGGGCTGGGCTGAAGGACAGCACAGAGGCACTCATCCTGGCTGCACAGGAGCAGGCCTTGAGCACCAGAGCTATAGAAGCCCTGATCTACCACAACAAGACCCAAGGTGTAGGTTGTGTAAAGAGGCCCCTGAGACGGTCCAGCACATAACTGCAGAGTGCAAGATGCTGGCAGGAAAAGCTTACATGAAACGCCATAAACAAGTGGCTGACATAGTATACAGAAACATCTGTGCGGAAACCCCAAGGTCAAAGTGAGAAACACTTCCGAAGGATGGTAGAGAATGACCGAGCCAAGATCCTGTGGGACTTCCAGATACAGACAGACAGAATGGTAATGGCGAAAGAACCAGACATCCTGGTGGTGGATAAAGAGCAGAGGAGAGCCGTGGTGGTGGATGTGGCATAAACCAAGTGATGGCAACATCAGGAGAAAGGAGCATCAGAAACTAAAGAAATACCAAGGCCTCAGAGAAGAGCTGGAAAAGGCTTGGCAACAGTGGTGCCCGTGGTAATCGGTGCACTGGGGGCAGTGACCCCCAAACTGGAGGAGTGGCTGCAGATCCCTGGAAATACATCAGACATCTCAGTCCAGTAAAGTGCAGTCCTAGGAACAGCAAGGATACTGCGCAGAACCCTCAAGCTCCCTGGCCTCTGGTAGAGGACCCGAGCATTACATACATAAATTGTACCTGACAATCAGATTACTGTAGTTTATTTGTGTGACGCAGATGAAACTGACTGGGTCAAAATCTAACTTCACCCACCTCACATAAAGTGTTTTTTTTTTTCTTCGCTCACTGATTCTGCAAAAATCTGTGATGTTTTTCAGTTCCACATGATATTTTTTAATGTATTTTTTTTTGTCGGGAGCAACCAAGTTGGCTTTCACACGACCGACAATGAGTGTCTGATTGACTAATTAATCTCTCAATCACGGCTACAGAAATTCAAAAGAGGGACACGGTGGCCAGAAGATATATTTTTAATATATCGTTTGGATTTTCCAGGCAACTTGGCAGGTGGCAGAAAACTACAAATGAATTATTTTTATGCAAAATGAATTTGCTGATGGGAAGAGTACAAATGTCTTGCACCAATCGTAAATATTTTGGCTGAAAGAGAACAAATTAATTGAAACTAGTCATGCAATTTAGGTCCATCATCTTAACTATTGTGATTAGCAAAACGTTACTGAATTCTTGTTTTTCTTTTGCTGAGTTAAATGTATGTGACTGAAGGTGTATATAAGGAACTGTGTGTGTACTTTGAAAGTTGTATTAAGGCAATTAAACCCATAGTTATTATAGTATCATCAGGTCTATTCTTTCTAAACACAGTCCTTCTAACTTATGTTGTCTTGTGTTTATTTGCATTGACAGAACGCCTCAATTACTGTGCATGTCATCCTCATCCTCCTCTTTCACTCCGTGGCTGCATTCAGAACCAGTGCACTGTCCCTCATTAACATTTCACTGTGCTGCTGCTGACCCTGCCATTCATTTACACACAATTGCTTCCTGACAATGTGTTTTCTGCCCGTCTCAAAGGGGAAGCGGACCCGTCTCTGCTGAATCTTAATGCCTTGTAAATCTAAGCAGAGGATCCAGCCTGGAGGAAGTGGACTTTGGGCGAAAGGTATTAAAAGATTCAATTAGGGAAAGCAGAAGCACTTGGACAGTGAAGGTTATTGTAAGTGGATTGGCAGTGTCTCTACATTGTGAAGAGATTTGGAAGGATTTTCTAGTTCAGGAGTGTAAGAACAAGTGAAGATCTATGTCAGATTTAGTCAGAAAGCAGATAATCTTGTAAAATATTATAGACCATCTGACCTTGTTTTGAATCTTGTCCTAAATTTATATTTTGCACCTGGCCACTTTTCCATGCACAGTAGATTATTTGCTTCTAGCAATTTTTCAACAACAAACCATTAACAAATAGAGTATGATGCATGATGTTCTTGTCTTCTAAGCATCTTAGGAATTTTGCTTTGGCTTCTCTGTCGTGTGATTCCCACTTTAATAATTGGAGCTGTGTGTACGAAATGCAAATTAATATGTTAATTGAGGAATAATCAAACCAATCTTCCCTGATATGCCCATCCTGCAGATAAAAGTTACATTTATAGACCTACTGTAGATCTCAGAGATCTACTGTATTTATGGCAGCTCTGGGACATTCAGAACAGTTGTTTCTGAGCTTCAGTGGGTAAAAGAATAGTATCTCACAGACAGAACTTCAACTGTTCTTTTGGTGAGGAAACACTGTTAGAACATATAGGCCCAGAATGGTTAGATAATGGTTAGAGCTCTAGCTTCTTAATAAGATTGTGGGTTCAACTTCCCGGTCGGACCATATTAACATCTCACGATCTATGGCTTTTCTACTTCGACCAATGATGTGACCCTGCCTGTTTTTTCACACTTCGTCAAGGAGTGCTGCCACGAGGAGTGAGAGCATGCAGAAAAACGTCTCTCCTTTCAGAACAAGAGAGGCGGATGCATCTTTCTCCAGGACATTAAGTTTACTTTTTAGTTTGCATGTTCTCTTCTTGTTTTCTCCGGGTATGCTGGTTTCCTCCTACCAAAAAACATGTATGTTTAGGTTAATTGGGCAACAGTGTAAATTTCCCCTGTGAATGAACAAGAGAGTGAATAGTTGTCTGTGCAAAAGTCACCAAAAAAAAGAGAGAAAATTTTGCACCTGATAAGCTTTACCATTCTACTAACTCTTCTGACTATGACATATTCTAATCCAAGAACGCTGTTAATGAACTGCCTTTGATTTTAATCTATAGATACAGGCAGGTTTTAACATGAAAATTGTTAAGCATGATGTCTTTTTTTATAAACAAATGAAGTCCTTTTGAAGCACTACTCAAGATTTGGAAATGATCTGTTACTAAAACTTCATTTCAAAGCCCAAAACACTGGCTTTTCTGAATATAAGACCATTTTCTCACTGTTGAACATTTTTGCAGGTTGTAGTTGGCAGAAGATCTGGGCGACACAAAAAGGATCGATCTTCAGGCGTCTACAGCGAGAATTCACAATCAATGTCTGTCTGGTTTGACCGCAACAATAGAAAAAGGTGCTTTGCATCAATACGAGATGTCTGCTTCCAAATTCCACTGCATTCACTCATCCTCTGAACGGTATTGTGTAAAATCACACTTATTGAAATCAATGTCCCAGCTCTGATGTGATGCATGCACGAGGGAGGCTGAAACTGTTTTGTCCAGGATGAAAGTTAGAGGAGCTGATTCATACTTCTGCCTCAGAAACAAGAACATTTCCAGCCTCTAAAGCCCATTGATCACACTGTTCTGTTTGTTACTGCCTGCAAGACAAAAACCTGGGCCAATAACGGGAACAAAACACTCCTGCACCAACTCTTGTCACAATGTTTTTTATATCAAAGTTAGATTTTTACACCCTTTGTGTACAAAACTGCATCGAGGATTTTTATATTATTTTTTAATGATATCTTGTCTTCCTAACTTTAGTTGTTGAGGCAAAGATTGTCCAAAGCTCACACCGGCTGCTAAGTTAAAGGAGCTCCACAAATCACAGTCCAAGTATTGCAATACATTTTCTTTATGATTAGTGTTAGATAGTCAGGATCGAAGGGACAGGAGTGAGCCGCTTGCCATAGATTGAGTTTACTGTATTTCTGTTGCTAAATTGGCCTAAACGCATTTTTCTTGGCATTGCACTTCCTATTTAGGTCTGGCTAGCTTGTAGAACTCAAGATGAAAGTCATTATACTTCTTTGAGACTGCCTCGCGAGACACCAAGCTAACATGCTTGTCAGTGCCCACTGCCCACTTTGTACCTTTTAGCAGAACTACGGATGAGCAGACCAACATGTCTTTTAAAATATTATTTGTGAGTGTACATTGTTTAATATTTATGAAAGTATCTCACAAATGTTTGCCAACAGAAACCTTCAAACACCATGTTTGTTTATTGCCAGTTAGCAGCCGGAACTAGCTTAATCAAACATTTTTGGCTTTGAAGTAGTAATAATCTCATTTTACTATAATTTGCTTTGTTGAAATCTGTAAGAAGGCTTTGTGTTTGACAGTTTAGTTTCATCTGTGTTTAATAACATTTTCAGTACAAATAAAACAATGTAAGATAAGTAAAGCTTCCGGTACAAAGTGGGCTTTGAGTAGGCTTGCTGCCTTAACAAAGCTAAACAGGAAGTGGACTGCCAAGTAAAGTGGGTGGGGCCGAATAAGGTGAATTTTGAGGAGTTACTGATTCAATGATCATAGAGGCTGAAAACTTGTACTAGATAGTCGTGTTTGAAGGGACGGTGATGGGTAAGTTTGGGGAAAAGGTTTAGGCTAAGGCTAAGGTAAAAATATAACAGATTAGGCCAGTTTAGCAACAGAAATAAAACATATTATCATGGCAACCAGCTTACTCCAAACCTGACTATCTTGCACTTATCTTGTCCTTGCGCTTTTATAGAGAAATAGACACTAGAACAAATGACCCACAGTGCCACCTTGAGCCTAGGAGAGCAGCTGCATTTTGGTTTCTACAATAGTAATTAAGAAAAAATAAATACATAATATCCGCATTGTCAAATAAGATAAGATTCCGATGTTGCAAGTCACAGTTCAAGAACAACAAGAAATAAATAAAAGGCAAAGACAGCCCAAAGAATGCTTTTTATTTGAGTATAAATACTTGGTACATGATAAGTGGTTGCAGCAGTGGAAAAAGGAAGTAATTTAGTGCATTTTCCATCACAGTAGGATATTATATTACATATGAACTGGATTGATAGGCCTAACCTTACAGTCTTACAGTCAGAGTGAATCTGCTTATTGAAAAGTCCATTTACTTTAACTCAATCACATTAAACTCACTGGAGCTTTAGTTCTTTGGCTTGTGTCAAAAAGATTTACATTGGATTCTACCATACAGGAAATGCTTAGAAGATGTTTCAAATCATCTAAGATTCAGAAGATTGTGGGTTGATTTCTGTATGAGCACGTATTATGTCTCAAACACTAAAACTAATCATTCTAATTGAAAGTTTATTTGTATCTATAGATGTGCTGTATTGGAAGAAAAACTGTGTCACTTATTCCACTGAGTTTACATCCACCCAAGGCCATGATAATATCAACTTTATGAAGAATGACAGGCCTTGTGAGTTACATTGAATTTGATGCAATGAAGGATGCATTACATAGATAGAGCTTTGAATGACTTTGACATGAGCTCTATGGACACAGAATGTTTGTAAGCAGAGGCACAGTTAGCAAGTGATTCAAAAATATTATATTCATGGGCTTCATGATGTAGCCACAATTCTCCCTCACTACGGAATGACACAAATCAGAATATTACATCTTTTCTACGGGAGGAAAAAACCTTCAAACCAGGAAGGCCTCATTTTCCTGAAAGCCATGAATAGAAACATGATATGACCCTGTGACAACCAATTTTACAGAAATAAGCCATTTCTTGTCCCAATACTCACACTAAACTCACTGCACACTTCACTGGAGAGAGCTTTTTAACACAAGGGCACACGGATGGTTACCATGGCGCTTGGAATAGTCTATACTTTCGATGACGTGTGTTTGAACAAAATAAAACACCCATTGGTTAAAACAGATCATTTCATCACAAACCACAAAAAGTAATATCTAGGCAAGGTTAAATATCTTAAATTTGCATCATATTATTTTGGTCAGAGCAAATTTCACCTACCAATTATAAATATCTACCAAAATAACACATTTTCTACACATAACATAGACTATACCCAATACTTTACAATAAAATGTAAATTAATATCTCCCTAACACAGATACAGTATCTTGTTAATGTATCTTTTCAGGTGGAAATTAATCCCGGACTACATCTAATATTGTCCCGTTTGTTCACCAAACTCCACTAAGTTCATTTGTTGTTGTTAGCATTGTGGCTAACTGCTGTTAGCATACTGACGCAACGCGCTTTGAAAAAGATTAAAACACATTGTGGTTGGGAGCTCAGAAAGCATAAGGTAAGTGAGCAAAACATTTAGACTGAAGCAAGAAGCTTCAAATTTCTTTTTGTTCATATTTTTAAGGAAGCAAATATCTGGTATTGCACCTTTAAAATAAAATAAGTAAATTATTCAATAAAAACACATTGTGTATTGCTTAAAATAAGAAAAAACATCTATATTACTGTATACATTTTGCAAAAAAAATAAAAAAAAATTTGTACATCTTTTAATTTTGCTTCAAGTCAAATCAGCTCAAATCATGATAGCTTATTCCTGAAGCACATTTTTTGCAGTGACGTTTCCATTATAAGTTTCTACCACATAGTGCTGCTCTGCTGTGCCAGAATATTCCAGTGAAATGCATTGTGTAGATGATAGTGGCCTGACGTCCACAGTGCTCCACACTTAGAAATGCATGAGGTCATGAAGTGTGAATCACAACATTTTAAAGAACAAAAACACTGCTCACACTTCAGTCAGGAACATGCATTTAGAGTTAGAACAGCTCCGTTGAGAGTGTTGTTGTTTGGTGTTTTGCTGATAATGGTCTCTGCTCACAGGTCTGTCACACTGTGAGAGAGAAACTGGCACATTTAATTCAGGTATGAGCTGTCACAAAACAAATTAAAAACATAGACCTAAAAGAAAGATAACAATATGGTCATGATTAAATTGATTGAATGTTTTTGGTGCCATGAAAAGTGCATAAAATACAAGTTATTCATTTTATCAGTTGTCTCCAAAGTAATTGTACTTTGTCAATCTTAAAAAGTCATGTTTCTATTAGAGACCAGTCAAAATGGAGTCACTTTGTGCAACAGCGCAGGTGCAGTGCGAGGTGATAAAGTGAAAAAAGAGTGTAGGCCACAAGACTGAACCTTGAAGGCTCCCTGACCCTGAGCTAAGCTAACAACAAATCTCTTCAGAAAAGATTTCACATTTCCAAAGGCTCCCACAGAGCAGATGTTCACCTCCTACACGGTGCAGTTATTTGATTTAGATTGGAGTTTGTAGAGTATTGTGTAATTACAATGACTTTATTTGAGATGGTTACGGCAAATACACTGTAAAAAAAGAAAAAAAAAGAAAAAAAAACAAGGTCAACATACTGTATAACTTGATATTGTGAGTCAAATATTTTCAACTTAGATTTTGAGTTTGGGAGAGAGAAGTGGATAAAGGAGAGAGAGGGAGAAAGAGAGAGAAAGAGAGAGGATAGAGAGAGAGAAGAGAGATAGAGGGGAGAGAGAGAAAGAAACGAAAAGAGAGGGAAGAGAGAGGAAAGAGAGAAATAGAGAGATAGGACAAGAGAGAGGGAAAGAAAATGGAGAGAAAAGAGAGAGAGGGAAGAGAAAGAGAAAAGAGAGAGATTAAAAAGAAAGAAAAAAGAGAGAGAGGAGAGAGAGAAAAAAGAGAGAGAAAGAGGAGAGAGAGAAAGAGAAAAAAGGGAGAGAGAATGAAAAAAACGTAGAAGAGAGAGGAGAAAGAAAAATAGAGAGAGAGAATAACAGACAACTCACACACATGAGTTTATCAACATAATTTTTTTTAGGCAGAAATTGTACATTTTTAAGTTAAACTGCCATTTATATATTTTTATTTTTTTTTGCAGTGTTTCGACTATTCAAACAAGGATTTTTGTTTTAGCAGAGTGGTTTTGATGGTGTATCTACTCTAGGCTCGGGTTAAAATTCAAAACTTGTTTTTAATTTACAATTGTAGTAACTTATTTCTTCTATTCAGAATAAAAGACACGTCGCCATGGGGACCGGCGACGCTTCTGAAGATGGCTCGCCACTAGCAGCCGAAACATGTAAAAGGTGAATACAACTCACTAAAAAGTTGTCTGATTAGAAGAAATAAGTTACTGCAAATACTAGTGAAGACAAGATGAACATTCTAAAGGAGATGAGTAACAACTGGTTATTTATTGTGCTATTTATTATTTAGAATATTTATAACAACCAACAAAATGTTTGGTTAAATGTATTAGTATTAATAGCATTAGTAGCAACAGTTGTCATATGTAATAATTTAGTTAATACTTTTTCTCACATACTGTATATTTTTGTCGGAGTGTTTGCATTTTGAGCTGAAGACGAAATTACAGCACATTTCTTATATGAACATCCTATTTCTCCACAAAGATTACTGAGGCGTGGAATGTTTATGGTCGCGCTGAAGGCCACCGACACACACCCTCTTCATTCTCTCTCTCTCTCTCCTTCAGTCCTTTGCTTTTCCATCTTGTCTTTCTCTCTTTCACTGATCTCACCTTTCCCCTATCCTCGATGTATTTTTGTCACTTCCTTTTTTTCTACCTCATTTTTTCTTATCATGTCACTCTTTTTCAAAACTTTTTTCTTCTCTCTCCTTCTCTTTTCTTATTTTCATTTTCACTACTCCTCTCTCGCTCTTTCTTTTCTCTCCCCCTTGTTTCTCTCTCTTTCCTTTTCTCCTCTTATGTTCTCTTCTCCTTTTCTCTGTTCTCTCTCTCACCACTTCTTGCATGCTTTCATCTCTCTTTCTCTCTCATTACCTTTTCTTTTTCCTTCTCTCCACTCTCATCCCTCAGTCTATTTCCTCCTTCCCCTACCTCCATCTTCCCCATTTCTCTCTCTCTCTCTCACTACTTCTTTGTTTCATCTCTTTCTCTCTCATTACCTTTTATTTTCCCTTCTCTCTCTCATCAATCATTTATCTCCTCTTCTCTTCTCTCTTTCTTTTCTCTCATTTCCTTCTTTCTCATTTTTTCCTCTCTTTCTTCTTCTCTTTTATCTCTTCATCTTCTCTTTTTACCTATTTCCTTTCCCCTACCTCATTTTCATCTCTTCCCTTCTCTTTCATTATTTCACTTCCCTTCCCCCAGTTCTCTCTCTCTCTCTTCATTCATTCCCTTCTCTCACCTCCTGTCTTCCTTTTTTCTTCTCTCTCTCTGTCGCTCTGCAGTCTCCTTCTCTCATCTCCTTTAAACTCCTCTCTCCTCCCTCTACTGTCTCTTTCCCTTTATTTTACCTCTTCTCCTTCCTTTTCTCTCTCTCTCTCTCTCTCTCTCTCTGTCTCTCTCCTCTTCCTCCCCCTCTTTTCCTTCTCATATATTGTGTGAGCAGATCTCCGGCGGCCATCCCAGCGCACTTGTCATAAAGTCCAAACAAGGGGCCACTGCTGCAGAGCCGTTTATACCACTGCGCTACATGAATGATAGCATCTCTATCCTCGGTCGCTCACTCCACTGCCACAGGGCAAACTGTCGCTCTCTCTCTCTTTCTCTCTCTCTCTCTCTCTCTCTCTCTCTCTCCCTTCAGCTGACTCTATCCATCCCTTTTTTCTATTTGTATGTATCTCTCCCTCTCCCCTCTGTCCTTTGCTCCTTCTCTGCAGCTAACGTTTCTCTCTCTCTCCCACCCCCTCTCTTTTCTCTCTTTCTCACTCCTACTCTCTCTCTCTCTTCTCTCTCTTTTTTTCTACTTTCCTTATCTTCCTCTATCGCTCCATTTCTTGTTTGTCTCCGTCTCTTTTCCTACCCCTCCTTTCACTTACATTGTTTCTACCTCTCTCTCCCTCTCTCTCTCTTCCCTTCCTCTTATTCCCTCCCCTCTCTTGCTCTCTTCCTCTCTCTCCCTCTCTTCTCTATCCCCTTCCCTCTCTCTCTCACAATCCTGTCTGTCTCTTTTCATTTTCTCTCTATTTCTATATTCTCCCTTTCTCCTCTATCTCTCTCTTTCTCTCTCTATCTTCCATCTCCCCCCTTCTCCCTCACCTTACTCTTTCTTTCATTCTCTATGGTCTGTTTGATTCTGCTCAAACTTTCTCTCTTTTCTTTTCTCTCCTCTCTTCTTCCTCTGTCTCTCTCTTCTCTCTTTCTCGTCTCACACTCTCATCCCCTCCTTCCATTTCTTCTCCTTCTCTGTCTATATTTCTCTCTTCATGTGTCCCTTTTTTCTCTTCCTACCCCTTTCTCCTTCTCTCTCTCTCCTCTCTCTCGTCCCTTTCTCTTCTCTCCTTTTTCATCCTCAAACCGGTCTGCCTCCTGGGGGAGAGCTAGTTGCCTGTTGCTGGGAAACCGGAGAGGATTGTGGGTCAGAAGGATTATCAGATGAATACCAACACTACTACAGAGGCATCATGGGTAATAATGAACTTAACTTAGCACCGCTACAACTGCTGCTGACACTTTGGACAAGTTTTTATGCTATTCAACAACGAGCCAGTGCAAAGTTAAGTCAGGTATCTATTATATGACCTCTTCCTCTGTCAGATCCAACTTTTCACAGTCATAGTCTCCTTCAAACTGCCTCAAGCGGAAAAGGGGGCTAAAATAGAGACTCTACAAGTTCAGATATGACACAGAGGTAGAATGGAGAGGCAGTACAACCTGTCATTCCCCAAAGTTGAGTCAGTGCTGTTTCTGAGTCAAAAGTCGATGTGCTCATGCCCAGAAGCTTCTGCACAAACACATAAACGTTGGTCTCTGACTACGGCAACTCATGCGACAACAAACAAGATAGAATATGATGTATTTAATTATCATTTACTATTTAAGTGTGTTTATTTTAAGTTAGATATGTGCTCAACGTTTAAGAAAACACAATATTTAAGAGTTAATAACAGATAAGAGAAACTGACAGTGTGTTTTAACTGCAGAAAGTACAAGACATTATAAACAAAATAAACATCATGAAAGTTTAACTTATATGACTGGCGACAGCACAAGCTCACAGCTGACAGGAAAACATTATTAACTGCTTTTTTTGGCAGTAGAAATAATATAAATGTAGCTACTCTTAAAACAAGTATGACTGACTCAAACTTGGCAAATGACTATTGAAATCAATGACTCTCCTTCTCTTGTCATTGTATTACATTTCTAACTTGATTTCAGTGTTAAGAATGAAATAATTTGATTCTCCAAGCTACTTTCAACAATTGAAATGTGGGTGGTTGTTTTTACTTGAGTATTATTTAGAACTAATTTTGCTGTGCACAATACAATGACTTGTATATTTGTATTTATTTATTTATTTTGTAGAAAACAGCAGAACTTCATTGGTAACCTAATAAAGACACAAAAACAATCTTTTCACATAAGAAAAAATTTGATTGCCTGAAAAATCCCAATGCTTTAAATAAAATATATATAAATGTTGTTTGGCCACCATGTCCCTCTTTCAAATTGCAGTGGTTGTGATTGTCAGATTAATTAGACAATCAGGAACAAGCATCGTCTCCCATATTAAAACAAACGCGGCTCACAACAACAACAAATAATACATTTAAAATATAAAAACATCACCAATTTCAGCAGAATATTTGAGCGAAGCAACAAAAAAAAGATTTTGGTCTAAATGACAGACGACCAACCAGCTTCTTCGTTTCATTTGCTATCTATCTATCTATCTATATAACAAGGCTGTGTCCCATGTACATGGGGTAGCCTAGACAGGGCACCCTTCTCTTTCCCCCTTCCTCCCTCTGGTCCCATGATCTGAGTGTATGAGTGTGTGTGTGACTTGTGTGTTTTGTGTATGTTTGTGTTGTACAGCCTTTTTATTATGTCATTGTTCCAGGTTTCATTTGCGTCACGCAAATAATCTGATTACCCGGTGGAGTTGATCTGAAACACAGGTGGGGGGCGTGGTGACCAGACCAACTCTTTGCAATTTGCTTAAGTGTGGGGTTTGGATCCGAGGCAACATTTTTGAGGCAGCACCACAGATAAGTACAAAAAAAAAGAATTCATCACTCAGTCAGTCACTCAAATCAAATTAACATCTCCAAGGACTTTCCAAGAATTTTAACACTATTCAAAGGGCATCATTTATCAAGCATTTGCTCACATACAATATAGGGTCGAGCAAAAACTTGACACATCGGACATTTTTGACACCACAGCCACTAAAAATACAGAAGAGGTGTTTTTCAGTTAGATCCACAATTTAGTCGTGGAGTCTCTTCAGTTTCTCTGAGTCTTCTTTCTTCTTAGTCAAATAGTCATAATTATTACTTGAATTATCATGAACTCTGCCAAATCACAACAGAAGCTTTTAAATAAGAGTTTTCAGAAACACACCACAAATCAGATGTTTGTCCATGTAAAGATGTTTCTTCAATTAGCAAACATTTATCTCATTATAAAGACATCCATTCCTTTTATCTACATTTGAAAGTTTGGAGACCAATGCAGCGTAAAAACTTTTGTCTGATCCAAAACATGTCTGTGAAAAGCCCACAAAGAAGATGCGTTTGGACGAGCCCGTCACAATGCGTTAATAGCACGAATCTTCCCAAATAGAAGTCATTTGTGAATAATGGGCTGCTACAATTCATTGGCAAAATTACCGAAGTCACAATAAAGGCTGTAATTTAACAGCTGAGATAAATGGCTTCACAAACACCATGCGACAGTGAGGCAGAGGTTCTTAAAAGTCTGCACAGGACTGGAGGGGGCCAAAATGGTATTAAAGTCTTGGTTAAAAATATTAGAAAACAGAATAAACAACTTAATTTTAGATTAGAATCAAATATTTGGGAGCACGTTTTCCTTTTTTGTTTTTTACTGCCCTAAAAAACAAATTAAGGCTTTGTCCACATGAAAACTAAAATTTAAAAAATGATTTGAATAATTGTGGAGTTGACTCAGTATTTGTGATCGTCCACATGAAGAAGTAAAATGGCCTAAACAATACAGTGTGGTGCAGTGACACAGACACTGAGCATGTGCAGCAACTTGTTTTAGGCTGAACATGTATTTATTAAACCATGCTCATGTTTATTTATTTATTTATTTTTTTGGAATGAAAAGTGTCTGGTTCAGTCCTGGCTTATTCCTGTTTCAGTTCCTATGAAAAAAAAACTGGTCCAGTTCTGGGATAGTCCTGGTTAAAACCAGCTCACTAAATAAACTGTGGGAAGTAAAACAATCAGATTTTTAAAGTTTTCAAACATCACAAAGATGTGTGTAAAAGTTTGCGCATCGCCGCTGATTTTCTGCAAAATTTCTCTGCATGCATATTTAATGAATGTAAGTGGTTTGAAATCTTTAATGATCCGTATTTCCGTGATTTCTGGGTCTTTTTTAATGATTTAAAACTAGCTCAAACTCGTCTCTGTCTCGCAGTCCTTACAGCAGAGCTCCAGTGCACCGTACAGAGTACAGAGGCTTTCCGTTTCTTGAAAAGTAATGATAGGCTCTCACACAGCTGTCTGTTCATTCCAGAAAGTCGAGGATTCTGCTGTAAACATCATACAACAAAGGTCAGTACACTAAACACTGCGGCAGTGATTTAATCATGAAAGCAAAGGAGTGGAGACGGTGTAACTGACGCTAAGCAGGTGTTGTGAAATCTTTTGCACTCTGGAACCTGGTTTTCAAACTCTTAAAATACTTGCTTTTATAATGCCGCAGCCTGGCTTTGTGTAAACATTATCTTAATGAAACAAGTCAAATAATCTATCAGATAAGACCATCTTAAATATTAAAATAGAGATAAAAGCACAGATTTTAAGGCATTTTAGCCAATCTAGAAATACATTTTATTGCAGTAATGGAAGTAGTTGGTGTCCACGATGGGGTTTGTAAACAGCAGAGGAGCAGCTGTGCACCAGTGTTCTCCAGCTGAGATATGAGGAGGCACTGGCATGTCTCCATCTCCGCTCTCCACGACACATGTCCCACTATACGACACCAGTATGAGAGAGAGAGAGAGAGAGAGAGAGAGAGAGAGCAGATCAAACACAAAGACTTCTGAAGTGACTGTAAATGTGACTAATGTTCAGGGAATAGTGCACATTTCAGCAGATTCAAAGCTAATCAGAATGAACACAGTACACAGTTTGAGTAGAAATAACATCTGCTCAGAAGAGAAATAATGTGACAGGTTAGATCACAAATTTCAGTAAAATATATGATTGTACTGTATTTAATGTTTCACTAAACATTTTTGCTTGTTTTCACACAATTTGGCTGTTTTGGTTGAGATTTAGTCCCTGCAGCAAAAATGACAGTATATTCCATAACTGTTACCTAGCAACCACATTGTAAATTTAGGCCAAAATCGTCATAAATGACACAGGCGCATCTTTATTTTCCCCAACATAGTTATGCCACTGCCTGGTTCCAAAATCCTTAAACTTGAACAAACTAACTTAACCTAAGCCTAACCTCTAACCTCACCCAAACCCCTGAAGTAAATATCTTAAAATATAAACTTTTGCTAGCTCTGCCACCAATGCAAAGTGATGGTCTATGGCTTAACTGGGTTGGCTTCACAAATATAACGGTTTTACAAATGATAGTATTTTGTAACACATTCATTTCACTCAGAAAAATGTGTAAAGTGAATGCAAAACTGGTTAATTAAAAACATTGTTGTAGAGACTGCAGGGTTTGAAATAGGGCTTAAAAGCTGAAAGTTGTAGCTGTTCGTACAGAAGTGGGACCAAGTCACCGTTTTGAAAGTCTCAAGTGAGTCTCAAGTCTTTGACCTCAAGGACAAAAAGAGACAAGTCCAAGTCGAGTCCTGAGTTGAAGAGAGACAAGTCCAAGTCGAGTCCCAAGTCCAAAGAGAGACAAGTCCAAGTCAAGTTCCAAGTCAAAGAGAGACAAGTTCAAGTCAAGTCCAAAGTCAAAGAGAGACAATTCCAAGGCAAGTCCCAAGTCAAAGAGAGACAAGTCCAAGGGAAGTCCCAAGTCAAAGAGAGACAATTCCAAGGCAAGTCCCAAGTCAAAGAGAGACAATTCCAAGGCAAGTCCCAAGTCAAAGAGAGACAATTCCAAGGGAAGTCCCAAATCAAAGAGAGACAAGTCCAAGTCAAAGCCCAAAGCAAAAAGAGACAAATCCAAGTCAAGCCCAAGTCTCCTAATTTCACTTTTACGATTTTTTACATTCACAGTCTTTTTTACATAAAATTATTCTTTTTTGTATTTTTAAAATGTCATTGAGTTTATTTTAAGTTTAATTATCCCATTTAAGATACATTTTAGGTCACAAAAAATAATGGTTGGTAAGGTAAGGTAAGTACACTTTATTGTCCCCGTAGGGAAATTTGTCCTCTGCATTTGTTAATGTAAAATTACACCACTATTTTTTATTATTATTATTATTTTTTTTTTCAAAGTCACAGAGCTCCATGTCAGCAACCTTCAAGTGTTAGTTCATTATGTCAAATCAAGTCTCAAGTCACTTAAGTTTGACTCAACTCCACTTCACTGCCACACCTCGGATTCACAATAATCCCTACATTGGACACTAATTTAAAAGTATTTTCTTTATTTACCTTTTTGCCAAACCATTCCCTATTTTAAGTCACTCCTTTCAGTTCCCATTTCCCGTGAGTGTTTGTGGCCTTTACAGTAGTTATCAATACAAATACACTATAGACTCTACATGTGCCTCCGAGTCGGCAGATAAGCAGCTTGTCCTGACAGAGGTGACATCTTTTGTGTTAATTGCTCTGGGATTGGCCTTTTCTCTCACAATGCTGTCCATATATCGAACAGGTCCCGCCAGGGGCCTCTAACCTGGACACACAATCGTACGTCTGCGGCAGAGGTGGTGGGAGATCTATTGATTATTTAACCTGATCATTTCGACGTTTTAATTTTCCGACCAACCTGTGTGAAATGTGAGAGGGAAAAGAGGTTTGTGGTCAGTGTAGTCAGGGCTGGCTCTTGTCTTTGTAAGAGTCTGTCTGCTTGAACACTGCAGGTATGTTGTACGACTGCAAAAGAAAATAAAGAAAAAAATAATAAAAATAAATCGAAAACTATGTTCATTTACTTGGGAATCTTTTGAAAGTATTGAGTCTAAGGCAGAGCTATACAATGTAATTTTAATTTTGCTTTAGACCTGGATTGGTCCTGGTTTAGACTTGGTTTGAATATGGGTTAGTCGGGATCCCTCGGGGGTCACAATTTTAAGTTGTTGTAGGAATTGGGGTCATATAAAGCAATACACTACAAAACTAAACATAATGTAACCAAATTCAAATTGTTTTTGTAGCTTAAAATTATTACAACATATATATTTTTGGTGTGGGGACGCGAGTTGGTTGCAATATTTTGGGGTCATGGGCTGAAAAATCAATGTAGATAAATGTTGGTAAAGTCTTTGTATTTAATTTTTCCACAAAATCTATGCAGCAGATGTTTTTACATTGCTAAAACTGATCTATAATGTTTTGTTGCAATTCCCTTTTTTTAAGCGGCGGGTCAACTAAGGTGGCCAAAGATCTCTTTTTAGCCAACTATTTCGAACTCCCCACTGTCCCAGTAAATGTATCCAAAACCACTGATTTTGTCCCTGTTTTATACAAGAAATATTTTTATACTTTCAGTAAAGGGAAGAATATCTCACTTTTTCTCATTTTTTGATTTCTTTAATCAAAATAGAGAAAATAGAAGTTTCAGAGAAAACTATAGAGGGATTTTCGGTCGACGTTACTTTCCGGCCCTACTGCGCATGCGTTACGGAGAAAGACCCGCTCTCTGTCTGGTTACACGGGGAAACTTCTTTGAATAAAACCTCGAAATGGGATGAGAGCAACTGGTTTCATCAGGTATGAAACCGGTTTGACAGACGCAATTCTGTCTCCTGAGCTTGGGGCAGTTTTTTATCGCTGTTATTCACTCACCTGAATTAACTTTAAGGGTCGTCAAGCACTCGAATTCATTCACAAATGTTGAATTAGCAGCATTTGTTTCGCACAGTGATTAAACTTCCTTTAGTTAAGCTGAACTACGGTGCTTTTCGACTGCAGTTCTTTGTTTCCCACTGTTTGTGTTTAGGGAGCTTTTCAGCTCTTTCTTGCAGGATCGGGTGCGCGCGCATCGCCCATGTGCATAAACAAAAAAATCCCTCTATAGTCAGGGCTGCATTAAAAATTTTGGCCCGGGGCTTTGTAAATTCAGGGGCCCCTTTCATCAGCCACGCATAAACATTTTGAGGGCAAGTGCTCTGTGGAAAAAATAAAAAAAATGTTTTGTTTAACATAAAATAAATATGGTATTTACAAAAAAATATATGTAGGTCTATTTCAGAAGTGACTTTCTGATATGCGCAGTTTAACAAAATAGATTTACTATAAAAGTGGGAAAAAGTGTTGTAGGTCCTCCTCAGGAGATTTTGGCTAAAATAGATGTAATTTCCTGTGATTTGGAGTATGTTTCAGCTCCTACAGCTCCTAGTTTCAGCAGCTTTAGTTCAGAATAAAGGGGCTATATTTTAGCCTTTATATCAGGGTGGCGAACTGTCAGAGGCCAAGAGCCAAAATTTTCAGCTGTCATCTTTGAAGAGCCACACCATGAATCAACCTACTGCACCACCAGGGGCGAAATAATTTTTGATTGAATTACATTTAGACACAGACACTGTAAGCCCTTTATTACATATGTTTTAATATAACATGGTTTTGATGTAATTCAGGGGGTCTGGGGAATTCTCCCCAGGAGATTTTTTTTATTCTGTGCAATTTCCTGCTTTTTGGTGAGTTTTAGATGTGATATTCTTATTATGTGATGTAATTTTACTATAATTAAAAAAGACTGAGTCAGTTTATTAACATTGCTGGTTTCACATTCTAGAATTCTTGTCAGTTAAAGGGCAGGTTGGGGCAAGAGGCAGTTTCCCTATTAGTAACATTGGACTTTGCCATTAAAAAAATGTACATATTTAAAAAGTGGTGATTTCTGGGTGACTGGACCCATTTAACTTTATATTACAAAAATAAACTAAATTTAAACAACTTCATTTTGCCTGCCCCAGTCTGATTGAAATAACATTGGCTGTGGAATGTTGTGATGCCATTTGAAACCCAGCAATATAATTATTATCATATCTAATATCAGTTTAAAATTTTCATGTTAGATGGGCCCCCCCTTTAAAGGTCCTCTATTCCTTTAAACCGGCCCTGCTCTTCCCAGCGCAGACCGTGGAAAGGCACGACCATTACCAGCAGTGACAGTGAAGCAGGAGCTGTAACGCTCTAAAAACAACACAAATTTCACAATCTTGGACCAGGACGTCTGAATCATGTTAGTATCACTTTTACATCTCCTGTGTTCTGGAACAATGAATGAAATGCTCCGCTATTTTCCCGCTAAATCGCCGTTCGCGAGCCCCATAGAGTTGAATGGCATTTTTCAGTAAAGCCAAAAACAACCACAACTTTGTGAATATAAGGCCTATCTTTGTGAAATAAAAGTGTGTGAAAGCTTGTGAGTAGTAAAGTGTCACTGTGTGCTTCAAAACACACACAGGGCCCAGGATTTTGATGTTTTGGCTTAATTAGGCGAGATCAGTTTAGTTACGAGCAGCAGCTTTACGCAGTCTCTCTCTCCCGCGTCAGGTGCCAGTGATGACGATCTGGAAGACTGACAGAGAGGAGAGAGAGAGAGGAGAGAAGAGAGAGCGCGCAGTGCTGGAGTGGCACGTTTGAAAGCGACTTGCGACAATTTGAGAAACGGAAGGGGCCTATTTCATCAGCGTGTGGGTCCACTGTATTTAAAAAAAACATCCGTGCGCATGGGCCCTTTGCGCTCCTGGGCCCGGGGCTGAAGCCCCGGTAAGCCCGGCATTAATACGGGTAGTCCTATGAGTGTTATGTGCCTTCAATCGGACTAAACATGCACAAGAATGTTACTTATATACCCGCTATTTTCACAAAGTTTCCATTACCCTCCGGACAAAATTTTGCGTGTCTGAGTTTTAAAAAATTTCAAAAAGAATTGTCGGAATTCTTATTTTCATTTCGAGTACCTGTCATGTTAAAATCCCGGGAAGAATGTGCTGAATTAGTACAAGTTTTGTGGACCAGTGAATCCTGGCCTCTTAAACTACTGCAGTAACCACAGCTGCTCTGGGGCAATGAACACAATGACTTCAAAAGTTTCCCAGATCCCCACAATAAGTAAAACTTTAATAACAGTACAATACAGTACAGTAGTACAGTACAATACAATACAATACAATACAATCAAATACAAGAAAGCTAATTCCAACTCAAGACAACAAAGATAATGAAGCAACACTGTAGTGACAAGGTTTTTTTCTGAAAAGACAGTATCACAGAAGAAAACGGTAGCGGCAGAGAAATGGTCCTTACATAATATGGAGAGGCCCAGACCACGTGCCACCAAGCTGGCTCTTTCTATAGGGATTTCCATGCGATTACCCCCTGGCACACAAACACACACAAACGTACACCCACAGACTCGTCACAGAAATGGGCCGTGGCTTAATGTGGCATCAACTTTTGTGGAATGCTAATGGAAGTAATAAAAGAATTAGGCTGTTGGAAACACTCGGGACAAAGGAACTATTGTAATGTGAAAAGTATGGGCAGGTTTTCAGACTCGTAGAGGTATAAGTGCCACATATTAGGTATTTAATGTGATTCGGTTTATGACTGAAAACTGTGGCTGCTGTTATCTACCAGCTGGATTATCACGATATTTGTGAATTTTTATAAAAATTTGAAGAATCCATCGTGAGTGACCCCGGCGTAAGGTTAGAGACAAACCATGTTAAAGCTGGGACCAATCACACCGCCAAGCAGCAAATCGATCACAGCATATTGTCACTAGTGTGGATCAGGGTGGAAGCACACTTATTTTGACAATGTCAGCAGAAATGACTTTTTACCTGCCACTCAGAGATGTGTGCATTTTTGAGGGAAAATATGTGACTTTAGGCGTCGGATGTCCACTTGTCACATACCAACATAGCCACAGTGGATGCAGAAAAAAATATTTTTTTTGAGCAATGAGATTGCAATTATTGTCAAGTTTGTTTTGTTTTTTTATATGCGGTTTCAGTTCAGTCGTTGCAGATTGATAATATGTAGAGCTTAATTCAGAGTAGACAAGGTTTACACTAGAAGGCCAAGCTTTACCTGCACTTGTTTGAGGAAAAACTGTTCATGTACTTAACCGCACTAATCTATAGATCAGAGCTTTCAAACTGTGCGGCCAGGAGGCCAAATGTGACCAACCAGATTATTTCATGTGCCCCCGGGCTGAAATTTTTGACCATTATTGATAGTGGCACACTATTTCCAACCTGCAAATTTGATTAGACAGACAACGTTTTCGATCCAGGATCTTCCTCAGGTCAATGAAACGTTGTTCTGTCTTTTGAAATTTGCAGTTGGAGATAGTGTCATGGACTTGTCTCTTTTATATTTACTGCAACAGCCGAGCACCTTTGAGTTGATGTCGTGTATTTACACTTTTATTATTGATAGTAGCCCCCAGATAAAAGCAAACAACAATTTGAACTACAGGTGCCAGAATACACTGCAGTGAGAGGAGCCACATATAGGCCAAAATAGATAATAAACCTATATTGAACTTTAAAGGCCTCTATTGCTGAGATGTGACTGTAAAACCTTACATTTTCTTGAAATGACAGTATGTACAATATAAACTGCACTAAATGTAAGTGACAAATAAATGAGGACATACAGTATGTTATATTAGCTTTATACAGCCATTGTAATCTTTGAGTAACACAGAAGGACCTATATTTGAAACTGGGGTCCTCAACCAACTCAAAACTGTTTGACCCAGGTCCATTTGAGTTTGACACCCCTACTAAAGAACTTTGTCTTCAGTTTTACTTGGACAACTGGAATTTAATGCTTAGCTGTGGCAATCTCGCCTTTGCAATAATATCCACTGTCACTATTCTATTGTAAAAATCAACCCCAAGTCTTTTGTATCCTCTGTGTTATGACTTAAAAACTGCACTCATACACTCATGATCTCTGGGTCTTTGGTCAATGAGCTAACTTTTGGGTTCAGGGATTTGTTGGAACAGTTTGGGATTAAAATGGTTCTCTGCAGGATCCAGATCTAAGGCCATACATGCTCTTTGTCAAAGCTGCATATTTTAGTTTCATATTACTCATTATTCAGATTTTTTTGAAGATAACTTTGCAAACGTTAAATGAGTGATACAATCTCATCATCCAGACTTCAGGTGCTCTGCGAGATCATTCCATCCTTTTATTTCCCTTTTATCAGGAGTATATCTGCAGCTCCGGGGATCTATACCTCTGACCATAAACGTACATGGGCTAATGGAGGTCTCAGCTCATTTAAATGGGGGTCTGCTGATTATAAAAAAGCACTTTGAAACGCCCTGGGTCCGACTGAACGCTCTTCACTGCCCGTGGAGCTGGATAATGTCTCTGCAGGTGGACTCTATGATGTGGAGTCCCTCTTAGGCCTCACAATACCAGCAGACTGCAAGTTCAGCCAGGCCCGGAGGAGCACAGCCAAAAGAATCATGGGTAAAAGCTCAATTAAAAGTCCTGATCTTTTGCCCGCAGCACTCTCTCTCCCTCCCCCCTCAGTCCCTCTTTTTCTTTCTTGTCACCTTTTTCCCTCTTCACTCCCTTCTATTTGTTGTGTTTTCTTCTCTCTTTCTCCTTTCCTCACTCTCTCTCTCACCTCTTTATTTTGTCTCTTACTTTCACTACCCCAGGTGTCTCTATCTCTTCTCCAGTCACTTTCACTCTCTCTCTGTGTCTCTGTCCCTCCTTTTCTCTTTCTCTCTTCACTGCTTGCTGCCTCTCTCTCTCTTTCTCTCTCTCTTTCTTTCTCTCTCTCTCTGTTCATTACTGTACCTTTCGCTTCCAATGTATATTCTGTCTTAGTCATTGAGTCTCCATCAATCCTCCTTTTTGTCACTCTCCCTCTCCTTTTCGCTCTCTCTTTCTCCTGGTCATTGCTTCCTTTTCTCACTCTTTCTCTTCATTACTCTACCTGTCTCTCTACCCTTCTCTTTTTTATTCCCTCTTCTTTTTCTTCTTCACTCTTTGACTAACTCCTTCTCTCTCTTTATTACTCTCTCTATAGCCCCCCTCTTCTCTCTTGCTGTCTACCCTCTCACTCTTTCTCTCTCGTTGCCTCCTCTCTATCTCTCTCTTCTCTTTCGTACTTTACTTTGTCCCCTTCATTTTTCTTTGTCTTATTGTCTGTTTGTCTCTTTCTTTCACTCACTCTCTCTTTCTTTCTCTCTCTACTCTCCTCTATCTCTTGTGCCAGCGCTCCCAGTCTTTCTCTCTAGTTACCTGCTCTCTCTCTCTTTCTCCTCTCTCTCTCCTCATTCACTCACTTTTTCTCACTTCACATTCTTTCTTTATCACTCTCTCTCTCAATCCCCTCCTCTTCTTTCTTTCTGTCATGGCCAGCTCTCTCTTCTTCTCTCTTTCCTTTCTTTTTACCCACCCTCTCATTCTTTCTCTTTCAATGTCTGTTCTTTCTCCCTCCTTCTTTTCAGTACTCCAGTCTTTGTCTATTCCTGTTTTTCTTTCTCTCATTGTCTGCTTCTCTCTCTCAATCCATTTTTCTCCTCTTTCTCTCTTGCCTTGTCTACCCTTCACTCTTTCTCTCTCTTAGCTTGCGCTCTCTCTCTCCTTTTCTAACTCTCTTTATTACTCTCTCAGCCCCCTCCTCTCTTTATTTCATCATTGCAGTTTTCTCTCTCTTTCCATTTCTCTGCCTGCTCTCTACACTTTCTCTCTTGTTGCTTGTTCTCTCTTCCCTCTCTCCTGCTGCTACTCTCTCACACTTTCTCTCTCTTGCTCTTTCTCTCTTCTCTCTCTCTCCGAAGCCTTTCAATACGACGTGTCAAAAAGCGCAGGAGCGGTTGAGCGTTCCGGCGTCAACTTGGAGCGACAGCGCGTCATCTCTGCTCTTTCAGCTTGAGCAGGCAATGCCCCGGCCTCAACCCCAGCCACTGCACAAACTCAACACTCCCCGGTCCGCAAAAGAACAACATACTGTACATACACAGAGAAACAGCCTCCTACAACATGGCTCCCGGGTCTTTCACTAACTCACTGACTCTCGGCTGTCGACGCACACGCACAGAAATGTAATTAGAGCGATGGAGTCCTGGTGGTTTGAGGTCTGCTTCCAATAAAAAGGCAGCAGTTTGGCTCATTAATCTTAGTTTCCACAAAAACTGGTTTGAGCAACGATATTTTACGCACCTATGATGTACAAAATGCAATAAACTTTATGAGGACATAATTGTAAAGTTGTTGCGTGCTTGTTGTTTCTGCCTGAAGACTAATAAGTGCATCCAATAAGCATGGCAATTAGGAGCTCAATGTAAAGTCATTTAGGGCTGGGTTAGTGCAAGTTTGTTCAGCTGTGTTGTCATGCTAAATCTAGTTAGCTAGCATGCTAATAACATGCCAGCTCTAGATTTTAGTGAACAAATACTAGAACACAGCAAATTAGTTTTCACCTGAATAGATACTTTAACAATATATTTCTTCTGTTAGGTAAAGGATTGTAAGAATTTTTCCTGAAAAATGTATCGGCTAATCAAAATAGCTTTTTTGTTGAATTAGCAAACGACAAAGGCTACAATTTTTGAAGTCCCATCATTTCCTTTACTTGGCTCATAGCAAGAAGAATCTGAGTTCGATTCCCAGGCAAGTTTGAGCCTTTTTATGTTGACTTTGCATGTTTTTCTTGTGTTAATAGGTTTCCTCTGGGTGCTGCAGATTCCCCCTACCTACCACTAAAACCCAACACAGTCTCTGAAGAAACGTAGATTTACAATAAAATGTCAATACGTACAATAAGCACGTTTTCACGCTGTTTTTCCTTCAATATGTTACAAAAAGAGTAAAATTTTGATTGCAGCAACATGGCGACATTTTCTTTGGGGTTAGCGAGTAAGTTATTAAAATGTTTTAAGGCTGGGGCTTGGGTTAGGTTAAAGGGGACCTATTATGTCAAATTCACTTTTCTAAGTTTTTAACCTTGTTACAATGGCCTTCATTCATCATTAGTTTACTCAAAGTTATTTGAATTGATTTATTCATGTTTGAGTAATCTTGTATTGTTCTTAGCTGCTGCTCAAGTGTTCAGAAATGGTAGAATCTGGTACAAGCATCTCTGCCTTTGTCCTGAAAATTGTACATTGTCCCAATAAATAGCATGACAAAAAATGTGACTTTCCTACATAATATTGGGACATGTCAATAGCGTATGACGTCACACCTTTTCAGCGTAAATATGACACATGCTGCAGCCCCAGTTGATTTCTATGGTGATATATATTTTAATTATGTATGTTGTATGTATGTTTACAAATTCCTAATTTTAACTTACCTCAAGCTCCAACTCTAAGCATAATATTTTTGAAACCTAAACTTACGTAAACCTAAAGAAAATGTCCCAACGTTGCTTCAACCAAACCACATGTTTATTTTGGAATTTTTGATATTGCGCAATATATACGGCATAGCATACATATGCAAATAAAATATGTAAACTTATGCTCATCATCAATTTCTTGTGATACTGTGTTGGATTTTCTGTTAATAAGATGTCTTACATGCTAAATTTGTTAATTTTTAAAATGCCATTGTGATTCTATTATTCTTTTATCAGTTTACTACCATTTCGTCAATGCTCCAAAGCACAATTAAAATGTAAATTCTGAACTGAATTTTATTTTCAAAATGTTAATCATAAATCACAATTGCAGAACTCGTCAGAAATATTGCAAGTAGATATTTTGTTGCACAGATATCAAACTCTTCTGTGTTTTATGGACATTAAAGTGCAGCTGTTACAGTTTTATCCTACTATTACAGCTTTTTATATTAATAAATAGCTTTTTTGGGAACCATTAACATTTTAAAGTTCTGGCACTTTAAATGCCTAGCATGGCTGGGATACTGATTCAGTATGGCATTGTAAATTAATGAACTATTGAGCAATTTGGGGGTTGCAGTGTTTGTTTTTACGATAGTTGCTTGTCTGTGTACGATTTAAATCACTGAACCTTTCATCATTTTTACTAGACTGTCGATTGCCTATTTTAAATTTTTAAATTGCTCTATTGTCACATAAATGCCAAAGAAACTTATTTCCAGTCTCTGCCTATTTTTTTTTTTTCTGGCAACACCTAAAGATTGCATGGTCTAACAGAAATGCAAATCTATAATACAACATAATACTTTGTCTATCATGAGCACTATTTCACGGAGGGAAATATGTGCAAGAAAAAAATGTGCACAATATTTCATAGCGTACAATACACATGAGTTTTGATTAAAGTCACGTGAGCACTTTTTAGGTTTTAAGTGTAAGTTTAGGCTTCAAGTTACCAAAATGGTGTGTTTAGGGCTGGTTCTTGGGGTAGGTTAAGACTGGGACAAGAATTTTGTTAATATTCATAAACATTAAGACATCTTTACAACCACCATAAATGAACTGGGGCTGCAATACGTGGCATATTTATCCACATGCCCTGTTATGTCGTGGTTTAAATACGCTTTCTTATGAGATCGGGTTGTCCAAACACAACAAAAAGTCACCTCTGAGGACTTCACAAGATTGTGTATTTAGCAAAGACAAATGCAAGAAAATCAAACGAAAAACATGTTGTGATTTTGTGATTATTCATATGATTTCAATTTTCTTTCAAGGATTCTATGAGTTGAAAATAATCAGACTGTGACTATACTAGCTGGTCAAATCTCGTCAGATGAAAAGTATGCAAGGCCTGTGAGTGTATTGTAGCTGTGTCCTGGTGAGTGTATTGTAGCTGTGTCCTTGGGCAAGACACTTAACCTGCTCTGACCATACTGCGTACACTGGTGAGTGGTTCCTTGATGTTAATGCTCTGAGTACTTTGAAAGGTGAGAAGGTGTTTCATTAATAGAAATCATTTACCATTCACATTTTCTTGCACTTGTAACTTCTCTATAGAGTGTCAGTAATAGCATGAAGACAAACCTTAGCACACCTTTTATTTATCCAATCGTTATGTCTAAGCGTTGGCCAGTCTCAGTGCTGAACACGTTCATCCAGTGACTATTGATCCAGATGAGCTTAAGTGAAGAAAAAGCAGAGTATTTAAACAGGTTAATTTAATGAGAGCAAAGGCTTCGACCTGTGACATTTTTAACACATCTGACACACAAGAGGCTTTTACTCAAGCATCCTAGATAAGGACCCAGTAGAATGGCTGAATATAAACTGGTTATTGCCAGCAAATTCATTATCAGTGTCATTAGTGTCATTATCAAACTCAAGACATGGTTCTTTTCAGTCTAAATACTTCAAGCCATAGGATTAAGACACATAACCAAAGCCAGTAAAGAACCAAGATGTTTGCATCATAAATGTGCAAACACATAAATTAACATTGAATCCTTCATACAATAATTCTGCATTACATATTTTTTTTAGGATAACTTATCAAGCACAAAGGCAGAGATACTTGTACCTAATTAATTTTTCATACATTTTAACTCTATTAGTTTGAAGGGGAGAAGGTGGAGCCAATTGTACATGTTTTATTGGTAAGGAAACCGAAACACCTACAGGGAGAATAAAATAACCCAGGTTGGATTGTCTCAGTGTTTAATTTACAACTTACCTTCTAGATGCCCTCCCAATCAGTTCATTTGTTTTTATGCACAAATTAACTGAAAAACAGGCAAGAGGATGTTCTCATTCTTTAAATGCACAGTAGACACTGCTCATGCACACTCACAAAACAAAACAAAACAAATCAAATAAATAAAGGACTGAAGAGACCATTTAAAGTGAGGCTAAACACACGGTCAGAGACTTACTCTGCCTTGCTTGGCGAGTTTTGTGTTAGAGCGGTCCTGACGTGCAGTGAGGGAGGCTGTGCTGCACAGGTCTAGTTGCTAACTTGCACTTCAAGATATGTGTATGGAAACTTTGCTTTACATAAGCACATGACCTCATGTGAGTATGTTCTAAAATAGAAAATGTGTGAAAAAAACAAACAAAAAACACCAGCGTCTGAGTCAAATGACTCATCACACAGAAGGTGACTACTTTGCAACTTGCTACAGCGCCTGGATAGGTTGACTGTTGCGTCAACTCTATATGTGACGTGACCTGTGCTGAAAATGCACTGACAGCGTTTGACCATCGTGGCAGCACAGTCGCAGTATTTGTAAACATAACTGCAAAATGAGCGAGTTTTCACAAAAATGTGTGAAAAACGCCCAGAAAATAATTGTTGGATAGTGGAAAAAAAGTTTATTCTGCGCTTAGTTTCAATTTGACTATTTAAGCACACTCTATTGATTAAAGTGGATGACAGTAATTAGATTAATATTCCTCAAAATGTCATGGTAGTTTAGATAAACAGTAATCCTGAAAATAATATCACCACTATACTCTATTGTGATGCCATTATTGCACAAACAAATACATTTTCTGCAACTAGATACATCATCAAATACATAAAGTAATTCATTAAATGGCTTAGAAACATGTGACATTCCACAACCTTAACTGTAAAAGCACATTACATCACAGTTTTGCCCTGTTCGCCTCTGTAACTGTTACATCAGGCTGACTGTTATTAGTACTTGCACAGGAGATAGGAGTTTGTATGTGAATGCGGAGCACACAGGAGCGCGTTGTGAACATTCCCATTCAGTGATGTAAATGGCTGACCCAGATTGGTTAAACTGTAGCTCCATTAGAGCAGCGGGCCACAGGATCCAGGGCAGTGAATGCACAATGCACTTCTTATACACATACGTTAGGAGCAGTGGCACAGCGCCGAGATCCTGCGCCGTTTCTATTCAAAACCCTGCATTCATGTGTTTCAGGGCACTTGAACTGGGCCAATCTGCTCCCTGGACTAATTCTCTGGTTAAAGAGCTTGAATACTGTGTCAAAGTCGGTAATGATTCACTTCCATTGGCTCTAGACTTATAGAAGCGGACAAGCGCCAAAAGGTTTAATGTGGCTTTAAAATAATTACGGCAAAGGTTCACTTTTCTGGCAGAGGATCTGACAACTTTAGTCTTCTTGATTTGTGATTGTTTTGCTTAGAATGCTTGATCGTATGAACGTTGCTATCTCCATAGAGACAAGCAGGGCACGCGAAGCTCAGGTATAGTTAGCGACCAAGCAAAAAGGACAATTCTTAGTAAAAAATCTGTGACTGAATAATAGACAGATATGTACACTTTGCTGGCAAAGAATTAATATCTATAAAGAAACAAAGAAGAAGCCCCCCCACCTTCAGAAAATTAAGTGACAAAAAATACAAAGGAATAGTTAAATAAAACTAACATTTTAAACAGAACAGTAATTTCTTGGAATAAAGAGATTTGGTGGAACAGAGAAGCCTCTTAAAAACAAACAAAACAAAACAAAAAAAGCTGCAGAACATATTGTGCATCAGTATTTTTCACTGTCCTGATAACAGCTCCTCTGATGACAGACCTGCTTCCTTCTCTCTCTCTTAAGACGCACGCAGGCTGAAGCTTCTCAGAGCACTAATGCTCTGAAAATGCGTCACAGACAGGCTTTTGTTGGGATTCTAAGAATACAAAAATAAACTTTTTGCATGAGAAAATGCTTTGGGAAAACCTGTGCACGACAAGTATTGGTAAAAGTGCACAATGTGCTTGGTTGCAGGTTCTTCACCGTAAATGTGTAGGTTTTCTCCAGGTGCTCCAGTTTCTCCAACCACTAAAACATGTCTGCTTTAAAGGTGTACTGTGTAAGTATCTGGAGGTGAAAAGTCTTCTCAATTCAGTAGAATTAGAAAGTTAAAACTACTCTTTCTAAATGGGGAAAAATACTAACTTGGCTCACTCCAGATGGATCTGATTTGAGTTCTTCCACAGCATCCACCTGGAACTTGACTAGCTGAAAGCGTTTGGGAAAAGGTGGGATGTTTATTAAAATACAGTGTGTCAAGCTGATTGGATGTGAGGAAGACCTTATTTGTGCTTCGCCAATCACAGCAACAACTCGTAATGGTGTATCCAATGTCCGCGTGCAGAACAAGTACGTGTCACACACTGCTCTTCTTTCGAAAAGAAATATTCTGTATTTCTGCTAAAACAGCATCAAAAGCAACAGAAACACGTACGTCCACGGGAGCAGCCATCTCTATTTAGCTTGAATCAGACTCGGTGCTAAAGCCGTCTTAGCCCGCCCTGCTACAATGTGATTGGGCCTCTAAACCACGCTGCTGTGAAGTGAGTAGGCCGAAACACTGGTTCGGACTCTCAAACCAATCGGGCCGCTGGAAGGCCAGATGGTTTATTTTGAGTTTGTGAATTCAGAAATATTGCAAGATAAACCATCTTGCTGGACAGGTTATATTCTATATCATAATAAAAAAAAAAAAAAACAGAAAAGAAAAAATCAACTAAAGAAATTACTTTTCTATGGAAACAAACATGAGTTGGCCCACCTCCAGACCAAATAATAGTAAATTTTGTGGCCATGCAAGCTGGCTCAAGTAAAAATACTGGTTTTTAAATGACAAAAATATGCTTTCATAAAGGCGCACTGTGCTACTACCTTTAAGCTTTTTTTCGCAGCAGTTACAGCGAGACGTGCCATATTCTAATGGTAGTTAGCAAAAATCACAACAGACGAACTTAGTGGATTTTGGTAACAAACAGGACAATATTAGTCAGGACACTGTTACTAATTTCCACCTGAATAGATACATTACCAAGATATCTGTGATAGGGGGGAAATAAACTTATTTTATTGTATCAATTATTGTGTCAATTGAGTTCTACATGTTGTTTTGTTTGGCCATTTTGTTAGTTGGTACAGAGAAATACCCTCTTTACACATCAGTGTCCTTTCTATATTATTGTAATTACTTGTGTTATTAGTACTCAAAATTAGCTAATGTTAATGCAACACTTGGGGCCTCATTTATCAACTCCAACTCAAATTAAACGTCTTCAGTGTCTGTGTGAGGAAAAATTGTCCGCTGTGTCAGGTTTTTACTCCCCCTAACTACCTTTGCACATGAGCAAAAGCTTGATAAGTCTGGCCCAGTCTGTTATTACCCAAGCTTCAAAAAAAAATCTTATTTGCTCGCTATATTGCAGGAGACATATTTATTATATAACCTGCAAAGAATAAAAACAGTTGCATTTTTCAAAACAAAATAAAAGAAACATTGCTTCCCCGCTGCTCCAAAGGTTTTTATTTCGATCGTCTTTGCTCCGCGGGCTCCGGCAGAAACCATTACACAAACCTCTTCATGACTCACCATAATGAATATCTCCAAAAAGAGAACTTCCATTTCACAGTAAAATATCGCTGCATTTTAAAACACTATCACTGCAAAAATGTGGATCCTGGTTTGAATTACAAAAGAGTAATTAGAGTGGTGGCCACCTCTGTCCTTTGTCTCGTTAGTGGCAGGAGCAGCTCTCAGGAGGATATTAAGCTGGAGAAATCGTGTTCCTTCAGTGAGAGCCGGCTGGGGTCTACCTGTTCACTCATACTCCAGCAGATATCAGAGTTTTGTATGCAGACAGGTGGTTCTGCCCATGGTTTGAAATCCTTTGTTCACAGACTTATAGAAGAAAAAAAGTTTAAGCCGAGAGAGAAACACATGCAAGCACTACAAAGGTACAAGTTTTTTGTTTTGTGGTAACAGGGCTTCCCATATTTGAATAAATTATTGATTGTCCATTGCAGTCTTTTAATTGACAACTTATTTGATTCACTTAACATAAAATGGTGAATAAAAAGACACATAGTTGCAGTATTTGTTGTTTTAGAACTCAAAGTCCTGCGATGATTGACTTACGTCCTATTCGCACGGCATATACCTCAGGACGTCTGTAAAAATTAGATTACCTCACGACATCTGAGTTTTTTTTACAGGCATTTGCACGGAGATATTCGATGTTCGAGGGTTAGGGTTAGGTTCTCTTGTTTCTACAGACTTTCTGGAAATGGCAACAGATGATTTATGGTAACAACCTTTTACTTGATTCATGAAATGAGCGTTTATTGTGTTTTCGGTTCGTTTTAACGTAATAAAGCTGACCTGAGCTGCAACACCGTAAACATGGCTCCTCGTCATGTTGAGTCTGTTTATCAGAATCACATCCACAACATCAGATTTCTTATGAAACAGCCGTAGACTCTCTCTTTAATCCATTTACGGTGATAAAGTCCAAACATCCATAACTATGCAGCATTTGTCCGAGCTTTTCCCCAAATATCCATCTTACCTACCTTTTGTTGCTATGATGACATGGTTGTTGTACTTCCAATACACTTTGTATTATTATTATTATTTTTTTTTTTTTTGTAGTTTGATTAATCTTTAGCTTTTTAATCATAGAAAGCGACAATGTCATTTGAGAATGAACCATGATGAAGAGTAATAATAATTTGGTCAAATCTAAAGGTAAAATAAGCCTCTGAGTCATTATTATTTCATTTATACGGTTCACGGACTGAAAACACAGACATACGCATTTACAGGACTTTTAACATTACATGAAAACACTGAGCCCGATTTTGCCCTTTTGTCTTAGCCGGTCTTAGCCTTGGTCTTAATTATTCCTCTGTTGGCCACTAGTGGCTCTCTCCAAGCTCTATACACTGTCAGTATAGAAGGTGTGGCTTCAGCCAGATGTGAGGGGGTGCAGTTTTGTTCATTGAACCTGACACATGCTCACGCCTGTGACAAGTGAGCAGCTGCTTTAGGATCACAGGCAAAAGAGAACTGTAGCAGCAGCTTCAGTTTGGAAAAAAACTGTAATAATAGAAGTCAACAGGCTTTATGTAAAAGAAAAGACACATTATTAGACAAGTTGTTAAAGTCTGTCAAGTAAATAGACTTTCACCAAATAGATTTTTATTATTATAGTTTTTTCACCAAACAGTTTTCTATTATTACACTAATCGGGCTGTCTGAGTTTGGCGAATTACAGGAGGTCAAATTTGGGGGAAACTTTATAGTCATTTTTACAGACATGATTCACACGGGAGTGGAAACTCAGATGACGTCTGGAATTATTTACCACACGTAACCTCGTGTAAATTTACAATTGTGAATAAACATCACAAATCTATGATGGTACACATCTGGAAAATTCAGAATGACTGATGTTTTTTTTTTGTTTGTTTTGTTTTTTTATTTAGTCAAACTTTCAAACCAGAATTACGGGCTTATCCCACTACATGCATCTCCGCTCCGCTCCGTTCCGACTGACGGATCAACTGCGCAGCTGTTTTAATGAATGAAGACCGTTCCACATCCTCCGTGTGCGCTGCGCAGGGCTCCACCTCAGCTCCGTCGCTCTGTCGCCGTACAACCAAAATACGCATCAAGGCTATTTTCTTTTCCGCCCGAGTCCGGCCAGGTCCGGCCAAGTCAATCTCCGCCAATCAAAACGCACCAAACAGGAAAAAGAATGTGAACTATGTCCGGATTTACAAAGTAAAATCACTCCGCACGTACTTTGATTTGATCGTATAACGAAAAGTTCGTAGTTTTACATAAAGTTTCTTTGATATTTGGACACAGCAGAATGTTAACTACAGACTATGTCACTGACACATGAACAGGACAACGTTATTGAGTTCATGCTCGTAACAGCCTCTTTACCCTCCGCGGAGGAAGAAAACACGTCCTTCTGTTGTGAACACATGAAACACATGAGTCGTCTGTGCTCCTGATATAGTTATTTGATCTTCAAGGAGGACTTTTATTTCACAAACCCGTGTTTTTGGTGCATGCTCTTCTTGAGCTCCTCGGGGCAACGCAGCCCTGCGGAGCGGACTGGAGCGGAGCGCAGATGCATGTAGTGGGATCCCCGCGTTATTCGAAAACAGATTGATAGACTGTATCTGCTCTTTGTGGATATGTGATTTTTATTTTTGAAAATGCATGTACAGCAAACTTGATAAAAGTGCAAAGTGCAAACATGAACTGTTTTTCTACTTAATGTAGCCAATGGTAAGAAAATTGTAAGTTATTCAGTTAAATATGTGAATTTGTAAACTCACATTGTAGGCTATATTTGACTTTTTGTATATTTTAGTGTTGCAGTCAATTAGTCGATTAAATGGACAATGGGAAGAAAATGGTTTTAGTTGGCTAATTATTTTATGTAGAGTATAAAAATGTTTTTGAACCACAGCAAACAGTAGAAGTATCTGAAGATTTGCTACAGAATCATGGGTCTATATCTTTTTATTTTATAGAGATACTTTTTCATTTTCTGCAACCTTTTTGTTTGTTTGTTTTTCTTATTTTGGATGAGCTCCATAACATTTTTAGTCTTTTTGGGTACAGTTTGGATCATATCAAAACATACTTCGGACCTTTAGAATCACACCACTTTTAGTTGGCTAATAAATCAACTCATCTTTAGTCGACACTGGTTAACTACAGCAATAGTACATTCATGACACACCTGGCTCTAGTGTTCCAGCTCACTGATGTAAAATGGAGGGATTAGAGGCAGGAAAACGTCCCGCTCACACCAGCGTTAAGTCTGCGATGTTCCCGCAGCTCAGAGCTTTGCACCGGAGCAAACCCATTGTAACTCTGCTGCTTCACAAGTACAAGTGTTATAATAGAAATGCCTCCAGATACCTTTCACTCACAGCACTGGGTCTGCAGAAAAGAACTGTAACTTTTCTGGTTTGTTAGGATGTCATTGCTGTCCTTGTATGACATTAAACATACTGTATTATAACAACAGTTTTCAATTCATCTTTTTTACATACATAATCAACGTATAATATAATCAAATACATGTTTCTCTTACATTGATAGCTATATGTATGTATTTATTATTAATACTTTTTTCCACATTGGGTTCTTAAATGCAATAGATAGAATTGTGTAAAATATTCATGTACTGACATCTGAGAGAATTTGTAATCAAAAGAAAATGTTTTGTTTTCAAAGCATTTTAACCTATACAAACGTTCCATCGTATAAACAGCCCATCTGTTTCTTTTTCTTTTTCACTCACAGCACTCACACATAACACGGAGATCAGTATTGAGCTGTCTGTCACCTGGGAACACTCTGCTGTCCATACAACTCAATACGTTCGCCACGGCTGTTTATTTATCTAAATCTGTCTTCAAAATGGCTGCTGCTGCCGTCGTCACAGTGACAAGCAGAATAAACACTACCATTGCCTATATATCCTGTACACATACCTGTCCGTCAAACATCGCAAGAGCAGTCAAAACCGCTGCATTGTTTACAGTAGTTTAGAAAAAGAGCAGTCAGGGATGGCTGGATTCACTTGAACATTGTGAAGCCTTTTGCGCACTACAAGGGCTTTGACTAAGGTTCATCCTCACGAGTTTGGGCAGGTGTGACATGAGTAATGATTCTGTTACATCTCTTGTCTTGTCCGTGAGGTTTTTTTTTCTTGTTTCATTTTAGGTTAGCACTACTTCAGTCTTGGTGCATGCCTGGTGTAATCTTTGTTTCATTTTCCTTTATACCTCATTTGGTCCTGGTTGAGATCTGGTTTGAATCTGTGGGTTAATCTTTGTTCAGAGCTAGTGTCTAGTCTCACCCATATGTACTTTTGGTTAGGTAAGCAAGAGGCATTGCAGATAAATGTTGTATACCGCTAAAACTTGTCTAATAATGCTTTTTGCTACTCGATTTGTTTGTGATCTCTGGAGAAGGGAATCCCAGGTAGGTGAAAGGATGAAAGCTATCATCTCGGTTGAGTGTCAGGGCCTTGCTTTCTTGATAAATCATTTAAACTTGCTGTTTTCTGCTCCTCTTCACCTTATTCCGCCCCTCCCACTCCTTTTACAATGCATTTACTGTTTAGCTGCTTTAATACTGTGTAAGATTTAGAGGAATTTAATCCACAAACATTTAAATCATATTTATTCTTTACAACATGAATACTTAAGAGAGCACTGTTAACCAATCCACATCAATTGTGATACATTTATACTTATTTGAAATGTTTTATTACGGGCCGGAATGTGAATATTGACGCTAGATGTCACCATGGTAGTTAGGCAAAACGCACTGGAAATGCTCCCCTGGTGTTCAAAAGTGGACATTACTTGGATCACTTTATTTTTTTTTTTTTCTTACACAGTGCCCCTTTAAGACAGTACAATTTAGTCACTAAAATAACATAATAAAAAATAACATCTTTTTCTGTAGCGTAGTTTATTATTTTATTGTTTGTTTTTACATTGCTTAGTGATCATCTGCTCAAATAATGACCTGAGAATTGGTGTTACTGGGATTGCAGCAAGATATTGACAAATTAATGATAAAGAAAGTGCCAAATATGGCTGCAAAAGTTTAAAATACACTGCTTTGTTTTAGGTAAAGTTGAGTTTAGAAAGCTTGGCTATGACCTGCTGCTGACACTGAGAAGATGCAAATACTCAACGCCCTCTTTGACATGTTCTATTTGCCTACAGAAAATGGCCTATGTTTAGAATAGGCAATGCTCTCAGTTGATTAATAATTTAGTTGCATTGTTTGGAGTGCATAGATAAAACACTCACAGCTAACACACGCAGAGTTACAATGAGACACCTATTTTCAGACTTCAGCTGAATTTAATATCCGCTATATACACATCCACAAGAAAGAAACAGTCTATTTTGGAGAAGTTCAGTATTTGCATTTCGGGAATGTTAAAAAACTTTAAAAAGTGATGTGGTTTATCAAGGTGAAAAGTTATTCAGGTCTCATTTCACAGAAATGTACACTGACTCATACAGTGTAAGAAGGTCAATATGTAAATTAACTTTAATCTTTGTGTTGAGATAACTTGACAATATGAGTCAAAGTGTATCAACTTGGACTTTTAAGTTATGCATGACATGTGGGAGAGAGAGAGAGAGAGAGAGAATGAGAGAAAGAGAGAGAGAGAGAGAGTAAGAAAAAAGAAAGTGGAGAGAGAAGATAGAGAGGGGGTGAGAGAGAAGAAAGAGAGACAGTATGAGACAGAAAAAGAGAGAGAGGAGTGAGAAAAGATTGAGAGAAATGAAAGAGAAAGAGAGAGAATTAGAGAGCAAGAAGAGAGAAAGGAGAGAGAGAGACAGTAGAGAGAAAAGAGACAGAAAGGAAAGAGCAATAGAAAGAAAGACAGCAAAAAGGGAGAGATTATGAGAGAGCGTAAGAGAAAGAAAGCTGGTTATGAAGTTGTAGAGGGTGAGAAAGTAGGAGAGAGGGAGAGAGAAAAGACAAGTGGAAAGAAAATGCAAAAGTGAGGGAAACGAGAAGGAAAAAAGAAAGTGAAGTCCCATTATGAGTTTAATTGACAAAACTTTAAGACATTGCATTTTTAAGTTAAACTGTCCTCTTACTTTTTACAGTGCATGGCTCTAACCTTCAAGACTGAAATTTTTTTGAAGATGGCAACTTTGAAACCTTTTGAGGAATTACACCTACTTTTATTAATTGTAGTTTGTTAAAAAAAATCATTTTAATTGTAAAATGTTATTGGAGAAGTATCCATTGCAGATAAACAAGACTGCCGAGTCATTCTGAATCAATGTGAGTTTGCTGAATTAAAAATGTGTGAAATCTTTACAGACATGGACGTGGATTTGCACCAGACTAGAAACTCAAACATTGTAACTATTACAATTTACCTGAAGTCCCAAGTTAAATATCCTGTGCAAATAGATCTTCTGATTTTATAACACTTTCTGTTGGAGAAACATTAAATAAAGTTTTTAACCGAGATTTGCACAGGGATAATCAAGGCCTGTATTTTGCTTTTTTTTTTTTTACAGACTATATTCTGGAAATGGCGACTGATACACCTGGATTCATGAGAACAACCTTTTGCTTCATTCGTGACTTGAGCATTTCTTGTGTTTTCGGTTTGTTCTGTTTATGAATGACCTGGGCTGCGGTAGCACAAATGCAGCTTCTCGTCACGTTGCATCCGTCGATCAAATCACATACGCATGATAAAATGTTTTTATGAAACAGCCGTGGTATCTCTTTTAATCCAAGTCCCTTCATCCAAATTTTGCAGCGCTCTGTCCAAACTTTCCCCAAACATCTGTCTTCTCGACCTTCCATAACCATGACAACACAGTTAAACCTGAACCATAATTCTTTATCTAGAGTTCAGATCATAACAACACTCATGAATTCAGATGGTCTAATGTAGAAATTCTGACACTAAAAAATCCATCCTGAGCTCATTAAACACCTTTCAACCAAAGACTAATTAAAACAATCTAGTGAACTTTGCATCACTTCAGAATTTGCACATTCTTTGCACATTTACAGTTTTTGTACAGGTCTATTTTAAGTGTGGACTTCGGCGAGGATCTACAGCTTAGACTGCCGCTCTCATAAGGTATTATTAAATCAAAATGGCAGCCGGGCACACAGTAATATTCCAGGAAGAAGCGGTTTACGTCGGGTTGTTTTCAGCTGTCACAACTTTATTAAACTTTGCCTATGATCTGCTTGTGAAAACTGCAAATATATTCACTCAGAATAGCCTCTTCTTCTTCCCAGTGAGGGTGACCAGAGATGAACTGAATAATATACTGTCCTCGTGTGACGTTGCCAGGTTGGATCCTTGAAACTCTGCCCGTTCCATTGGCAAAACTAGTGCCAGTGAACATTATGCTGGACCTGTCTCTCTTCTCTTTCTCTCTCTGTGGGGATTTATACCATTGATAATTCATTCAGCGGCTCAGATCTGGTTGAGAGCGCACGTTTTCTCCCTCAGACCTATTTCGGCGGTCCAAAATGACACACCTTGGAGTGGGGCACAAAGCTTCTTCAGTGGCAACACAGATTAAGCTGAATAGAAGAGAGAAGAGGAAGGTCTTAAGCACAGATAGGCTTGTGGTTGCTAAGGATATGGTTGCCACAGGTGTAAGATTGTGTCGGTTTACGTGTAATTTAACTCCAATTTCTGATTTTAAAGCAGAACTACATTTGCACCTTGTTAAATGTCTTTGTTGAATGGTTATATATGTATTTTCAGGGCATTTGAACCGTGTGTCTGCTCTCTCAGTTGCCTCCCAGTTACAATCCCACACTTGCAGTTTCCAAATCCCAACCTGACCACTTCTGTTTCCCTATTTTTCTAAGTTTTTAACCTTATTATAACTGCCTTCCCTCTTCATTAGCTTAGTCAAAGTTTTATTAAGAATGATTCCTGCATGTTTGAGTAATCTTTTATTGTCCTGCAGCTGATGCTTGAGTGCACGGAAAAGCCTTGTGTTCACCTATCACCTATCCCCGCTCACTTGTCTGTATTTAATCGTGATTATTCAAAAGCATGTATGGTTCCAAATAGTTGCATAGCCACTTTACAACTATAAAAATCTTAGAATGAAGAGGCGGGGCTTATCAGTTCTGCAGTTTTATACAGGAAGTCAATGGACCTCTTTCTATTTCTAAGCTGTTTTACATCTATTTTGTCTTTTACCAAAAACAAAATTAAAAACACTGATCAACATATATTATAATTTTAGAAAGAAATGCATGAGTCAGTGGAGACAAAAGACATTTTCTTTTGTAAGAACTCAAAATAAAGGTAAATTAGGAAGAAGTGAGAAGAAGAATAAACCCACAACAACTCTGTTGAACAATGGGTTTGTAGCTGACATCTAAAAGTAAAAAAGCAGGTTAACAGTGGCAGAAAAGCAAAAAATCTGAAAGACTAGCTCCTCTCACGTTTATCACAGACTTAAGAATCACAAACAGTTGAAGTAATTACCTTTTTCTTCCTAAAAATGTGTCTTTTTAATAAAGATACAAATTGTAGTTCTGCAGTTAAAATGTCATAAATGTTCAACTGTTATTAGTAAACAAGTTAGTGAAGCTGTTGCCATGAACAGAAAATGATTGTTAGTTTGCATTTCGCCACACGAAAATGTATTTGTGTCAAACACAAACTCCAGGGATGAAAATTAGTCCGTAAAAAGCAAAAAATACAGTACATTTTCTCTACTGTGTTGCCCACAACCTTGCCTCAGTCAAAATGTTTAGGAACAGTTTTCAAATAAAACAATGTCAGTGCATAAGCTCCACTGTTAAGCTGCTTTTCTGTCACTGCTTACCTGACTTTACCTTTTACCTGCCAGATACAAACACCATATTCAGCAGAGTTGTGGTTGGATATATTTGTTCTTTCTGACCATTGACTCCCATGCATTTTTGCCACTCTCTACAAACTTCTAAAATGCTGTGATGTCATCTGGATTACTTTTACAAAACCTACTATTTTTCTCTTCCTGAAAAAAATATTGAGACATTTTTATGAGAAAGCTGATTGTTGTGCACCTGTCAAAATGTCAACAATGGTCAATAGCAAACAAGCTGTTGCCATGGCAAAAGAAAAGCTAATTTAATTTAACTTAACATGAATGAAGAACTCTATAGACATACAGGCCATAGGTTATAGTTTTAGCACTCGATCAAAACATTAAGAACATTTTCAATAAAATGATGACCATCTCTGTCGTCATAATGTTGTGGCTGATCGATACATTAACTTAACGATAATTAACATGCACTCATCTCATCGCTGCACATCTGAGATACGACAGGAAGAGCAAAGCCCAGCCCAGAGCGGTGCTTATGAATATACTTGTGTCCAATGTACAGCATGATTTACTCCACAAAACGCCTAAATAAATCACCAATTCTTTGCTTATCAGTATTTGCGAATTGAAGTTTAATATCCTCTGCTTCCAGCAATTTCCTCTCTCCTCGAAAAGCGAACGTGCCGTGCCAAACGTGAACCGCCTCTCGGATGAAAATCTTTCCCATCACCACCTTCTGAGAGGAGCAGATTATGAAGATTAGATTTGCCTTAAATAGATTTTTTTATGAGCGCCAGAAACAATGCTATCAGGGAGTCACTCTATATGCAATTCAGAGCTGTGCCTGCCAACGACGGGTGTGTTTTTGTGCGCGCGGTGCATGCTTGTCTGTGTGCGTGTGATTGGATCTCGCCGGTGAAATAATGGCGGACGTTATGACCACTGACGTAAGGAGATGTAGAGTAATATCGTAGCCGGTCCTCCTCGGCAAAACTGCGAGTCCAACCAATCTGTCTGCAGGTTGTAAAAGTGGAGCACCTTGTATGAAGTGTTGAAGAGGTGTTTGACGGAGAGAGAGAGAGAATGACGGTAAAGTGGACATAAACATCACCGCAGCATGTTTTTATGGTAATGCGGTGAAGGCAGTGAAGGCAGTCGCACCCCAAAAGGGAAACGCAACAGCTGTGTTCTTCAGGTGTGAAGTATTTTGAAGTCGTTTGAAGTTTTTGATTCAATACATGAAGAATAAAATGTCACATAATAAGAGCGAAATGTTTGTTTTAGAAAAAAGGACAATGCACTATTTGTGTTGTTCTCATGTCTCGAACATACTGCTGATCACTCCCTTTGGCCATTTGTTGAATTGCAGCTGCATTCACAATACTCTTTTGATTCGGATCAGGATTTGTTTGCCTGGATACTTCGATTCGATTGGGTAACGGACCATGATCCACACTGAGATGCCAGAAAGGCTCAGAATTAAAACAAACAACATGTGTGGGATTGATAACAAAACAAATAATACGCAAAAACACATAAAGTAACAGCAGAAGGACAGGGGATGATTCAGGTATAATTAATTTGACCACATATCACCGTTTTCTCATATTATTTACAAAAATAACAAAGTCATAACTCTTACATGGAAGCAAATACAGAAAGTAACACTACAGCTCACATTAATGTGGAGAAAATAGTTTATATTCATCTAATATTTATGCAGCTAAGTGAGCAGATGACAGACCTTTTCAGAGCCAGATTTTCTCAAATAGATGAACTTTTTGTTACGTTTTACTCTAGGCATTTGGAACGAAATGCCAAGCCCTCCTCTCTCGTCTTCTAAAGTGAAAGTCCACATTGTCTGTCTGCGCTCTGACACTTCGTCTGTCACTCACTCTGGTCCCGTTAATGTGAGAGAAGTTTTTGGATACATCCATAAAAACAAAAATATAAAGTGTTTGTTTTGGATGCAGCAGAGAACCGGTGTCTTCTTTGCTGTTTGCGTAACGCGTTTCTGACCCACAGCGCCGCTACAGGCGAAATGCAGATGTGTCTCTACTGCGCTGGTTCAATTGATAAAAAGTATATTGTGAACGCGGTCCGGGTCAGTTTAGAGAAAAAGACAGTGTTACAACTTTGTGCTGTGAATGCAGCCTGAGATAGCTTTCTTGCTACTGCAGGGGATTTAAATGCGGTTATCTTCTTTATTTATTTATTTCCTGTTCATTTCATTTCTATGAGGTTTTCATAATGTCTGTATAAAATAATAAACAAAGATTTGGAAGATCAAACAGTGAACAATGAGTTGTGATGAATGCTGAAGACTTTACAAATCAGATACTTTTTTTATATATAGTTTTAGCCTGTAGAATGCAGTTGCTGGGTTTATTTTAACTGTCATTATATGTATTTAGGATGGCCCCAGGAGACGGACAAGGAGCTTAACAGGAAGTACGCTGCAGGACAAAATAACACGTTTGTCGCTAAATGCTAACACTAACAGGACATTTACAGTAAAGAATATAAACAAGCCAACTGACATTCTGTGCATAAAGCCAATTGGAGCTGGGGCCAAAAAGATTAAAGCAAAATTTGGTCCAGGGCTAAATTTTAATATACAGTATACAGTCTGGCTATTTTTTATATATAAATAGGACTGATAGACTTTGTTTACATTTTACATTTTACATCACACACACAAGTTATTAAAAATAAAATAAATAAATATCAATTAAAATCAGAATTATCCTGGAAGGATTTTGGGAGTCACATTTGACCCCCAGGTTGCAAGTGTGAGACCCCTGCTGCAGATTATTACACAAGTGAAATAACTAAGCATACAAAAACCTGAAAATGGCTATATGTACTATGTAACTAGACAACACATAAAAGCAATTATATTTATGTAATGTTGCTGGAACATTGTAGCACAAGTCCCGTTATCATTAGCATGCAGAGTTTAGCAGTCCTATACTTTGTGCCTGTACAGATTTATAACGCACTGACAGACAGAAAAATTGCAGTTGAACCAAAGTGAACTGAGCCATCTCAGCGCACATCTTTAAAGTAGTGCCTTAGTCTTGACACAAAAATGTATCATTAACTACTCCATACATCCCAGCTCGTACATTATTTCTGCAAACACAAGTAGCAATTTCACTTAATTTTAAAGAATAAATACAAAAGCCAATAAACTTTTGTGAAACAGCTAGTTTTTCTGCCATCAAAAGTGAAGAAATTCTCTGGTGAGGTGATGCCCGAGGCTGAATCTGCTGCAGCAATAAACTAAGAACTTTTTCAGCTTAAACACATCAAATAAAAGTACCATTTTAGTCTATCAGAGCATAAAGTCTCTTGTTTATTCATTCATTAATTTTCAACTGTTTGTTCCCATTTGGGCCTATCCCAATGACTGTGGGCCTTAGGCGGGGACACTATAGAGCAGACTTGAGCAAACTGTGGCCCTCAGTTTCAGTGAGAATAAGCGTTAATCTTTATAATTCCTTGGGGAAACCATATCCCCAAAATTGATGCGTTGACGACTATATTTACACTCATAAGTACAGTAGTTAGCTATTTTGATTATAAACAATCTGAATGACATTCTGTGCACAGTCTAGCCTAGAAGTTCCCATAATTGTTCTGCTCTGTTCTGGAAATGTTTGCAAAAATACTCAATAAGAAACATAGAAAATTTTATTTTTTGATTTCTTTTTTTCAGTATTCGTTGAAGCAGAGTGTGTTTGTCTATTTTTATGACTCAAATGGGGATAAGATCACATTTTATGACCAAATCGGACAGAAATCTTAGTTGGTTTTTTTCAAGGATGCTCATACCTTTTCTTCTCTCTATAAATCTGATCCTCAGGTGGCCTCCAGGACGATCACTACATCAGGGACTTTAAAGTTTGAGTTTAAACTCTGAGTGAACCGCATGAGAGACGACCTGTCAGTTTGTGGGGTCAGCGCTGTAACATGAAGGTGTGCCTCGTCAGCCCGGACTCTTTCAGAAAAGAAGAATCTTAATCTCTGGAGGTTTCCGTGGTTACTGGCAGGTTAGATAAATAAATAATGGCCTTGGACAGTACAAGTGTGTGGCATTGATTCTGATGGAAAACACAGCAATCACTGCACTAGGAAGTACAAATAGTGTAGTAGGAGTAAAAAGATTGGTGAGTTGTGAATAATTTGAAAAAAGGGAATCTACTGATGTTAAAATCTACCTTTGATTTACAACAGCTTCCTCAAACTATGGTCAGGTGAGAACCAGTGGGCAATATTTGACACTTTCGACTGATCTATGAGTTGGCAGGTATCCATCTTTGCATTTTGGATGTGACCACTGGGAGCTGACTGCGGAAGTTGGAATTTTTTTGGAGATTTTTCCACATTATTTTGGTTGAACAGAAGCACAAATAATGTACAAATACGAAAAGGTTCAGTTTAAAAAGAGTTTAAGTGAAAAGGTAATTTAAAAGTTCAGCTTCCCATTAGTTTGTATGAGACTGTCTCTACACAAGATGGCTTCCTTGGACACTGAGGGTTGTGAAATTTTTTGGATTAGATTTCTTTGGGTACTGTTGATTTTTCAATTTCAGACACACCATCATTTCCATAAAGCTGTGTATTGTGGATACGAGCTAAATGAGGCACTGATCTACACTGTCAAGCAACCACCTTGCCTCTGATATTTTAGCAGAGCTCTTAGAACAGTGTACAATTTCATTAAGTGCAATGGCAGAGATGCTTGTCATTTCCAGTAGTCCTGGAGAGGAAGAGGCTACTGGACATGTTTTAGTGGTATGGGTGTCGAAGTCTGGACCTTAGCTATGAGGCCATCGTGTGGATAAACACTTAGCATTAGCATGTTGCTTACTGTTCCGACCTGGCTCTAAACCCACAACAAAAGAATTGGGAGTCCATGCAGAAGACGCTTTAAATGTCCCTTGGGCATTTTATTTAAATAAACAATATTAGAGTCCGTTACTGTTGTCAGTGTAAGTGTAATTTACGCAGATTCCTGTGCGAGTACAATCATAGGAAAATGTTTACGTGTGTAGGGTGTTGGGCAGTGTGCTGTTGATATGTTTGTACATGAAAAGTGTGCTGTGGTGCAAAGTGGTGCGAATGAGCATCAGTAAGATAAATTGTGTGTGCTTGTATTAAAGTTGCGAGTGTAGTGCGAAAAAATAAACAAAAAGACGAGCTTGGTGTGGTTGAGAGAGATGAGAGGACTACTTCCGCTCCTTTTAAGCGAGCAGAACAGGATCTGGACCAATGAGGAGCTCTAGGCAAAAAGGACATGTTAGTGACATGTGGGAGGAGCGTACGCCCGGGGACGTAACACTTACTAAATGCTTTACTTGGCAGTTGAACCTGGAGTCTGCAGTGAAAATTACAACTTTGGCACTTAAATTGTATGTGTATCATTTTTCTAGTTAGCAATAGGGGGAAAACATTAAAGTCACTACAAAATGTATTTGCATAACTCATAGTATTTACTATTATTACTAATGTCTACAAAAATACCCCATCATTTTTGTTCCGGTTGTACAGATTTGACTCTCTCTTCATGGCCCCTCCCTCTGAGCTCTGCAGTCCAGCCAATCCTGGAAGACAGAGTTAAAATCGACTAATCCCAAAGCAACAAAACATTAAAATTGACCAATCCCAGTGAAGCAGGACATTAAATTTTACTGAGCGTAGTTGGGCTCTGACAGCTTTGTGTTGGTCCTGATGGGATGTAATGGCCACAGCCTCACTCATACTGCTGCTGCTCTAAACACCATTATTCATAGAAAGCTGAGTGTTTCCGGGAACACTCTCAGTCTGACCACAGTTACTGGCAAAACAACAGGACTAAAGCCTAATTCTGATTTGGAGAGAAATGTGTTAAGTCATTAATTCATTTCCATTTGGTTCAAAACATTGTTGGACATTTTAAGATATTGTTGCATTACATAGGCATTTAAGCAATATGAATATGTATTTTATTTATTTATTTATTTTGGCACTTTATATAGTGTATTTATTCAGTATTTGGATTGCGCTAGTTAGATGTATCAATCTAGAGTAAAAAGTGTACGTATAAACAGAGACTGTAGCTGATTCTATTTTGGGGCATCTTGCGGTGATGAACTATTGTAATAGACACAATCATTTTCAATTGTGTATTAACAAATATATATTTTTTTTAGTTGACACTTAATCGATTAGTTGTTGCACACCTGAAATGGTGACTTTTTGTGTTTATCCGGCCCAGAGGTCAATACTTGACGAAAAAATCTGGGTCTCGAGAAAAACATTTGTTGAGTAGCACTGCTCTAATATCTGATTGACTTGAATCATAAGTGAGAACAAGCTCTGCACAAAATAAAAGCTGAAGTTTCTTTGGTAATTTCAAAAGCAGTAAAGCTGGTGGTTGCATTTAGGATTTAAATTACCCTAGTTTGGCCATATCTTGATGATAATGTGCTTAAAAACTAAAATGGGCTTTAGGGACCTGCAATCTGGGTTGCCAGGTCTGAGGAAGAAATCCAGCCCAATGACAACTCAAAACCCACCAAATAACTGTATAAAAAAATAGCCCAATATTTGTTTTAAAACATTTTATTTTTGTTACTAACCCTAACCCATGTTACAGTTGTCCCTTTATGTGATGACATGCTCACTGAGATGCACTCTACTGCAGCTCGAGTACTGTAGACCACCAATAGAGCGCCTCTTTCAGAGTGTGAGCAGCTTCAGGGCGGCAGCAAACAACAATTGGATGTCGTAGCTTATTCTTAGGGACTTTTTAAAAATGTAACGTGTTTAATTCACAGCCGATATATTTCGAAAATGCCCAAGAAAACTGCAGCCCGCGTACCTGTATTTTGTCCCGCAACATTTTTTTAAAATAGCCCAATGTGCGGGAAACCGCGGACCTTGTGGATAGACAACATTGAAGAAAATGGTAAGGTATGACTTGGTAAGATGGTAAGATTGGTAAGAGTAGTTCTTAACAAGAAACTTCTGCTGTAGTTTTTCATACGGTTTAGCAAATCTGTATTACTTGTATTTTCATCAGGTCTTGTTTTCACATAGAAATAAGCTATGAAACCATTTTAGAAATCACAATCAAATGCCCTATTGTTGAACTACTGCAGCAGCACCTGGACAAAGCATTGCACCTGTCTCTTCAATCACACAGTCTTAGCTCTTTAGTTGTGATCAATCCACCGCATGAACTAAATGACTTCATTTACATATTCTTAGCTTTACATGTCTACCTTTGTTGGCAAAAACGTTTGTTTTTGTTTAGTATAGTCTTTCTTTTAGCATGTGGATGTTTAGCTCTATTTTAGCTTTAGTGGTCTTGCTTTTTTATTTGCTTTCCAATAATGTAACAGGTGTACAGTTTGGTTAGTTAAAAATCAGTGAGCACGGAGCAAAATAAGTGATGCAGAAACAGTTCCTGCAGAGACACGGTTTAACACTGGCCTTTATGCAGGCCTCATTTCTCTGTGATTACTTTCACCAGGAGAGCCTGTGCAATCTGTCTCTCCCTGGGCTTGTTTGGATCGGTTTGGATCTGGATTACGCAACTATGACAGCAGCGATTATCATGGCACCTGCATGAGGAAGACAGAGGGCACAGGCCAAGGACAACAGCAAGAAGTTAACTCGACTGTTTCTGAAAATGTAGTACAGTTAAAGAAATGACAAGGTGGAGAAGCTGCTTATAAACTGCAGCTAATCATGTGAGCGCCTTCTTGTTTCTGCACTTCTACCCAAAGCAATGAGGTAAGAGAGATACATTTATTTTAAAGCACAGTGCAGGAGGTGCTAGTGACCCATTGTTGTCTCAGACTTGATGTGTGTCTACTCTGATTGGGCTTGCACTTCCACATGACTTGTATATGTTTAGTCATAGGGCAGGTGATTTTACATCTCCAGAAAGCTGCAGGTGTCAAAGCAGCTTTACCTTCTCCATTCAGGTAATTCCCGTTCAAATAAAATTGAGCTAAAAACAGGCATTTCTTTCAAACTGGTGTTGGTATTTTTAAGACCTTGCCTTTTTCCTTTTGCCACACATTATGTTCAAACCAGATGAAACAGTTCACCTGACATATTCTCTCTTTCTCTGTGTGTGAGAATCCATCTGTCTCTCACAGAATATCTTCCACAGTAAATCCCATTAGCATAGCTCCAGCTCAGGCCGGAGCTCCTGGTGGGCAGCCCTGCAGGCACCTGAGCAGACGGATGGACTAAACGGACAGGCTTATATCCCTCAGGGGACAGTCCAAGGAGATGGGCAAATGGACAATAATAAAGACATTTTCTATATTATACTATAGTAACAGAGCGGTATAGACCTCAGCTATCAGTTCCCAACCATAGTCCAAAATGCATTATTTGCATTTACATTTGTCACTGTGTCAAAATTGAAACTAAAGTAAGAATAATTGGAGTAAAATAAAAGGTCTAAACCAGACATTTTAACACAAAACCTACAATATTGCACTGCACAGTTTTTACCAAGCCCAGGCTTGAACTAAGACACGTATTACAAATATTGTATGGAATTGCATTGTTTTCAGACACCAGACTTTAACTCCTAATACTGATTGATTTATACATCGCTTTTCATGACACCTAAAGACGCTTAACATTATGCATTATTCATTCCATACTGGGCAGTGGTAAACTACTATCGGGCCACAGCTGCCTGAGGCACCACCAACCATTCATACAACACCAGATGCATACTAGGCAATGTGGGTGAAGTGTCTTGCCTCAGGACACAACGAGTTTCTCCACCTGAGGTTCCTCCAGTGGTCTCATCCAAGTACTGCCCAGGTCCAACATGCTTAGCTTCTGAGATCTGAAGGATCAGGCTTTGGCATGCTGCTAAAGTAAACGTAGTACTCTTACTTGGGTTGTAAGTAGACATAATTATTTCAATGTACGTATATGACTTGTGTTGACTGTCTTGCTTTTTTTTAATTCCCATTTGTGCATTGTCAAGCCTTCAAAAATTCTCAGCTCAAACATAATCAGTAAATGCAAGGCCACTGTTCATGAGCTGACTTGTAGCTATAACTAAATCAACTATAAACTCTTTGCTTGGAAATACATGGTTCTGATTTTTTCTAAATTTGTTAATGACCTTTTCGCCTTTGTCGAGATAATCCATTTCATCTCACAAGATGTTGGTTAGGCAGCATGAATATTCACCTTTGACATATCACCGTGCCAAAGCTGTTTTGAGGAGTCTACAGTTGTCATGTGACTGCTGAAATGTCCACCAGAGCAATAAGACCTTTCCAGGCCATACCAGCTTGTCAAAACCTGACCTCATCAAATCTCAGAGGCTTTGTTGGGCCTGCGCAGTACTTGGATGAGAGACCGCTTCAGGTGTGTCTTTAGGCAAGCACATTGCATGTATGGATTAAGGGTCTTGCCTTGTGTGTGTGTGCATCTTGTGTGTGCATGTGCGGTGGTGGTCAGAAGGGCTGATGGTGCAAAATGGCAGCCTTGCTTCCATCAAGTCTGCCTAGGAGGCCCTGGCTACAATGAATCTCAACAGTGGAAGATCGTCATGGTTACGAAAGTAAATTGCCCCATTGTAAAGTGCCATAGGCTTCTCAAAAACATTATAATAATAAGAGTTTAAAGACATATCGATGGCGAACCAGCTATGTGCTAGCTCAGATCCGCAACAAATTTGTTTTCGGCCTAAAAGTCACATCTATAACTTATATTTTGGCAAAATGTTGTAAAAACTTTATAGTTTATGAAAATGCAGAAATCGATTTAAAACAAAAATGTAGTTCTAATGCTCCTGACGCACCACAGAGCAGATTAGCACCAAGGACTTTATTATATTTTTTTAATAATACTTTTGAATCTAACGTGAGGAATAGATCTACACCACTGCAAAGGCAACAAAGACACATTTTGACTGACCTACCCACCTCTGTCTGAACCAGCTCTCCACCAGGATTAACCTCAAGTCTTAACCACACCAAAACAACTTCCATGCTCCTCCAAAGTGAACTTGCACAATGTCGAGAAGAAGAGAAAAGTTGAATCCTCCCACAATGGCGTCCGTGCTGCTTTGACTGAGATTAAAAAAAAAACCTCTGCGCCCAAAAGCCTGTGTGATTAGCCCAAACCCACGAACTCCATTACTTCAAAGTCTGCTCTCATTAGTTTGGATTTTCCTTTCAACTCTCCTGTTCTCGTCTTCAGATCCGGATGCTAACTGTTAATTACGACCCAATTAATTAAGCGGGACAACCTCAGAGGCAGGTGCTGATACCACATAAGGTCCACTATTATAACAGATACGCACATACAATCTACTGTGTCAGATTATATACTGTGCACACTTTGTTTGATGTAAATCTTGATTAAACATCACATTTATTAATTTGAAGCCAGACCCAGAGAGGAAACCTAATTACACCAGTCCTGTTACTACAAGACTTACTTTCGCCCACCATTAATCAAGCTAGTTATAAACCAGGACAGATACAAGAATACTGGGCCAGGCTTCGTGTAATCCAAGAACTGACCAGGGATTTGGGCCTATGGGGAAGGCTGCTATCTGGGTTATTATGGGAACTACAGAAAAGGTAAACATAGCTCAATAGCATGATACAGTTGAGAATATTTCTTGTAATTTAAAGTGATTGGTAAAGCAATTTAGAGTGTAATGTATGCAAAAGGGAAATTGTTTAGTGGTACTTTGCATTATACCAAATAAAAGTCTACAGTGTGAAAAAAAAGGTTTCACATTTCAATATCTGACCCTAAATGTTGCATCTAAAAAAGTGATTCAGTATGAGTTGTCGATCTGCGAGATCTCAGTATGATTGCCCGAACATTGGCTGTTTATGTAAAAATAGCTAACTTCTGTACTTAAGTATAAGTATTCCGTGTTGGCGTTTGTATTTAGTACAAAACACTCCCAGTAGTCCTCTGTTGAAGTATTTTACTGGTTTTGTGATCAATCACAAGTCAATATTTACTGCCTAATTCCAAAAATCATTCATTTTAGACTGACAGTAAAAACCAGAAGAAATTAATTAAACAGGAAATGCTCATCATTCTGTGCATAGAATGAAAACATTCTGCACCGGCCTTTGCAAAATGTAGATCATATCAAATTTCTTCATCTGATTCTACGCAATGTCGTCCCTCTGACTTTTCACTATGTACAAAATGATCACTAATCGCATGGACATGTGATCTCAGGATTGCCATGATCAAACCTGTGTTGCGAACCACCATAAATCACTGTTTGTCTCTGCAAGAACATTGCTCCAACATAGAAGAAAGAGTTGCGGGGGTGCAGTGTAAGTGCAGTAACTGTTACTGCAGACACAGTGTACCAGCATGAGTATATTAATAGATCAAGACACACACCAGACCAAGTCGCAGTCATCAAGCCAAATCAAGACAATCTAGTGTCTGTATGATCCTATTGTGCAGGGTATTGCAAACTGTATCTGGGACAAGTCTTTGTGCTCCTGGTGCAAGCTTAGCAGACCATGGTGGTAATGTGGTCCTGGTGTCCAAAACAAGACCAAGTCCAACACAAGACCGAGTCCAAGACAAGACTTAGTACCCAGCCCAGTCTCCAGAGAAAACATAGATACAACGATTTGTCAAAATGTATGTCAATATGTAATGAAAAACAAAAATGTAAAATACCGCAGTTTTGGTTGAAGCCCGTGATGACTTTTTCTTTGAGTTTACCTGGTAAATATTTACCTGCAAGCCCTAGCCCTAAACTTGCCCATTTTAGTAACTTGAGGACAAAGCTTACTCGTTAAACCTAAAGAGAATGTCACCACATTGCTTCAACCAAAATGTGTGGTTTATATAATTTTTGTTTTTTGTTAGATATTGACATAAAAATGCGTGAAAACATGCTTTTTGTATGTTTTTGACATTCTGTTGTAAATCTACGTTTTCTCTGGATACTGTGTTGGAGTCCAAGCACCCTCAAGACCAAGACAAGACAGAGTCCAAATAAACTTGAGTCCAAGTCCATTTTACTGGTTTCGAGACCAGTAAAATATAAAACTGGATAATGAATAAAAAAGAGAGTGAATGATAGTCTGTCTGTCTGTGTGTTGACCATGCCATGAGTTAGTCCAAGGTGTACGCCCGCCTAAAGCCCAAAGACACTAGAATTGGCTCCACCAGTACAAATGGTCACAAGCCGTAGAAAATGAATGATAAAAGGCAGTCTACATTTGTAATTTACCGTGAATGGCTTTTACCTTAACAAACGCTTACACATCAGCTCAATGGACCTTCACCAGTCAGCCTCAAGTATTTCCAGCTGCACAGGGGCCAGTTTGGACACTCGCTGCTCCATTTGCAATAATCGTCCTGCCATTTGAGCGCTTGATTTCTACGTGACTGACTTTAAGCTTCTGCTGCGGCTTTTTGAATTTCATCGAGCTTTCCGGGGCCACAGTATAAAATGGCAATCCACAGCTTGGCCCCACTGAGTTATTGTTCCATGTAATTCAAATGAGACTCTCCTCGGGCCGCCTGCTGGAGAAGTGCCATTCTGCAGCGCTCTCGAGACACTCCGGTCACCCCACGTAACCTCTGTGATTCAGGCGTTTTGCTTTGATGCATTTGTGATCTGTAATGCGACGACAAGCACTCCAGTGTGGGAATTAACCAAAGTATAAAGACCTGGAGTGAAGAGGAGGAGATGGAGAGGCTGAGGCTATGGTGGTATTTAGAAGCATTTCACTTAACACCATAGTTGGTAAAAGTATAGTTCAGTACTCAAGTAAAGTACTCTGATAAAAGCTGAAACTTCATTACTTAAGTAAAAGTACAGAAGCACAATTGTGTAAATTTGCTTAAAGGGACTGTACCCATTTTTTTTACCATAAAATTAAATTCAATTAAATTTCCCCCAGCACAGACATCTTGGTATTGTTTATATTCACAAGGTGCACGGTGGCAGAGTGGTTAGAGCCCTGGCTTCCCATTTAGGAGATCATGGATTTGACTCCAGGGGTGGAGCACATCAACTTTTAATGATCTCTTTGGGTGGAGTTTGCATGTTCTTCCCGTGTTCTCCCACCTTCAAAAACATGTTTATTTAGGTTAGTTGGGCATCACTGTAAAATGTATCCTGTAAATGAATGAGAGAGTGAATGGTTGTCTGTCTGTCTGTTCCCCCACCTAAGGCCCAAAGTCACTGGGATAAGCTCCAATCACCTGCGAGCTCTAACTGGAACAAGCAGTCGAAAATGTATGTATTCACATGAATGCCAAGTTGATATTTAATAATGTCTCATTTGTTCACCAAAACCCACAAAGTTGTTGTTGTTTTTTTCTGTTTACTTGCATTTTTAAGGAGACACAAATCGCTTATAGTAATTTTACAGTTGGATTAGCTAACTTTTTTAGTTGTAAATTAGTCAACTTTGTTTTTCGTTAAAGTGTATGATAAACGCAGCACTTTGTGAAAAAATGAGCCCACTGAGTGCTGATTGAATAATGAAGAATGTTCTTCTCATCAGGAGCTGAATGCAGCTCTCTGATTGGCTGAGCTTGAGTGGTCCTCTCCAGTTTCACTTGGTTGCTTGCAAAAAAGTAAAATTGCTCCCAAAATTAATACATGTCAATGTATTGTGTATGTTGGATTTCCAAGATGATTTTGTGAGTTTTAAAACCCAAATCATGTTTGCAGTAAGTACAAATTAACAAGTGCAATCACATAGTTGGTTTGTTATGCATTGGGGTGAGTGATGGGCTTTATAGTAAATTAATAATTGACCCTGTCTTTTATTATGTGATAAATCTGTATTGTTTCAAAATAATTCTTTATTAGACATTCTCACACAACACAACAGGTCTACATTGGTTTGAAAGGAAAAGCTTAGAAAGTAATTAGCCTGTTTTACAATGTAAGGAGTGAATGTACAGAGAGATTTCTTGAACAATGTCAGAATAAAAAAAACTTCAGTTAATACTTATTGGTAAACCATAAAGAATCCTTTTTGAATTTCTCTCATTTATTGTTTTTGCTCCGACTCTGATAAAAGGAAAGAACTAAGCTTCTGGGATTTAAAACATGAAAGCAAAGCTATAACTCGCATATTTTCAGTCAAATCAAATGTTCTTGGAAGAATCTGGATCAGTTTGAACTTCAAATCCACAAATAAAAAATAGACTAAAAACAGATGACATTTACCAGGCTTTTTATGTGCGTTTGACTTTTTATTTCAGCTTCGCAACTAATCCAGGAATCTCTTTTTAGTGATAATTTATTTAGATTTGAAAAGAAAAATGGCAACAATTATATTATCAATTGTGTAGTGAATAAACATCTTTATTCAGTAAATAAATAATTATTTTGAAATTCATAATGTTAGACTTCATAAAGCTGGATGCAAACTTGAGGAAATGTAACTTATTTGAGTTAAATAATCATTGAACTAGTAATATGTGTGATCTAAATGTGAAAAGGGCTTCAAAAATGACCTGGTTTGGAACATGCAATATGACAGTCAATCAAAAAAGTAGTTATTAACAGTTAAAGTCTGAAATAAAAGTAACCTTTCTTAAGTCATGGTGCACTATTTTGGTTAAACAAACTCTGTGCTACACCTGATAAAATTATACTGTAAATTTAAGACAGTCTACAAAATTTTACCATCTCAAAATGTAGCAAAAGACCTATTTAAAGTCAGACTTTTTACAGCAGTTTTACATTAAGTTACCTTACGTGTTCATTTTCATTCAAATAGATACCTGAATATTATTTCTGTAATGGTTCAAGCAGACTAAGTTATTTAATTGGAAAGCAAGGTATTTATTCTTGATGTTGTTTGGTTTGTGTCATTAAGTCTACATTTAAAATGACTGATTTGTAATTGATCGACACTTGAATCTGACATTTTTACACACACGTCTAAATACTGAATGTCTAGCACACTATTGTTCTCTGGCACACTAGGGTAAATCGTGGACTAGGGTAAAATCATTTTACCATCATGGGCAACCCGGTGGCACAGCGGTGAGCGCTCTGGCCTCATAGTAAGAAGGTCCTTTCTATGTGGAGTTTGCATCTCCCTGTGTCTGCGTAGGTTTCCTCCGGGTACTCCAGTTTGCTCCTACAACTAAAAACATGTCCAATGTGCCTCTCCCTTACCCAGGACTACAGATGGAAATTAGCTGTAAGCTCGAATCTGCATCTCGCCATTGTGCTTAAAGTACATTGTACACTGTCCTTAATAAACACTACCTTACCATGACCCAGACCACATTGTAAAGAAGCCTGAGAAACACTTTCTGATGTCTGCTTCTGACTTACATTAAACAACGGTGAATGCATGGCAACATAGTGCTTTAAAGACTGGCTCATTACGATAAAGTGGGCAATGTGATTCACAACAGAAATAAAGATAATGGTCCTAGACTAATGTTTACCTCTAGGTTCAGCTTTTGTCTGCTGTTATAATCTGTTCCAGTTCAAGTCTGGATTTATCTTAAGCATGTTTTAATAAGATTTTTATTTTTATGTTCATTTGTCTTGATTTGGACCTAAAATGTTGTAAGTTATGGATGTTTGACATCAAACTATGCATATGACATTACCGTAAGAAAAATATTGTACTGCATAAGAACACAGGACTTAATTCAGCTCCAGCAGCACGTCTCTGTCTATGCTTTGACTTTACAAAAGTGAGTACTTCCTTCAGTTGTACCACAGTAATATCCCTCACTGCTGTGGATGGAGTAAGCTACAGGCTGTCACCACAGTTTTCTCTCCTCGTTTTTCACGCAGACTTCGGCGGGCGCTGGAGAGGCTGATTACGTGCACAGATTTGATAGAAGCACACGGATAACCCTGAAGGAAAAAACTATCACTGCTAAAATCTCAAAGCCTCATCAGGGGCAGCCCGAGCAGCAGAGAACGAATCGGGCGAGCTCAAGGCAATGAAATATCTGCACAAATCAGAACTATACTTTTTCTTGTGTTTGTTGTGACTTTATGACAAATGCAGACTCTTGAAGCTATTGTGAGTAACACAGACGACAGTGTCTCAGCAGGGACTCGCCGCATCTTTGGCAGCTTAAAGTGAAGCGGGTTTAACACTATTCAGAACTGCATATAGGAAAAACAATCCTTCAACTTTTTATCTGAAGTCTGTAATGATAACGTTGCAGCTATCATGCACATTATTATTTATATTTAATCAATTACTGTTTTGCTAAAAATAAGATTAAACACATGCATTTTGAAGCCTTAAGAGCGCTAGATTCACCGCTTTATGATGCTCAACTGGTCAGAAATTTTGTTGTCACTTACACTATCCCCGCTCATTACTGTATTGTGATTACTGAAGAATTCGATCATGAGCAAATAGTTAAACAAACAAAGGTCAAACTTTATTTACAGTTGACAATTATACACAGTTTTTTCTCTCATAAATATTTCAACACATGGTTAATATCACATGTATTCATTTTGTTTGCATTATGCTAATAATGTGCACAAATGTACTAATTCACTACTAAAAGTAAATGTTATGATGTGGCTATGTCAGAAAAGTAACAAATTTAGAGAAGACCACTAGCGTGTTAGCATCACGTTAGCATGTAGCTCAACAACCCGATCTCACAAGAAAGCGCACACATACCATGACATTACGCAACATGTAATATGTTAATTAGCTGTTGTGCTATTATGGTATGCGTCGCAGTCCCAGTTCATTTCAATGGTGGTTGTTAAGACACATTCTTATTTATGCATATTAACAAAACCTGAATATAATTTAACCTACCCCAAGCCAAAACCTAAACTTACTTTTTATACTAAGCTAACTTATCATTAACCTAAAGAAAATGTTAAAGTGGCTTCAACCAAATTTGTCATTTTTACGCTTTTTCATATGTGCTATATTACGCGAACATAGTACACAAAAAGCCTGAGTCGTGGTAAAATATTGTGTCGTGCTTCTATGATATTGTCTCTTAGTCAGTTTAGCATCTTACAATGCTTAAAAGCTCCAATAGTCCAAATGTGTTAATGTTTTTTTTATGTGTGTCGACGTATGTTTGATGGGGGTCAACTAATGATTGGGTAAAAATCGGCTACCCAATCATCACCATGCCTCCACCAGGGTCTGGGCACCAAAGAATATCTATCAATAAATAACCTGTTGTTTTTCTTTTGTGTCTGTCGTTTGGTGAAATAGCATTTTGTTAAATAATAGTTCACTGTGGCACTCAAAGATCTTTGTTTCAAAAGCATCACAAAAGGAAAGCAGTTTTTTAGCTCTTAATTTTTTTTCATACTTGTATTTTCCTTTGATGAATTGTGGTCTAATACGATTTTGAAGTAGTCCATTATGTGTCTGCAGTCTGTCTTCCTCTGCGTTGGGATTGGTCCGTCCCAGCTCAGCTCACAAAAACAACAGTTGGATAAAAGGTGAGCTCCCAAAAGTGCAGTAAGTGAGACGCCACCTCTTCATCTTGACCGTCTAATGCGCCGCTGGATTTAAGGTCACCATTCTCACTTTGACTTTGAATCTGAAAAATGTGCCACAGAAGACGTTTGATATTCTGGCCCGCTAACCTCTTTCTTATTTCAAAAGCAGGACGGTCTGCATCTGCAACTTCACTGAGAATCATTTTGTTAGCTTTATATTTGAAGACACAAACCAATTTGAGTTATTCAGATGCAGAAGTTTCTCTAAATGTTTCATCCATTCAAAATAAACAGTGTTTTTTCTATCCTTGAAGCAGCTTATTGCTTTGCTTTGTCAGATTATCTTGAATCTTGTTTGTTTATCATAAAGCAAAGTTAATCACAAAGGCAATACAGAGTTGTTACTACATGGGAATTTTATTTAAATGCTGTGTCTGTTTATTTCTTCAAAAATAATCAGGTTATCCATCATTTAGAGCGATTATCGGTCAACATCACTTTCCACTCTACTGTGCATTCCCCCTGCAGAAAGAAACGCTGTCCATCTAGTTAGCTGGGGAAACTTCTTTGAATAAAACAACACAATGGGACGACTGGCACCTGAATCTTGAGACAGTGTTTTACTTGTTGTTTTTTTCCACTCACCTGAGTGTAACGTGTAGGATCGAATTTCATTCACAAATGTTGACTTAGCAGCATAACATTTGTTTTCACACAGTGATAGACTCTTGTAGTTAGAGGACAACAGCACTGGCTCCACTTATTGCTACAACTTGTCCAGCTGTATCTGGACATGCTGTCGCAAAAATATCCATTGGAAAACAATATTTGTTCAATGGATTTGGGAATAATTTAGCTAGGCTTGCACCACCTAATGCTCAATTTCAGTTCACTCCAGCTACTAGGTCTGGTATCTGCAGGACTGCAAAAAACTGGAAGTACAACACAGTCCTACAATCATAACCAAGAGGGAGAAAAAAGTTTAAAACTGTTTTTAAATTTGTATTTCTTACAACCATAAGGGGATTGGGGTAGGTTAAGAAGAGCTTAAGAATTGTATCTAATATACTACATATGCATGCAACACATGTTATATTTACGCAAAAAGCTGTCAGATTGTGCTAATCATACACTATTGACATGCCCTGTTTGTGCAAAGTGAAAGTATAATTCTAATTTGATTCATCACAACCTAAAAAGCACTAACAAATGTATGTTGTAGACGTAACTGTGGAACATCCAATTGGATCAATTTCTTGCAAACAATAGAAGTGTTTACCATAACCAGATGGTGGAGTTCACTTTTTTGGAGTTTTGTTGCTATTCACAAGTTGGCTCCCCATCAAAAACACTGCTGAAGTTTTGTTTATGAGATATCTTTCATTCCCCTCAAAACACCTTTGTGAATGCTCCTGATTTGTGATGTCATAGCTAGATCTCTGAGATCTTCTAGACTGTTATTAGGTCCATACTTGTTTAGAGCATTTCTGCAGCACTCGCACATCAGGCTTGATCAATTTGATTATTTACCCAGTGAAATTGTCTTTTCAGTCAGTAGATAGAACTCTAACTCAATTTGTGATGTGGGAAACACATACTATGCTTTTTTATTGGTGCATGAAAGAAATGGTACTCAGGAGCAGGTTTGAAAGAAGATACCAACACAAAAAATACATCATATACTCATTCAGACTTTATCAATATTTCCTATGCACTTCTAAAGACTTTGTACAGCATTTTTCCCAACTTAAAGTGAGGCTAAACAAATGCTCAGGGATTAACTCCCCCAACAAATGCACCTAAAACAGGCTCACAAAAGTGGGAGAGGACGGTTTATAACAATGCACATCGAGTGACCGCTTTCCAACTCTCCACAGCAGCGGTGTCAGAGGGAAAAGTTTAGATAATCCACTTGGGCGGCTCGTCTGTTGCGTCAACTCACTGTGACATTAGCGTGTACTGAAAATGCACTGACAGTGTTTGCCCAGCATGTACAGCTGCGCTTTTTGCACACATAACTGCAAAATGTCCAAAAAAGGCCTGGAAACAGTAGATAATTCAATTTTGACCCCATGTACACAGTTTGACAGTTTTTTTTTCTGAGTTTAGTTTCTCTTTAAACTGAATTTTACCGTTTTCTCATTAGTTAATGTTTTGCCCACTTACCTCAACTATTCTGAGTCTTATAATTATTCACCATAAAATGTGAAGCACAATTCTACACTAACAAAAAACTAGCTTCCAACACTTTTTAGCTTATGAAAAATGCTGCATGCTACAAGCCATCCACAGTACTAATGTATGTTTAGTTCTGTTAGATCTTTTGTACTTTCGCATTAATATTTGTTTTATGAAAAGCACAGCCATATTCTACACCTTTGACAGTTGTTTTCCTGTGTTTACAATGAGGTGAATAATACAAATACATTGGTTTAACTGCTACAACAAACAAAAGCGAACGTCAAACACCTGCAGACATAACATATTTTCCCTCACAAATGTATTTTTCATACTCAGATCAAAAGTCCAACTTCAGAAGCTGGAGTCAGGTCAGGACGCATTTCATCCTGTTTGTCTGCTCAAGGCAAATGTCCTAAATTTAACTCTCACACACAGAGAGCACAAAACCACTTATGCCATTACAAATACACTTGTATAATCACATTCAATTCACATCATTGTCTTCTTGGCTCTGTATCTTCACATTATGTTAAAGCAGAAGCTGTTGCATCTGCTAAACATCTGAAGAACAGACTGATTTTATTAAATACCACAATTTTAGATTTTTATCCCGAGTCAAACACAATGTCAGTTTTAAGGTAAATCACGTGTTTCTTCAAAAACATTTCACTTCATTGTGACTGGTTAATTCAACAATCATTCACTGACCAATAAATCTGCTTGGTCTTTATTTACAGCTTCATTAAAGATGGAGTAGTTGATTTTCACACTGCAAACACAATTTAGGTTTTAAATCTGAAAACTTCCTCTCATAATTCATACATTCACATGGTTTATAAATAATCATTTGGTTGAAATTACGTCTTATGTAAATAGTAAAGTTAAACTGGAGAGGACCACCCAAGCTCAGCCAATCAGAGCACTGCATTCAGCCACTTTAGACAGTACTCAGAGGTCTAATTTTTTTTTAAGTGCTGAATTTATCATATAGCTTTTAGTAGAAAACACAAAGTTTATAATTTAGAACTAAAAAAGTTAGCTACCCCACCTTTAACTCGAGAAACAATATGACAATTTCACCAAAACAGCAGATTGTCCCACGTGCTTCAGTGATTTATTTTACAAATTGTCCAACCCCTAAATGATGTGACTTTTAACCAAAGTTTACTTGCTTTGTTAATACTAAAAGTGGTGTCAAAACTAGATACTCGTTTGATCAAGTGGCTGACAGACGTACCGCCAACCAGACAAACCGGAAGCTTCCTCTTCATAGAGACCAGAACCATATTTATAGTCACCTCTCGCTTGTGGCTATGCTAGCAAGTGAGATAATTTTAACATTCAGAGTTTTTGTATGGTTAGGTTTAGAGCCGAGGTTCGAATTTGGTAAGTTTATGGCTTTGTGACAAGTGGAGAAATGTCAATTATCGACGTCTAGTCTGTACGGAAAGCTTTTTTCCAGCCTATAGCGAGAGGTGGGTGGGAGGAAAGACATCTGCAGCCAATTGCCTCTCCATTTGATAAAGCATCAGTGCTAAAGAGAATTAGAGACGCCATATTATGTAGAATTCACTTTTAACCATGTTTTATATAGTGTTCTGTCATCAGTAATTTAGCCAAATAGGATTGCATTTTGATTGGTTCATGCATGTTTGAGTGGTCAGAAAATCCCTGTTTTCACCTTCCACCTGTCCCAATTTACTGTAGTACTTGCTGTTACTCAAAACATAAAATCTGCTACTTTGTTCCAGTTGAATTTTACAATGAAGAGGTGGTGCTTATCAGTTCTGCTGTTTGGAAAGGAAGTTAAAGGACTTGTTTGTATTTTTAAGCTGTTTTAGATCAGTTTTGTGTTTCGCAATGAGCAAATTAAACATTCCTTGGACTGTTTTAGAAAGATGTTGAGTTTTATCAGACTTACTATAAGATAATATAACACTTTGCAAATATTATTGAAAAAAGTGTAATGAATCTTATATTCCTTTGGATTTAAATTGTTCTTGAAATGTTATGTTATGTGTAGCTCATATTGACTTTGGATATTAACACTTCATTAAACTATCACTGTGCCAAAGAATGAATAATAAGTACAAGTAATTGTAGTCAGATTAAAAAAATATAATATTTAAATATATCAGGCATATACTGTATTGTTTTATTTGTTTAATAGGCTATTACAGTTAGACCTTTACACATAAAATCAGCCTAATTGCTTAACTTGAAATAACCTTGCAAACTCAAAGAACTTACACTGTTGAGGCACAAAAGTAAAGTATTTATTTCGGCTCTGGACACATGTTTACTTAAAATAGCAAAAGGTGAGGCAAAGTGGAACATGGAAAATGTCCAATTGAAGAAGGTGTCGCAGGTAATTACACAAAGGCGAGCCGAGGTGTTGGAAAATAAAAGTGCAAAAAGTAACTGAACAAATAATGTTTATGAAACCAAAAGCACTAATGGAGATTCAGCCACAGAGCTGAAAGAAGCATAGAAAGAGATAATATTATGGATCTGATTTTTACCTTGTCCTGCTACATGCTTGTCTCCATGGAGATATCTTAAGTTTAACACGCTATTGTGTGACATTCTATACAAGATAAAGTTGTAAGATCATGAGTCATATTACCTTTAGTATTTGTTTTGACTGAACTGGACAATATGTTCAATATTTTCAATGCACTATTTTAAGTTACAGTGTAATCTGTAGACTTATACGTATGTGTGAGTGATTACATTGACATGTTGTTATAACTTATAAACAGTATAAGCAGTATAAACACTGACACAAGAAGAGACACTCTTCCTTTTTATAAACCATCTGATAAAAACAAACTATAAAGTTCCTGGAAATGCTAAAAACTAGCGTATCAGAGATTTTGAGATTAATCAGACTGTGTTGTAGTCTAAATTTACACACACACATAAAAAATTGAATATGCTCTCTATCTAAACTTTTGAAAGTAATTTACATTTATTTGTGTTTGTTTTGTTTTGAAGAATATGCCCAAACTAATGTCATTGAGGCTAAAGCTGCAGGACCTCAGCTTCACAAAGAGTCAACCAATTGTTTGTGCTTCAAATGGTTCTGAAACAGCTTCAGTTTGGATTAGTTTGGATGACTAGTTTAGTCAGGCATTTTAAGGCAATTGTAATGTTAAGTGGCCATACCAGCTAAAACTTGATCCTGTCAGATCTCAGAAGCTAAGCATGTTACCTGATCGGTATATGGATGAGAGACCACTCAAGAATCCTCAGGTGCCACAGAGGAGAAACTCGTCGTGTCATTAGTCAAGACACTTCACTCACATTCAGGGCTGGTGTGTGGGTAAATGGTTGATGTGATGGGGGGCTTGTTGGTCCAAAATGGTAGCCTTGCTTTTGTCAGTCAGCCCCGGGGCAGCTGTGGTCTACAATGGTAGCTTTCCACTACTGTGTATAGAAGGTTAAGGATAAGGTACACTTTATTGTCCCCGTAGGGAAATGTGTCCTCTGCATTTGACCCATCCTTCAATGCCTCTGGGGCATCTCCTCAGGAGCAGTGATCGCCGCAGTACAGCGCTCGGGGACCCATCTCCAGATGTTCTTGCTAGGCTTGGTCAGGACTACCTTAGCTGGAGGATATTACCCTAACATGCATGTTATTGGTTGGTTGGTTGGTTGGTTGGTTGGTTGGTCTGAGGCGAGAGCGCTAACCACTCAGTCACCGTGCCGCCTATGAAAGATTAATGCATAGTATAAAGTGTTTGTGGGGTGTCTTGAAAAGTGCTATATATTAATAGAAATCAAGAACAGAAAAACTGGAATATTCTCATTTCTTTTACAATATCATAGCACTTGATCATCAGAGTGGTGCAACAACAGCCAATTATTACGAATACATTACAGAATAGTGAAGGCAAATAGCTCACTTAGATGATCAGATGAAGGTTTACATGAAATATGCAGCTCCATGGGTGGTCATGAGAGTCCGCGGACCTCCTGGTGAGCGGGCGCAAGCGAATGAACTGTGGCAGAAGTAACTGTATATTCAGTGGATGGAGTGATTCAGGAGTACAGACAATCCTTAGATCTCATCTCTGACGTACTTGTTGTGCCCCTGGGTCCATCTCAGTTTTGTGAGAATGAGATGTGAGTGACTGCTGGTGGTCAGGAGTTAGAATAGATGTCTCCACTAATTGCACCCTCTCTGAATTTACATCGGTTGACAAGTTCTGAATTGAACAGTCATTTTCAAGGTATCTGGAACAAATTGTGCATTCTTTACTGAATTCACTGTACTTCTTTACTTTGAATTCAGAATATTCTATCTTAATTGTTGGTAGATGTCCAGAACAAATTGTTTTAAGACATTTCTGGCTATTTACTAGAGAACTGAAGTTGAAACACATGTCAAAAAGTAATAAGATAGAAATAAAAAATGTCTAACTCCACTGGCAATATTTTAACTTGAAACAAAATCAAATTAATTGAAACACAATTCTTAATCTATTTCCATCAGGGAAGAACATCTTGCCTCGTACGGGTAAGTTTAGGCTTCAACTTACTAAAGATATTGTCCCAATGACCCACATAAATAAACCGTTCAGATGTATCTCACAGTTTGTACTAATCCGGAGTTTGTATGACGATCGTGGAGGAAAAACTGTTTTCCTATAGTCTTCTTACGGTAAACTTTCAGCTCTCATCAACGACTTGCAGCTTTCTTGAGGAAATTAAACCACACGGCATTCTTGCGTGTGCCCTAAATCCTTATCTTTTTAATCTTTTTTGGGGTTGTCTCTTTTAGTCAAAACACTATTCATTCTCACAAAGTTAATAAGACTGACTTTGTGAGAATGAAATGGTGTGTAATAATAGCAAAACGGTGTTCTGCAGTTTCTCACCTGCCTATCGCAGAGAAGACACAAAGCATCTCTGGGTGCTGAAGTTTTGCCTTTGTGTGTTAAAAAAAAGAAATTTGAACCACGCCAGCGAGCCACACTGCTGTCCATATGTCTGCGCCTGCTATAGCGAGATGTCCTCTCCTTGTTTGTGTCCAACACCCACACGCTGCAGGTCCATGGTTTTCCGCGTGTTTCAGGTGATCTGTACTTTCCCCGCACTCCAGGTCTGTGGTCTTCCTTCACACGGCTGAATATTGCACCTCTATCGCTGCTCTTGTCATTTGGACCGTAGAGTTGGTCTCTGTTCTACTTTCACTCTTCCACACAGACAAGAACACACTTTAAGCTTTACTCTACAGTTTTTAGTTTCGTTGTTAGTAGATTTGTTGTAGAAAATCTTCGACAAGACTATATGACCTGGCTACAAACTAACAAAAGGGCGATGAGCATTGTTTTTTTTTTGTAACAACGCCTCAAGAATGACGTAGGAAATGCAGGTCAAACGGGTCATTGTGACCGAGGCTTAAAATAGGTAAGTTTAGGTCTGGGGCTTGGGATTGGTAAGACTGACCCGTTAAACTCAAAGAAAATGTCGCCACATGGATTCAACCAAAATTTGTGTTTGTTACGTTTTCGCTTTTTGTAACATATTGACATAAAAAAGAATTGAGAATGTGCTTTCGTATGTTTTTGACATTTTGTTGTATATCTACAGTTTTCTTCAGAGACTAGGCTGGCCAGTTGAAAACTGAGAAGCAGCACAAAACAATCAATTAATCAATCCATCATGCAGACAAACTATTGTTTTCTTCAAATAAAACTGACAATATCATCAAAGTTGTATTATACCACACTCTGATCATCCAATAAAATTAAACCACATTTAAGCCTTCATATCCCTTACTTTAAATGATACACTCCAATACATCTCGCCCAATCCTCATTACGATTATCTTTTGTCAATGCATCAAACGGCTCTCCAAGTCATTTTCCGTTTGACAGGTGTATAAAATTGATAGATTCTCCATATGACTCTTTTAAATCACAATTTTTCCACTTCCCTCCAGGCAATTACAGAACAAAAGTACTTCGGCTAAGCGTTTTATAGGATTAAAGATGTTATTTACTAATGTAGCAGCCTATCGAGGTGCAGCTAATGGTGATAGCATGGCTTCTGCGACATTAATAAGCTCTTTTTTCATCATTGGACATTATAGTTAACCTGTGAGAGTTCAACAGTTCATCATTCAGGTAAAGGTGTGAATCAGCAGTGACTCTTAGTGTGCCTCTAACGACCGGAGATACATCCAGTGTTTAAGGTAATGTGCAAATAAGCTGCTGCAGGATCCTGTAATTAAGTCATTATGGGAAAACGAGAGATAAGTTAAACAGGGCGACTGGAAAAGCAGGGATTCAAAGCAAACAGTTTCATCTAATTAAATTATATGTTTGCACTGTATTAGGGTGGGTGGTACTGACAGAAATATATAAACAAAATATACTCAACAACAAGATTAAGTTATTGCAGTTCTTTTAAATATGTAGCAATACACTTCCAATGTCCAACATCCTTAAGAACATAATGACAAAAGTAAACTGTGAAGGTTGAGAGGTTATGGAGGTTATGATCAGTGTCCCTTAAAACTTTATTGGTCAGTTTGTGTCAGTGGTTGTTGTCTTGTTGGTAATGTTATATTAACGACAGCTTTAATTAATTAAAGTATGAAGGTTGTTCAGTTGAAGTACAGTCCAGTAAATACAAACTTGAAACTTTAGTCTGGAGAATCTAAACTGTTTAAGCTGATATCTCTGTATTATTTTATCACAGGTGCAGAGTTGAGTCTGGTATTTTTTCTACTAAAACAGAGGACCTGGAGTTTGAGAAAGTGAGTCTGGAATCCTCAATGATCTCATAAATGGAACTTTCCCTCAAAATCTTGAGAATCCATCTGAAGAGATTCACTCTGTACAGCAACGGACCAATCACAGTATTGTGGTTTGGGCTTGGGCGCCAAAGAGAGCCTAAATCAATCATACGACATACTATGGACTACTTCATAAGTACTACTAATTTTTTTGACAAACATGCACATAGAGGAAATGTGTGCATTTCAGACAGGTTTCAGCTCAAATCTATACAGGCTGAATGTGTACTATGAGTCAAAACACAGTGATTAACATGGTGTAAGCCAGGTTACCTGGAAGGACTTGTAGAATTGCTTGATGTTTTGTCTCACGTCCAGTTGACGTGTAGCACTAATGGTTCGATCTGATCTAATGTGATTAACCCTAAGATTCTAATGAACTTAAACATATTATGAGAATTCAAGTGCAGTTATTCTTTATTATCTACAAAATCTGAAAAAAAAAAAAAAATAATAATAATATGATAATAATAATAATAATATAATAATAATAATAATAATAATAATAATAAAAAAAATAATAATAATACTTTATAAGAAAAAAATACATTAATATTCCTACTTTGTAGCTTCATAAACAATTTGTTACTGAAACATTCATGTAAAATCTTCATCTAATTTAATTTACAATAAAATATTTGTCCTGAATATTGTCTTTAATTATGCTCTGTCAAAGTAAATTAAGCCGGACACAAAGATACAAATTATGTATTAAAAGCTTATTATTGTTTACATTTGACATTGCATTCTCATTACATTTCCAACTCTTGGGGTCATTTGGAGTTCTTTTGTCCATTCACCTGTGTGTCCTGCACCTCTGACCAGCTCCTGTCACTGACCCCATCAGGCGACAACACAAAGAACCAGGAATGACAGGCTTTTCATTATTGGTGCTCCATTGTGCCGGAGGGGAAATCAATTATAAAAACACCACTAACAGCAAAGATAACAGCAGTGTCCCCCATTGTGCCGCAAAAACCAGACACTATTTTTTTCTCCTCCTCAAGGGTCCCTCTTGACCAGCGCGCCATCACCTTGGTGCAATTTGCTCCCCCATCTCAAATCCCATTGCCTTTTGGAATTGGATTTAGCGGCCTCATTGAGACGCTGAATGGACTGGGTGCGCGGGAGAAAGAGGACCGGCTTGTGCGAGATTGCCTGAGGAGTTCGCGGGTCCGGGAATGGTCAGGTTTCTCTTGTGTCCGGCATTAACCTTGGCGCGGCGGGGATGTCCTCATTACGACGCAGGGATCGGAGTATGAAGCAAGGACGAGGCGTGTAAACAAGAAGCAAAGCGAGCGCGAAACTAGCAGAGCGCCGGTGAGGGAAAACGACATTGTGTAAGGCTAATAGGGGTTTATGGGGACGTGTTTGGCAGTGGTTACACACATGGTTACACAAAGCAGGAGCCAACCACTCTCAAAAACACAAACATGTATTTCAATAACTTACTGAATACGTAGGCTCTTCTTGTTTGGACCAAGTTTAGTTCCTGGTTCTTTTAATGCTTATTGTACGTTTTTGACATTTCGTTGTAAATCTATCTTTTTTTCCAAACCCTGTGTTGGTTTTAGTGTATGTTTTTGGTGGTAACATTTACCTAAATTAAAGATTCTAGCAGTTGCTTTGTTCTCATAATAATAATAATAATATCATAGCACTGGATTAGACACTCAAAGATTAATTTCTTCCACTCTTGGTAGTGGTAAGCTATACTGTATTTAGCCACAGATACCCAGGGGCAGACCCCAACAACCACCAACAACCTTTCACTCTTCCACTATGTGTGTTATGTTCCATATGTTAGGCAATGTGAGTTAGTCCTGCCTAGGAACAGAACAACAGTATCTCATCTATTCGTCCCACTGTCTGTTTCTTGTCCAAGTGCTTTTTGGCATTTTGTGCACAAATGTTAAACACTCCACTTTCACAATGTCCTAAACAAGATAAACAAATGACACAAAAACAGAGAAAAGCGTCATCCGATCCGGTCTCACAAGACATGGTCAAAAGCATATGATAGCACAATTGCATGTCTTTTTTGCGTAAATATGACATGCATTCTTGCACCAGTTCATTTCTATGGTGTTATTTTTATGAATAGAAACAAAATCCTGATCCTAATCTTAACCTACCACAAGCCCCAGCCCTAAACCAACCCATTTTAGTAACTTGAAGCCTATAAAGTTACTCGTTACACCTAAAGAAAATGTCCCCGTGTAGCTTCAACCAAAACTTGTGTCATTTTTACGCTTCATATCGTGCAAAATGTACGGTGTAACATAAGTACACAAAAAAGGCCTGAAATCTTGGTCATAATACGCTGTTTTTGTGTCATAGTAAATGTACACTTTCCTGTGAGATGTGCTCTGTTGCATGTGGTTTTTAGTGGCTACTGTGTTGGAGCAGTCCTCTCACAGAGGACAGCTCACACTCAGCCAGAGCTTTTAGTGCTGATGCAGTCACTTGATTCTGGCAGGCACGAAGCAACATGCTCTCATGGTAATTGTTAATTTGTGAAGCTAAAGGGGGTTGTGACAACCTCCAGTGGTTCGGTGAAAATTGTATAGAACGTTAAGAATTCACAGCGCTATTCTCACATTCCTAAATACGGAAATCTGTTACAGCATTGGAGCTTGACGGTGTGCAATGTGAATCTGGGTTTTGGCAAACCTATTTGATAAAAATGTAGTTGTTTCAACCAGATATGAACTATTGAAGCTTGGGATATTTTTTCTCGTTTTCAACTGAATGTAGCACGTATGAGTCAGAAAGATAAATTGTATTCACAAATGTTGACGTTGTTAGCTGTTAGGAGTTGGCGTTTTTCTATTTGTTTTTAGCTTATTCTTCTATCATTATTACCTACTTTTTTGAAGGAGAAGAAGTTTTTTTTATGTTTTTGGCGTGGCCTGGGAGGCTTTAAAAGGCAGCCTGCCCTACGCTCGCTCTCTGCTCTGTTCAGCTCCGCCCAGCCACGCAACCTGGGGCGCGCTCTGTCTGCCGCGCGCGCTCCCAACTCTCACCTGCTCGCAGGCCGCAGGCATGGTGTAGCTTTTTGTTAGCCTTAGCTTTTTGTTTGACCTGGTGGGACCGGTGGTCCTATTTTCGCCTTTTTTTGGATTCAGGTAGTGGGTTGGTTTTGGGACTTTTTCCTTAGTTAGTGGTGTCGGAATCGGCTTCTACGGCCCTGTACAGGGTTGGCCCGGTTCCGCACCTTTTTGTTTTGTTTGGCTGGCCCACCAGGTCCACCTTTCAGTTGTTTACTTTTCTTTATTTTTGGGCACGGGAGGGTTTTTAATAAATTACTTCTTTTATATAAATAAAAACAACTTAAACAACATCGAAAGAAAAACCTAAAAGTAACGTAATTTAAAAATAAAAGAAGTTAAAAATTAACCCTTGTTTGTCGTGTCCTTTGAATATGTTTGGCTCCTTTGGGTCGTAACATATTTTGGGGGCTCGTCTAAAAATCCCTTGGATCTACAGCTATTTTTTGTGAGTAGATATTTTTTGGGGTTTGTTTGGGGCGGTTAATTCGTGAAGATTGTGTTTTGCCTGGGACTTTGGAAGGCCACGAGATTCTGGGTTAATATGGAGTTTAACCTGGAGGAGTTCGTTAAAGCGCCCACTTTGGAAGTTTTTCATAAGTGCACGAAGGACGTGTTGCTTTTGCTGGCAGAGCAATATCAGATCGCCGTCACAAAGCAGGCTAAGAAGGCAGTGATTAAGGCAGAGTTGCTGTCAGCATTCGTGCAGAGTGGCATTTTTCCTGCAGCGGCTTTGCCTAAAAGTCCGCGTTCTCCCTCTTCTGCAGCACCAGATGATGCGGTTCGTTTGAAGGAGCTGGAGGTTGAAATGGCCCGACTCGCACTGAGAGAAAAGGAGTTGTACTTGGAGCAAAAGAAATTGGAAACTCAAAAGAGATTCGACTACGAGAGTTGGAGCTTGAAATTTGTTCACGCGAGCCCAAACCTGCAGAGTTCGATGTGAGTAAAAACATTCGTTTGGTGCCTCAATTTAATGAGAAAGATGTGGACAAATATTTTATAATGTTTGAGCGAGTGGCTGAGGCACTTAAATGGCCTAAAGAGGTATGGACTTTGTTGCTCCAATGTGCTCTAATTGGAAAAGCGCAGGAGGCCTATGCGTCATTATCTGCTGCGGAGAGTCTCGATTTTGACCAAGTTAAATGTGCTATCCTCCGTGCGTACGAGTTGGTGCCCGAGGCTTATCGGCAGAAATTTCGTAACTTAACAAAGCGAGAGGGTCAGACGTATGTTGAGTTCATTAGAGAGAAGGAAATTCTTTTTAATCGTTGGTGCTCTTCTCAAAATGTAAATGATTTTGCGCATCTGAAACAGCTAATCCTAATAGAAGAGTTCAAAAATAACCTTCCGAGAAATGTGGCCACTTATCTAAACGAAAATAAAGTGTCAGATGTGTCTCAGGCGGCGGTGCTTGTGGACGAGTATGTTCTGACGCATAAATCTGTTTTTTCGGATGACTGTGACCGTGTCTGCAAACAGGGGTACGACACAGAAAGTGATTGTCCTCAGGTGGTTTCAGAACATGTCACTACTGATGGAGGCGTGAAAACGAAGGATCAAATTGTGTGCTATTACTGCAGGAAGAAAGGACATATCGCAGCGAAGTGTCCTGTGCTAAAGGGACTAAATGAGAATCCCGTGGCTTTGGTAAATACGCAAGGAAATCAGATTGTTTTACCTGTTGGTCCTGGTTGCCACTTGGAAAAGTTTAGTCCGTTCGTTATGAATGGTTTGGTGTCCTTATGTGGTGATGATGTTAAAATCCCAGTAAAGATACTCCGTGACACGGCAGCGTCTCAGTCCTTCATTTTGTCTGATGTTTTGGCATTTGGTGAAATGTCTTCCGTGGGAGCGGTGGTGCCTGTATTAGGTTTTGCCATGGAACACGTAGATGTGCCAATACACAGAATTTGTATTGAGTCTGACTTGGTGTCAGGCGAAGTGGAGGTCGGGGTCAGGCCGGAGTTTCCGATCAGGGGAATTCACCTTATTATGGGAAACGACTTGGCTGGGGGTGGAGTTGTGGCATCCCCGGGCGTAACAGTTTATCCATTGCACAGAGGTCCAGGCGAACAAAACGTGAAACTGCCTGTGGAATTGCTGAGGATGTCGGGGGCCGCTCCAAAGCACAAACGGGTTGAACGTCACGCGGAGCTGTCCGGTGCTGAAGTGGAGGGTTGTGTTCCAGGTTGCGTTATGGTGGCGCCGGCGATAGTTAAAAATGTGAGCTCTTGTTTGCACGCAGATGAAGGAGGCGGAGGTGTGCAGCAAGTTGAAAACTCTTCCCCCGGTGTTAACTGTACAATGTAGCTAAAGTTTTTTTTGGTGGTGTTGGGCATTGTCCAGTGACTTTGGGTGGGGGTGTTAGGAGTTGGCGTTTTTCTATTTGTTTTTTAGCTTATTCTTCTATCATTATTACCTACTTTTTTGAAGGAGAAGAAGTTTTTTTTTATGTTTTTGGCGTGGCCTGGGAGGCTTTAAAAGGCAGCCTGCCCTACGCTCGCTCTCTGCTCTGTTCAGCTCCGCCCAGCCACGCAACCTGGGGCGCGCTCTGTCTGCCGCGCGCGCTCCCAACTCTCACCTGCTCGCAGGCCGCAGGCATGGTGTAGCTTTTGTTAGCCTTAGCTTTTTGTTTGACCTGGTGGGACCGGTGGTCCTATTTTCGCCTTTTTTTGGATTCAGGTAGTGGGTTGGTTTTGGGACTTTTTCCTTAGTTAGTGGTGTCGGAATCGGCTTCTACGGCCCTGTACAGGGTTGGCCCGGTTCCGCACCTTTTTGTTTTGTTTGGCTGGCCCACCAGGTCCACCTTTCAGTTGTTTACTTTTCTTTATTTTTGGGCACGGGAGGGTTTTTAATAAATTACTTCTTTTATATAAATAAAAACAACTTAAACAACATCGAAAGAAAAACCTAAAAGTAACGTAATTTAAAAATAAAAGAAGTTAAAAATTAACCCTTGTTTGTCGTGTCCTTTGAATATGTTTGGCTCCTTTGGGTCGTAACATTAGCTTCTTTCCTTTGATGACAAAAAATAATAATAGTAAAGTTGGGGTAGCCGATTTTCACACTGCAAACATGATTTAGGTTTAAATCTGACAACTTCCTTTAATAAATCCTTTGACACGTGGTTTATTTCCATATTTTAATTCATTCATGAATTTCTTTTTACAAACAACAAAGTGAAACAGGAGAGGACCACTCAAACACAAAGTTTACCAATTTACAACTTAAAAAGCTACTTAATATTTAGGAGGCTTGAAATGCATTAGGTAAGTGAGAACTAGGCAGACCCATAGACTGCAGTAAATACTCAAATTAAACATGTTCCTTTTGTTTATGTTTCTAGGATGGTTTCAGCTACATATATGTCCCCATAATGACATGTACCATATAAACTCAATGACGCAGAGCTGAGTGGTGCAATGCAAATCTACACAAAGATATAAAGTCCCTGGAAAGTCTGTAGACAGGTGCAGACTTTAATTATCTGTCAGCAGTTTCAGAGGACTTGTCACTTCCAGGAAACCCGCCTAAAGTGACTGTACAAGTATCAGAGGCGCCATTATGCTCCGGGGATAATAACACGTTTGGCAAAAGTGCAACAAAAATCTCTTGACTTTTCAAACGCACTTGGAGGCTGCCACTCTCACAGTAATGTAATATAAAGTCAGCTTTTCTCTGCCTGGTTTTATTCCCACAGTTATAATCAATATTTGAACCACTTTACTTAGATCGACTATCTTTTATTCAATGCGTTAAACAGATCATCGTAACAACCCGCAAGGCTTCAGACGGCGCTGGTATATTACACAGAGAAATGTGCCACAAGGAAGTTTGAAGTTATTACACTTTACAGGCACCTGTCCGGTCAGCATTTTCAAATAACGCAAGAAGACAGATGACTGACCAGTGACGTCAGAATGCATTTGAGCATAAACCTTGTGTAAATGGAGTTTAAAATGGACATATTATATAAAATCAACTTTCATATTTTGTGGTAATTTGGAGCTTGGTCATAGTAAAATCAGTTGTCGTTTCTTGTGGTTTTCTCTTCGTTAAATCATTGAAAGCTTTCTGCATGTCTGATTAATCTTGCATTTTAGTAACTGAGGGCCAAGTGCTCAGAAAAGTCCTGGTTTTCCCTACCACCTATCCCTGCCCACATCTCTGTTCTTAGATATGATTATTTTAGACTCCACATGATGTCACAAAATCTTTGGTGAATCTGTTTCTATTACTAAGTTTATCGGAAAGATGCACATTGAGTCACTTTTTAAATCAGTTTGGGGTTTCACAAAATAATAAAATTTAAAAAAAGGGCTGAACCAAGGTAAGACAAGCTTAAGGTAGTTTTTAGGTTTTTTTTATTATAGTGCAAATTAATTTTTTTCGTAAAACATTGTAAACATGATTAAGATTCCACTAAACATTTAACTTGTTTTTTTCCAATAGGATTGTTTTGATGAAGTTCATTGTTGTCTTTTGTCCAGGAAATATGACACATGTGGAGGGAAATCCAGAAATGTTACCTAGCAACCACATTGTAAATCTGGGCCAAGGAGTGACAATGTGACAAATTATTATAATTTGTAACAATTTACTTGTGTTAAATGATTGGTTAAACTTCCAGGAAACTCTCTCAGTTGTGAGTAAATTGTCTTTGCATTTTGATGCTTTTTGATAACTGCTGTAAAACTTTGATAAATATTTACCACAAGGACAATCATAGCAAACGAAATGAGACAAAAATCTTATAATTTGAGGAGTTTTTTGTTTGTTTTTTTTAACAATTAGAAGATGGACTGTGGGCCAAATCACATAAACCAGCCTAAATACTAACATGAGAAAGTTATTTCTTTAAACAGCTCAGTTTTGTATCCTTTCTCTAGCTGTAATTTTAGTGCAAACTATGTAAATGTGTTATACATTGATTACAAATGTATCTAATCACACACTCACACTTGCTGCAGATATCTGTTCTGACACGGCTCCTCCCTCTCAGTTTTAGTTCTCCAGCACTGCTGTCTTTGCCGGCTCTCTTTTATTTGTGGTTGAGGGCATGTTGTAACATTAACTACAGTCATAATGCAATTCATTCATGTCATTTGAATCATTTGAATAATCCTGCGGTGTCTATCACAGAAAAGGTCTGTTTTCACCTAACACCTTTACCAGTTCATTTATTGCTCTGTAGCCTACTGGTACACAAATGGTCAAATGTTTCAACTATTAAGATTAGAAGATTTCTGTTAACAATAAACAAAATGTGAATGTACCTAGGTGCTTATGCACTACTAATGCCCATCTAAACACAAAGTATAAGTCCAACTTCAGCTGATTTAAACAATTTAATGCAAATAAGTTGAAATAATACCTTCATTAGTCAATAGGCATTTTACATTCAGCGTTGATATTCTGTGTTTACTTTGTAATTATGTAAAAGTGTAGAGAAAAAGCCATTAGTGGTCTCCGTGCAGCATCATTTTTGTTTGGCTTTGTTTGTTTTTCAAGCCAGACAAGAGATTCTTTGTGGGAATCACAGTTTGTTGTGGTGGAGGTGTACACACACTTATTAGAGAAAGAGTTCTGGGTGTTTCTCAACTTTTCACTTTCTTTCAACAAACAACCAACATTGCAAGTAGTCTGTACTGCACTAATCAATATGTTGTTGTGGATTTCTCATTTATTGTTATCTATTTTCTAAGACCAAGTCACTGTTTGCAAGTCTCACATCCTTGACTTCAACTCCGGATCAAGTAACAAGTCAAAGTTTCAAGTCCAGTCTTGAGTCAGTCAAAGTCAAAACCAAGTCCTCTCTGGCTCGAGTCCAACCTGCAAGTCCACATCTCTGATATTTTCGAATGCATTTTAAGAGCACTAAATGAACTACTTGCACATAAATGCAGTAAAGCAAAGAAAGCAAAACAACAACTACAACACAACGTTCTAAAGCAAAATCTTACATGACGACTATGCCCAACTTTGTGCAATTAACATTTCCCCTGTACAGATCTCTTGTTGATGCATCTATAGAGGCCCTTTTCATGCTGTGGCTTGACTAGTTCCAGATTATACCAGCGGAGAGTTGTTTCCGGTCAAGTCATTCCCTCGGGAGGCTAACTGAAACTGCGGAAAACTAATTAAATATTTAATTGACATAAAGCGGACAACAAGTTACAACCAGAAAATCATTTGCAGTATGTTCAGACCTTCACATAGGCAACAAGGTAAATACAGTACTTCACCAGTGAAAACTTGTGTTGTTGTGTTGTCTGTTTGTTTACAAATTAAGAAAGTAAAAATCGATTGTAGCTTTAAAGTTAATCTGTCCTACAGCTTCTACATGTTTCACATATGAAGTTAAAACTACATCGAAACATAGCTGCATGTCTGCCTTGTTCACGTGTATAACTTGATTGATGCAGCAGACACTCTCATTACACACAATCAGAGCAACCAGAAATACAGACATACAAAGAAAGCAGGAGGAGTGGAGCTGTGTGCATAAATGACAGCGGAGGATTCTGGGTAATTGGTGCTACTATTGTACTACTTCAGACTGGGTGATTGTATAGACACAGAGATTGGGGCTTAATATCAGTGGCATTGACCAGCTTTACGGCACTCAGGCTGCGGGACTTTTATGTTTGAAGATTTGAAAAGATGAAAGCGAGGCAGGAGATAGAGCTGTGAAAAGTGAGTCAATATGAAGCTCAGGTGTGCTCAGAGGAAACGTGTTCCTGCTGAAGGTGTCTGTTATGACCTGTGGAGCTGAGAAATGACTGGAAAAGAAGGCAGGATGTAGGACTAATTATGTTTGTAGGGCGCTGGTGGGTTTGACAAATTAAAGCATTCTGTTCTTTTAGTTGATTGGTGTAATTTTGGTCTTTATAAATGCTCTGGGTATTGCTTTATTTGTGCATATTTTAGAACTTTAAGTGGAGGGTTTGGTGTGTTCTCATGGTTCTGGGCAGTGTGATGTGTCCCTCCCTTGTATGATAATGAGTGCTACACCTTTACACCTATACAGCTTCTCTGAATTGCACCTATCCTGGAGGCTTGGTGTTAGAAAAGCAGTGTCTGGAGCTGTATAAAATCTCATATTCAACAGGTGATATATTGAAAATCGAAATGTAGAAGAAGATCTGTTTTTCTGGTCTGATTTATGTCATACTGTAAGTCAACCATGGGCAAAATAATGAATTGTAAAATATAAAACTTATAAGGGACATATTTGGTCCAACGTGAAGAGGTTGAGCTGTGCCTTCATTCAGAGTGCACTCAGGTGTGTAGCTCCTCACACACACACCTGCCACTCCCTCACCTGTGCAGCTCAAGTGCATTTCTACTTTTTTGCGTATTTATGTTGCGTCGTAGATAAAGCATGATGTGAAAAAGCCAAAACAAAAACAAAACAAAAAACACAAGTTTTAGTTTAAGCTTATGGGGACATTTTCTTTAGGTGTAGGGGGTAAGTTTAGGCATCAAGTTGCAAAATGAGTAAGATTAGGGCTGGGGCATGGAATAGGTTAAGATTAGGATAATAATATCATTAATATTCATAAATAAGAACACATCTTTACAACTACCATCAAAATTAACTGCAACTGTGACGCATGGCAAAGCTTTTTCTTAAACCCATACATAATCAAACTTTAGCTGCTATTGATTTTGAGCCCTCCTGTCACTGTAAGTACAGTACCGTCTTCTTTGTCTTACATGTAAACACAAGCTCCGCTAAATGTCAGTAGAAGAACTGCACTTTAAAGAGGATTTTTATTGCAGATTTCTCTTTTATCAAACTTTACAGATGCAAAAATACAGCGACCTGGTATACTAGCTGTAAAAAAATCTCAAATAACTTTTCACAAAGCCGAGAGTCTGATGTCTGATGATCGACAGTGTGATTAGCTGTTTTAAGGTTTGAAAATTGAAAAACGCAGTTGTTGACATGGTTGTTGACATTTTTTGACAACTTAGACATATCCAATGTCTATCATGTAGCTTGACCTGGCACTACTACCACCTTGTCTTTTTTAAGATCAATGGGCCTCATTCATGACACGTTCTTACGAACAAATTTGTTCTTAAGGGCTGTTTACGAACATTATGGCATTCACAAAATTTGTTCGTAACGGAAAATGTTCGTCTGTAAGAACTAATTCTACGAACACTGAGGAGCACTCGTAAGAACAAAAAATCAGCTGTTTCAGATTTTTATTTCTTATATAGTTCAGTCAAAAATTTTAATTCCTACATGATTGTAGGTTATGTATTTTTGCAAATTATTGTATAAAATAATTTTAGAAACAAACAAAAAAATTATGTTATGCATAAAAATGACTCCTTTAATAAACCTGCAGCAGCCTGTCCCAGCCTCAGAGCCTCTGTGTTCTGACCCTCACAGGACTCATGTCCCTGTGCCCCCCCCCCCGGACCAGAGCGCACGGTGCTCTGTCTGTGCACCCTCGCACAGCAGCCGCTGCCCCCCTCCCCGCACCCCCACACGCGCGTTCTACCGCGACGTGAAACGCGATATAAACGGCAAAAGCCAGCGTTATTTCTTTACATTTGTGATGTGAATCTGCTTCCTTTGAGTGTGTTCTTGTGTGTTTGGACATTTTAAAAGACGCTGAAGTATTAACTCAGCGAAAGTGGGGAGACGCGCTTCTGCAGCATCTTCCTCATTTCCACTGCTCCAAGTCTTGTCGGTGACGCGCTGCGGCCTGCCCTTTTTGCCATATAAGGAAGTATGCATTATTCATTTTTATGTAAATAATCGTTCGTAGCTATGGTTTGATGAATTTGGCGTAAAGGCTGTTAGGAGGAATTTGGCTCGTTACGAACCCGTCATGAATCACACGTAGAGTTTTCGCAGCAGCTTCTTAAAGTGGAAGTAACGCACAGATTTTACGAAGACTTTCATGAATGAGGCCCAATATGTTTAACATGGAGCATATCAGGCAAAGAAATTACATCACCACGGAAACAAGCTCCAGTTGACATAAAAAATACCTTTCTTTGCACGATGAAATATAAAAGTGATCATTTTTATTTGGTTTAAAGGTACACTGTATAACTTGTTTGCTAAAAAAAATAGACTTCAACAAAAGCAGTGTTTTCGTTACTAAAATGTTTTTGTTGGACTAATAACCAGTGTTGGGGGTAGCTCGTTAGTTGGTAATGCGTTAGAGTACTCAAATTACTTTTGTCTTACCTCTGTCGCGTTTTTCTGCACAGCCCCTCGATATCTTACCTGCTTTTACAATACCTTCCCCGCCGCTTCTATCCTCCTCACAACGCAAAGACCAAATCAAAATAAATGTAAAAATAATCCACAACAAATCGTGGGTGAGAACCGAATGCAAGCCATAGATTGGATAATGTTGAGAGAGGTTTTGTCAAACTTTAGGCTTTTTGCATAGGTTTGTTAAAGGAGCTTTCAGAGTCACTGATAAATGTATAATTATCCATGGATAATATGGGTAACGAATGATTAACACGTTAGTTTTTCATGAAAATAGCGCTGCAACACAATGTGTTAGTTTCCAGAGGAGTAACATGGTTGAAAGCAACGATAAACAACTCTATACCCAAAAATGTATATTATTACTATGTGTAGCCTTGACCGAGAGGATGCTCCTCTTGCTTGTTTCTATGGACATATTGTTCCTTTAACATTAGGTAGTAGGTAGGTAGGTAGGTATACTTATTGTCCCTGTAGGGAAATTGTCCTCTGCATTTGACCCATCCTTCAATGCTCTGGGCATCTCCTCAGGAGCAGTGATCGCACAGTGCAGCGCTCGGGACCCATCTCCAGATGTTGTTGCTAGGCTTGGTCAGGAGGACTACCGTAGCTGGAGGATATTACCTAACGTGCATGTTATTGGTTGGTGGGGAAACCGGAGTGCCCGGGGAAACCGGGAGAAACATGCAAACTCCACACAGAAAGGCCCGGCCGTGCGGGAATCGAACCCGCGACTTCTTGCTGTGAGGCAAGAGCGCTAACCGCTCAGCCACCGTGCGCCATAGTATGAAACTGATGAGCCAAACAATTGTTTAAATTTCTATTTCAATGGACTGTGCATTTGAATTTTTCCCTCATTCTGAAAGGCACACAGTATCACTTTAAGATTATGGTTTGTACGTAGGTTGAATACGAAACATGGAAAACGTTGACATTTGCAGTAAATTATCATCTAATAAAAACTTGATGATAGCTCTAAAGAAAACATTCATATTTTACTGTTATTTATTGGATTGTAGCAATAAATTACACAGTATCATATTGATCAGACCTCGTGTAAACACTGTGGGCGTATGTACAGTGTGCAGCTTGTGTCAATAAGACATATAGATTATGCAAATTCGTCAGCACCATCTGCCGATTTGCTGTCAAAGCCCTTTTTATGAGTCAAACGAATTTTAAGGTCAACCTACAGCCAATAAATTAACAAAGCCAAAGAAAGTTTATGTCTTAAGCAACTATTTTCAACATGTTTTATTATCTTTCTTCTCTCCAGATGTGCTCCTCAAATCCATCCATCATCTTCTCTCCTCCTCGCGTGACTCTTTTCCCATGTGCCCTATTGTTTGCTTTTTCTCACTTATCAGTCGGTTCTTCGTCTCTTCCGTGTTGCTGCCTGGTTGGAATAAAGACGGTGGATTTTCTGGCAGCTTCCTTGCGTCATGCTCGGAGAGGAAGGTAATTGCAGTTGAGCAGATAATGCCCTAATCTTATGAGAGTCGTCCAGGCCCTTCTTCCACCGGGAAAGCACTGTCAGATTATCACAATGTTAGCCGTCAACACCACCTGCTGTTTTAGAGGCACCGGGCCAGGACAATAGACAGAGGTGGTGCTAAGGTACTCGAGTACACCAATTGTGTCTTTCACCAAACACAATTTTTCTACCTTATAGTCTAAAAACAAAAAAGAACAAACTGGAGTGAAAATAGTACGCTTTTGCATATAATCAGAAAGTTTATTTGTATAGTACAATTTGTAGAGTAAGTAATTAAAAGTTCTTTATGAAGCAGTAAAATATACACTAAAAGCACAACACAAACATTAATACATATATGAATACTCCTCATAAAATGTAATGTAACTATCAAGAAAACAAGAGGACCGAACTTTGTCAATCATGCACTTCCTGTTTAGCTGCATTTAGCCTGTAGATTTCAGTCGATGGGTTTATTTTAACTGTCATTATATTTAATTAAAATTGCCCCACAAGACAGGTAAACAAACACGCTCAAATTGCTCAAATGCACTTTATGCACCAAACTGTAAACTGAAAAGTATTTTGTTGTTGCTGCAACTGTGCTAGTCAGTGGCAGTTCTTACTCGAATCACACTTTCGAGTAAGAACTGCCACTGGTTGAGAACCTCAATGATATCAGGTCAGAAACTCCTTGAATATGAGGTCTATTTTCATAGAATAAAAGTGATGCAGTGTACTTCAAAACACTCCTAAGGGCCCAGGATTTCTGTGTCTATCTACTTGCAGCATCTCACTCCCCCATGTCTCTCACTCTACCAAACAGTCTATTTATACAGCGCTTTTCCAATTTTCAAGGCACGTAAAGCGCTTTACAATCTAGGATCCACTCACCCAGCGTAAGAGACACACTAAGTATCTTGCCCAAGGACACAACAACAATCCTTTCTTCTCGTCCCACTGTGGTAACTGGTGTTCCAGCAGTCTCCCATCCAGGTACTAACCAGGTCCTAATTTGCTTAGCAGATACGGCATCACCATGTAGGGTTTACCATGGTGTCAGGTCTACGATGGGAGTCAAACAGACCAACAGACTGTGAGTCTGGGCACAAAGCATAAGAAATGGTCAGAATTGAGGATCGGTTAAGTCTGCATGATGGGTTGTTGAAGGTGCTTCATGCTGTGCAGTGCATCTCCACATCTCCTGATGTCAATGTCACCCTGGGCAGCTGCCTACTTCACCCACCCCAAAACTGCTACAAAGTGTTTTTGTCTGGTTTCTGTTTCTTTTTACCAGTGTGAGAGTTGTAGTGGGCTATATTTGTTATGATGTTTCCTTTTTCAGAATTTAGCTGTGTTGTGAGCTTCTGAAGGAGAAAACGTTCTTTCTACCAGTCATGCCACTCACTGTTGACATTCAGAACACTGTGCTATCATCTGCATAACCTGAAGTTCCCTCAAATATTATAATAATCATGCAATTGGTTCTGTGGAGTAAGAGGAACATAAGAGTGTCTTTTTATTGTGGATAACCTAATGCTCAACTGTCTAATCAACATCTTTCAATGCCACACCTAGCACAGATTTAGACACATTTGTGAATATTTTTTGAGAAAATGGACTGGGTTTGTGTGGCATATGGAACATTTTTATATCTTTGAGTTTTTGCTTTTTGCATCTTACAAAAAAGGCAGATCTTTGCTTTTACCATTTGAATGTTAGATAAACCTCTTCAATGCTTACACTAATTCAGACTGACACAAATGACAAAGAAGTCCAATGTTATACAGAACACAGCCATCCACAGTCATTTGTCAGCGCTTCACTCATTGTAGTCTTTTAAAGGAGCTCTAACAAAACAAGTGCATTTCATTGTGGGGCCAAAGAAATTTCTCAGACCAACAAGCCGAGACTCAGTCTGCAGGTAATCAATGAGGATTCCAATATGTTCTATTATGTTTTGGACGGCGAGTGGAGCTGGTGTTGTGTTGCATCGAAGGGCCTCGGGTTCAATTAGTGAAAAAAGATTCAGTGGAGGAGAAAAAGATGTGAGAGGCTAAGGTCAAAACCTTTCTTTTAGTAGTGAAAGATCAGCATAAAAAGACAAAACAACAAAATATAGAGATGTCTGATTTTTAAGAGGTGAGAGATTCATCAGAAATAGAAAGTTTGACTATTGTTATTGTGTACAACGGTCTCACAGAAATACTGTATCTATACTACAACATGTTAACGTATCTGAGCATATTTCTGGTCTTTTTTGCACGTCTATTAGAGATATACGATCATATTTGGGGCTGATATTAGATTTATTGTATATCGCATCAATTTGGCAATCTGGTGATCAGTGATTTGGGTTTTTCCGCACTCATTGTGATCACCTGAATCTAGTTGTTTTTGGAGAAAAACGAAAGACTTGTTTATCTCTCTCCATTCCTAAGTCTGCAGTTTGATTTTTAAGTTTTATTTTGTTCTATGACTAATAAGTGCTTGTATGCTTATAAATGTGTTTCATGATGCTATGAAATGATTGATTCTTGGGCCAAAATACAATCGAGCATCATTTCATTGGGTAAAGAGATGCTGTACTGGTGTAATGATGTACTGCAAATAATAGTTTAGGTTGAAGGTTTTTTTGGTTATACTATTTCACCCCAGCTCTGCTTTTAAATTAAAATAAGAAAATAGCTTCAGAAATTGCAAACTGCAAAAGCTCTTGTGTATGCTAAAGATAAAAAGAAAGTTGAAACTTTTTTTATTTTCAGTCAAGCCAGTCATTCAGAGATTACTCAGTTTGCACTCTAAACCTGCAAATAAAAATGATCAATACACCTTCCACTTTATCCAGGGTCTCAGTCTCAGCAGGGACTTCCCTTTCCACACACACACTTCCTCCTGCTCTTCTGGGAGGATTTGGAGCTGGTTCAGCGTGTCCTCAGTCCTCCCCGGGGCCTCCTCTCTGTGGGTCAGGCCAGAACACCTTACCAGGGAAGCATCTAAGGCAAAGGTTCTCAAACTTTTCACATCAAGTACCATGCAAGATAGCAGTTGGCTCTACTTGCAGATGTAAATTGACCAATTTCAGGCCTTAAAAGTGCTTATAATGGTTTACACTGAGACTAACTAGAGTCTAAAACAAAGTAAATCATAGATAAGGCTGTTTCAAATGACAAATTACCCAAAGGAGGACAAAGACATGGATACAGTATACTGCTATCTAAAGTACCACCAAACAGTTTGAGAAATAATTTTGACCACTTGTATCTGCCTCAAAATTAACAATAATAACACAAACATTTCAACTTTGATTGAGGATATGAACACTTGGATTAGCCGTCCCTGTCCTGCTATATGAATTGTTTCCCACTTCCATTCACTCCACTGACTGAAAGTTCTAACTGCATAGGATACGAGATAGTCCTGGTCACATCTAAAGCCTGTTCATTCATGGGAGTGAATCTCTCCTTCACTGTGGTTCTCCTCAAGGTTTCTTTTTTTTTCCCCACTGATTTTTTGAGTTTCTTCTTGCCAAAAAGGAGAGTCTAAGGACAGAGAATGTTAAGATATTTATCTATATTTCTGTTTGGTTTTTTTGGCAATCTGCTTCTGTATTTCTGAATAATGGTAGCGCTTCTTTGGTATTGACAATTCTTCTCAGTTTTTTAATTTATTACCTAAAGCTAAACTATACCTTCATAATTTGAAAACCACAAAATATGTCCAATTTATTGTCATTCTGACTACAACATCAGCTTTACTGCTTCTTATATTTGCCAACAGAATTTCAGTCAGACAATATTTTCGGGTTTTCCATTGTGCAGTACTTGTTCTCTCGTATAATTAAGGGAAATCTGTCATCACTGGCCAAATAAAATCTTTGCTTCACAAAGAATCCAGACATTTGCTTCAGAAACATTGGACTATAGGAAAAAATTTTTAAACGTTGATAATTTGTCTATAGTTGTAAATAGTTGTTTTGTTTTACCTGCAAGATTCCAAATGTATCTGTATAAATTGTAAGTACTGTAGACAAGAGTTGCAGTCTTCCATAGTCAGATGTCAATAGTTCTGCAATTACTTTCCCCAGTTTCATTCTGCAAGTGATTTTCTCCATTGTACATTTCTTGCGCTGTAATCTTATCAATCTTCCATAACCTTTACAGCCTCTCACATCAGCCCGCCTTCACCCGGCTCCAGGCTTTGGCCGCACAAAACAAAACAGACGCTGCATAATGACCATTCCCCACACAGTAAATGACAGCTCAAATGAGTTTAGAGCCCAGTGGAATTAGATTATAGCTCCTAATCTGGTTCTGTGATGGACTCTGGCCAGGAAACGCACCCCTGACACCTGGGAGCCGCCGCACGTCCAGCTTCAGACCAGCGTCAGACCAGCTTTAGACCAGAGCAGAGGCAGGGTAAGAGTGTTTGTTTATGGCAACACACGCCATAAGGAAGACACAAGTGAAGTAATGCAGAAAAGTCAAAAATAATGAATGTAGGCTCCTTAATTATTAGCTGATAATAAACATTTAATTTGTGGTCAATTCATTTTGGAGGATTTAGTAGGACTTTGGGACATACATTCAACAAGAACATTGAAAATTTACAATATATAGGAATTCTATCTTTTACCAGCGTCCCCATCCTTTTTTTCCTGTAAGGATCAGTCAGTCACAATTTTCTTTTCCAGGGAATGGTCAAGGTTTGATAGAGCCAATAACAGCATCATAAAATGCAAACTGATTATTGTGTATTTTTAGGTCTCCTTTTGCTTAAAATTGCAGGTTTTGGGGTTAAGTGGTACTATATTTCCATAATAAAGCACAAGGAAGGAACTATAGACATAAAATAAAACACATTTTAAAAGATCTCTGGGGTAGTTGATGGCTCGCGGCCCAGTTTTGGGTCCCGGACCAGTGGTTGGGGACCCCTGCCTTAAACCCGTGGGTCTAAGACAAAGCTCAGGGGGTAGTCTGGACAAAATAGGTTTGGAAACACTGTTGTAGCTGGTGTATTTTTTGTTGGTGTAAAATGTCTGTCTTCAACTGAAGATATATTGAGCCAGAGCAGTGCAGTGTATAACAGGCAGTTTTAAACTAGTATGTTAAAAATGTCATTGTTAATGGTCAAAAATTTGTTCTTCCCTTTTAAAAATACTAAAGGGGACCATTTGTGTTAAATCTATACTTATCTGTATTTTAACTATGGTATATCAATGTTCTCTCATCAATAATTTAGAGGTTGAATTGATGAAGATAATAAAAAGTCTTCAGTCTTGGTGTCTGAATCCTGTGAATGGCGGTTGTCCAAGAGCATGTTAGAGCCTTACAAACAAAGACACTGTTCTTCTAGTCAAGCGTGAGTTAAGTCAAGGCATCTTGTATTTCTACAATTACTAACATTATTCTGCCAATTTACTTTTGTTCACAGATAAAATAGGTGATAATGGAGATGTTCCAGCTTGATAATGTAAAATTATACAGTTTATTTTTTGAGAAGCTTTCAAGTCAAATCCCAATCACTGACCTTCAAGTTCAAGTTAAGTCCCAAGTCTGAGTTCACTTTGTTAAAGTGCACTGTCTAACTTTCTGGGTAAAAGTCAGCTGCACATTTGGTAAAATAGAAAGTCAAAGCCTACTTTAGCATTCTTATATAGTAAATGTTTGTTAATTATGTTAAGAAGTATGCAAAAATAACACTTATCCATGGAAGATCCTTTTCCAAGTCAAAAATATGATCATACAAGCCTGCTGAGTAAACAGAATTTTCTATTTATTCTTTGGTCAAAAAGTTACACAGTGCACATTAAGTTAACGTCACGATTGAAGTTCACACTCGTCATTACAATTGACAAAAAACGTGTAACACATTTGCACTGTCCCCACAGACATGAAGAACAACATGGTCGTACTCACTTCAGAGGTCTGAAGCGGCTACATTATGACAAACACATGTTCTGAACACCACATGACTTGAATGCACCTCTCTGTGAGAAAAGTAAATCCCCAAACAGGATGAAAAGAGGTCAGTGCTGATGTAATGGTTTGTCTGAGCAGATAAAGCAGACAGGAGGAATGACTTTATTTTAGGGCTCATTAAAGTCAGGCTCAAGGCTCACAACCCAGACTTGGTTTATTTACACCTGCATTTATCATAAAGACACATCGTTATGGAACCAAACCAGTCAATTTATCATAAACTATAGATTTAGACAGAGATAATCCTGCGCTAAATTGCTTTCTTTGTATTATCATTTCACCGTTTGACCAAAGAGTGTATTATGGCTGTAGCTGCAAAAACGCATCTGCAAATCGAGCTTCACTAACTAAAAGAGAAAATTCAGTTCACTTTTCCACAGATCTGACTGTCTTTACCTAATGCACCAAACACTTGTCTCCACGATGACTAAGAATAAGTTAAAAGTTGAAATATTCTAGGAAGTGATGTGAAGAAATGATATCCTCCAGAAATAGTGCACCTTTAATAAAAAACTTTATGGTGGATATTTTTTCTTCTTTGACACGTAAACCTCCATCAGACTTTGATTCTCTGCTCCACACCTCCCTCTGCTCTTCTCTCGGGTTTGTTTTATGACTTTTACTTGTTCACACACGATAATGACACTGAAGGAGAGACACCTGCTTTCTCACATCCCTCTTCTCTCCTTTTTCTCCTCCCACGCTTCTCCTCTCTCTCTTTTACCTTTCTCTCTCTTTCATTTATCACTTTGTATGTTTAATCTCCCCTTCCATCCTCTTCTCTTCTTTTCTCTACAGCTCTCTCTCATCTTTTCTTTCCTTATCATTTCTCACTCTCACTTTCTCTCCTCTTAATCTCTCTATCTGTGGCTTCTCTCTTTATCACCTCTTTGTAAATCTTTCCATCTTTGTCCCTCTTTTTATCACTCTCTCTTTTATGTCTTTCTCTCTACATTTGTCCTTCTTTTCTTTTGTTTCTTTGCCCACCCCCTTTTACCCTCTTTTCTCTCCTCGTATCTCTGACTCTCTCTCTCTCTAATCTTTCTCTCCATTCAAAACGTTTCTATTTTTTCTTCTTTTCACACCTTTCTTTCTTTTCACTCTTCTGTTCCTCTCTTTCCCCCTCTCTCTATCTGTCTCTTTTTACTTTCATGTTTCTCACCTTTCTCTTTATTAGTCACCGTATTACTCTCACTCTCTTTCTCCTTTAGCACTCACCTGCCACCATCTCCTCTCACCTCTTCTCACTCCCATCCCACTCTCTCCTCTCCAATCTCATATCTATCTCTCAATCCCACTCTCCCCTTCTTCTACCTCCCAGCCCCCCCCTTCTGTCTTTTTCTCACCTCTCTCTAAATCTCCTGCCCTTCTTTCTTCTTTGCTTTTTCTTCTTTTTTCTTGTCTATTTCTCTCTTTTGTCTCCTCTTTGCTCCTCACCTGTCTTCATTTTCTCTGCTCTTGACTATTTCTCTGACTCTCTCCATCCCCTCCACCTTTTAACACCTACTACCCCCCCTCTCTCTCTGTCACCCCTTCACTCCTCTCCGTGCTCATCTCTCTTTCCTTCTTCTTCCCTACTTGTCTAGTTCTCTCTCATTGTTCAACTCTTACTCTCTATCTCTGACTCTCCCTTCTCTCCCCATGTTCCAATGTCTTTCTCTCTCTCTCTTCACCTTCTCTCCCATGTCCCACCTTCCTCTTCTTTCTTCCACCTTTCAATATTCAGCTACCCCTTTATCACTACCCTCTTTTGCTCTACAAGATCTCATACCCTTTCTTTCCCCTCTTGTCTTCTCTCCATTTCTCTCACTCACACCTTTATTGCCCCTTCTCTCAGTTTTCTAGCTTTCTTTTTCTTCCCCTCTCTCTACCTCCTCTTTCTCTCTCTACCTCCTCTCTTTCCCCTTTATCACTTTCTCTCTCTCATTCTAGCTTCCCTACTCTTCCTCTCTCTACGTCCCTCCTCCTCTCTCTTTCTTACCACTTTATTTCTCTCTCCCTCCCCTCCCTCCTCTCCCTCCCTCTCTTTCAGCCTCCCTACTATTCCTTTCTCTCCTCCCCTTTTCCTCTCCCTTCTTACCCCTTAATCTCCCTTCCCTTTATCGCTTTCTCTCCCTCTCTTTCTAGCCTCCTTACTGTATTCTTCCTCTCTCTACCCCCTCTCCTTCTCTTTCTTACCACTTCATCTCTCCCTCCTATACTCCCTCCCTCTCTCTCTTCCTTTTCAGCCTTCCTACTTTCCTCTTTCTACCTCCCATCCTCCTCCTCTCCCTTCTTACCCCTTAATCTCCCTTTCTCTCCCTTCCCTTTATCACGTTTTCTCCCTCTCTTTAGCCTTCTTATTATTTCTCTCTCTACCTGCCCTCCTCCTCCCTCTTTTTTACCACTTCATTTCTGTCTCTCTCTCTCTCTCTCTCTCTCACTCTCTTTCCCTCTTTTCCTTCCCTACCTTCCTCTCTCTACCTCCCCTCTTTCTCTCCATTTCTTACCCCTTAATCTCTGTTCCTCTCTCTCCCTCCCCTTTTTCTCTCCTTCTCTTTCTAGCCTCCCTACTCTCTCTCTCTACATTTCCTCCTCTCTCTTTCTCTCTCTCCCCCTTCCTTTCTCTCTCACTCTCCTTCTCTTTCTAGCCTCCTTACTCTTCCTCCCTATATCCCCTTCTCCTCTCCTTTTCTTACCCTTAATCTTCCTTCATCTCTCTCCCTCTTTCTCCCTCACCTTTATCTTTTCTTTCCTTCTCTTTCTAGCCTCCCAAACTCTTCCTCTCTCTACCTCCCCTCCTCCTCTTCTCCTCTCTTTCCTACCCCTTTATCTCCCTCTCTTTTCTCTCTCTCTCTCTCTCTCTTCTTTCTCTCTGAAGTTCAGGCGACAGCGAAATGTCAGCGTCTAACATTCACCCCATCACCTTCCATCAGGGCCCACGCTCGGCGCAGCAGATGAGAGCGCGATAGCTCACATCAAAGTTTGAAATTGCTGGCAGCGGACGAGTTTGAGAGGAACAGGAAGAAGAGCAGAGTTCACGAGGGAGCAGACTGGATTTACGAACGGTCAGGAGTCATGTACTGGTTCAGATCTAATGTGGAAATGCACTGACCCGGTGTTGTTCTGTCTCAAATGTCAGAAAGTGAAAGCAAGCCAATCTATGTGGTTGTCTGAAGTATCGGAAACTGGGAGTTGTGTTGTGTAGTATTTGAAGTAAGTCAATTTGGAGAGAATCAAAGGTTTAAAGAATAATCTGTGACTTGATTGAACTAAGTATACCTTGTGTCACTAGCCACACTGTTCTCATGGTGAACACAGACAGACAGACAGACAGAATATCGTTACGCCTTATATCTTGCACAATTTGAAAAAACGTAAAATAAACAGAATATTTCAAAGCGTGAAATAAATATAATTAGAAGTGGTTGAATTTTCTTTAGGTTTAACGAGTAAGTTTAGGCTTTAAGTTACAAGTTCAGAGCTAGGGCGTTTGTTAATATTCATAAATAAAAACACCCCCTTACAACTACCATAGGAATGAACAAGGGCTACAACACATGTCTTATTTACGCAAAAAGATCATGCTAATCATACGATTTTAACTTGTCCTTATGTCGTGGTATGTATACGCTATGAGATCGGGTTGTACAGACAGACAGTTTGGCTGCCAGAGTTGGGCAATACTGAACTTTCAAGGCCTGAACTACTCTTCAGTGATGTAGTGGCATGCTGCTCACCTCTCACATCAAGAGGAAGATTTACTTTCACAGACACAGGGAGAAACATGCAAACTGCACATAGAAAGACCTGGGAGTTGAACCTGCATCTTGTTGTGAGGTAAGAGTGCAAACCACTCAGCCACAACATCACTGTTATCTGTTTTCTCCCTTTCTGTGTGTTTGCAAATGTAAAAATATCACCAGCATGCCTAGCCTCAGTTAAGAGCTCGAGGTGACGGATCTTATTGTTCACTTGAACTGCAGCCAAGACTGACTGTCTGAAACATCACAGTGTGACTGCTTCATAATTCTTCGTATTTTACAATGTTTATAAATTTGAATATTTGATCACACATGGCCAAAATCTGTCTTTATTTTTCTTCAACGCAGTTGGGCTGTAACCTGGTTAGCATACTTTTTTACATACAAAACCTAACCAAATTAAGTTATAGGGTTATAGGGTCTGAGCCTAATCCTATTCCTAACCCTAACTTTACGCAAATTTTGGAAGTAAGCCGCATGAATTTTGCAAGCATAAGCCATCAATGCAAAGCAAGGGCAGTGTGATTAACTGGGTTGGAGAAAAAAAAAATCATGTGACCAAAATCATGCTGTGGAAAAAAATAATATTTCAGTATATGAATAACTTAAAATTAGTGCTGTTGTGTCAAAATGTTGGTCTAACAATTGTATGGTAATTCACTTCTCAAAGACATTCAATCACATTAAATTAATTTTGAGAACCACAGAGCCAATAGTTTTGTATACAGCACTGAATGAACAAAGAACCCAGCAACATACCAGAGAAACAGTTTACCTTAATGGTTCCTGCTCAGTGTAATGCTTTGTCACTACAGGTAAAGGTTGTTTATAAGATCCTGTCCAGAAGTTGTTCATTTGCATCCAGAGCCTGTTCCAAATCCAATTCAAACCCAAATAGAGCAGACTAATCCAATTACTGGACTCTAATTGGACTAACGTACAGAACAGAACACAGGTTTGGCTTTAAGCTCAGCCAGAGAAGACACTGGGATATTTGTGGGATAAGGGAACTGTTGTGGTATTTTTCAAGTAAAATAACTGGTGTGTGTGTGTGTGGTTCTTTCAAATTGTTGCAGGTATTTGGTTGCATCTACAATGAGCTTCTCCACAGATTCAACTTGTAATTATGGCAGATTCCTAAACAGAATAAGTCCATCTCTGAATTCCAGTAAAACAGATGTTGCCTTTTCTGCTGTTTAAGAATTCTGCTTCTGTTTAACTCGTTTTTCTTCTGATTCTTCTCAACCTTCTGAACAGTGAGTTTCTTTTGAAGTCCTTATCTCTTCTCATCATGGTCATATCTCCATCAGCCTCATGCTTGGCCTGGACTCCCTCTCTTCCTCTCTCACTCTCTCTTTTTCTCTCTTTACTTTGTTTCTCCAGATTTAGAGAGTTTTTCAAAAAGCAGCTGCTCGTCGGACTCCAGCTGGACTCTTGTCTTCCACTGAATCCGAAATGAGCCAGAGGTCTTGGTCAGTCCAACAAGCGAGGAGCAGGCACACAGCTGCAGCAGTGAACAATAACAGGACTAGCTTTGGGTTTTACACTTTTATTATAGGCCATACAGTATGCCGTTAAATGTATCTGTCTCTTTGGAAACAGGCCAGTGACGACATCAAGTTAAAGAACAAATAGTCTTGACAAAAAGGCTCACTGTAAAGTCTTCTGCACATGAAGTATTTTAGACTTGATTTTTTTTTCTGATTTGGTTTCAGATTATAGTTACCATGAATCAAGAACAAGTTTGTGAAGGAAAGCTTGAAAATATGTTGAAAAAAAAAAAACAGGAAGTAAAGCAGAGTACTAAACTGATGGCATAACACTCGGGAGACAAAGACAATTTTCTCACAATAAACATATTTTAATGACCCTATTAACATAAAAATAACAAAGTGAGTGTGTAAGTGTGTTGTGTATTTATTTAATGTACCAAGAAGTGAAAACCTGTTACATTAGAAGTGTTTTGGCTCAATTTACTACAGGAAGTAAATTTGTAATCCGAAAAAATTGCAAAAACTGGGATGAACTTTGCAAAATGTTTAGAGAAATTGTATTTCTAATGATCATAACTTTATTTAAGTTAAATTAATTGTTCAACCTGTTATCGATTGTTGGTTGCAATTGTGAGTCAAATACACTTCAGGGGCCTGCAGTCTTAGAAATTATGGGGATTTTAAAGTCCTCTAGTGTGCAGCAAGATTTGTAATACTAATCTGCCTGTTGTCATGGAGACAGTGTTGAGAGTAATTTGTTACAAAAGTAATCTAGTTTTTTAGTAATACTGTAACACAAAATGTTGACTGTAATGTACTGTATATACTGTTGTGAAGTTGGTGTAAATTCAGTCTGGAAGACTGGAGACGGAGATAATGGACTGCACATTGGGCGTAGCAGTTAGCGCTCTGGCTCATAACAAGAAGGTCCTGGGTTGACTCCCGTGCCGCCGGGGCTTTTCTTGTGGAGTTTGCATGTTCTTCCGTGTCTGCGTAGGTTTCCTCCGGGTACTCCGGTTTCCTCCTACAACTAAAATCCTGTCCAATGTGCCTCCCTCCCCAGGACTACAGATGGAAATTAGCTGTGAAGCTACAATCTGGTACAATCATCTCTGCCCAGGTGGATTCACTGTATGTTTAGGGTAAGAAGTAGAGTTCATATTTATATAAATTAGGTAGTAATCATGTAAATGTGATAGGATTGATATTGTACAAAGACAAACAGGTGAGGGACGCTGACAAATTGTGTTGTGCTTTATTATGTGTTAATGTTCAAAAACAATTCAACACACATTTACCTCATTTCATAACATTCTTGAATGAGCTGTTCTCTGCATAGTACTCAAACCAGTGTAGCTAATTCAAGAAAGCAGCAGCAACACCACAGCTATGCAAATATTTTTCTTCAATTTCCTTACTACACCTTTGAAGTCCTTATCACCTCCATCTTGATCATATCTGCCCCCGTCCCTCGCTGCTCTGTTTACTGTGTTTTCTCCTCTTTTTCTCTCCAACAGCAGCTGGGCTCTTGTGTTCCTCTGAATCCTCGATGAGCCAGGGGTCCTCGCTCAGATCCTCACACGTAGCGCTCCTGGTCAGTCCAAGATCACGACTTTACGATTCAAAGTAGCCCTCCTCCACTACACAGGCACTTCAAACGTAGACAGGACCGAGCTGCCATTCAAGTCCTATCTCCAAAGAAGCCAGCCCCAGGTTTTCAAGTGCAGATATGCTTTTTTGGAATCTCATCTGAAGTTGTTTATGTTTCATCATCTTGTCTCATGTTTGCTTTTAACTTGACTTTGATTCAATGCATTTGTATCAGTCAAAACTTGTCTTTTGCCCTTATCTCCTTGTCAAAGTACTTCTGCTATGACTACTACCACTTCTAACGAGACTTAAAGTTTGGGTACCTAATTTTTACAAAAGCACTCATCCAGCACTTTCAGTTCTAATACCCAATATTAACCAATCAACACAGTTTCCACAGAAATCATAAATACACAACGAAGTTGTATGATGAGTCACAAATTTTGGGTTTAATGGGTAAGTTTAGGGCTGTTGCTCGGGGAAGGTTAGGATTCATCTGTTAAACACAAAGAAAATGTTCAACCAGAATTTGTGAACATTTTACTTTTTGGCATTTTGTAACATATTGGTGTAAAAACGTGCTTATCATATGTTTTGGACATTTTGTTGTCAAAAACATCTACTTAAAAAACATTGTGGTGAACAACTTGACAGCTCTGATTAGAGACCTGCACGGGACTAGATTTTCATGACCGCTCCCGCCGATCTCGAAGCATCCGTGACCGTTCCCGCCTGATCCCGACGCCCCCGTGTGCCTGCCCGCCCGAGAAGCTCCCGCGGGTCCCGTTGGGTCCCGACTTTTTTTTTTTTTTTTTGGTGACACGGAGGTTGCGTGGTGGCCCCAGGGCATAACAACACGGACACAAATGACTAAACTCTGCATAACTCTCTGCATCTAGACTTAAAATGATTTGGCACCAGCCTAAATAATCTGTAACAAGGCAATGATGTCTGTGTATTTCTTACCTGAAATACAAAGCTCCTCGCACCTCCAGTTTCTGCTAAACAAACACTTTACTAGCCCAAACTTCGTGTGTATTATTTCCATCTCCCCGTGCGTAAAGCCAGTCCTTCATTCACTCTTCTGGGAAAGCTTACGCCCGTGCTGCGGCTGCTGCTGGCGCGAGGACGCACAGATGATTCTCCGATACGCACGCTAGACTAGGAAATACAGCAGTGAGTTTACGTGTCTGCACCTTGCAGGTGTCCGTGTTGTGTCTCTCTGTTGACCAGCAGCGCGCACAAAGTCGTATTTCTTTCTAGCTACGTAATATTTTCAAGACAGCGGAGAGAGCGCGGGTCCGTTCGGGACCCGAGGAGTTTAGCCTGACCGCCCGTTCCCGCCCGAGGCAACGTTAAAACCGCCCGATCCCGAGGGTTTGCTCACGGGTCCCGTGGGTCCGCGGGAATTCCCGCCCGATGCAGGTCTCTAGCTCTGATCACATTAGGTTAATGAGCAAAGCATGTAAACTGGGCAGATTTACTTGTTATTTGTTTGTTTACATTTTTAAGGAAGGTAAAAATCCCATTTAGGACCTTTCAGAGCATCTTTTTACAGATGTAGCAGTAAGAAAACTGTTCCTATTGGCTAGTCGCGACACCCATCTACCAATAAAAAGTGTTTCTGTGTTTCATTTATTTTCTGACCCATGCATTTCCTTGTCTCTTGTGTTGCTCTGCGCCCTCCGCTCTTCAGATATCCATTGTTGTTATTCAGTCTAATAATGCAGTTTTGATCCTAATATAGTTGTTTTAGTGGTTTGGTTCAGTGCCATGGCCTGTCACCGGCGCCATGGGTAAATGCTCCGATGTCGTGCTCTTGGCTAGTGCTGTGATTGTTGTGGGTTCACTTTCACAGCCCCGCAGCGTGTGGTCCTTTGCAGCAAAATCGGTACTTTGGCGTTCCAAACTTAAGTCGCCTGTTTAGTAGTAAGGTTAGCTTAGCAACATTTCTTTTTTAGCTGGATGTCTCAAAGGAGCTGTGGTTTGCGCTGGAGACCGTTGTTTTACAATGCCTGGCCTTACCCTCCCTGTGAAATGGACCAACACAGTCTCACTAGATGGCGTACTTTTACCACGACACAAAAACGGCGTATTTTGACCACGTGTTCATAGCTATTTTTAGTACTTATGTTATGTCGTGCATTTAGCACGATATGAAAAAGCGTAAAAATAACACGAGATTTCACAGCGTCAAAATAGAACGAGTTTTGGTTGCAGCCACGTGGGGACGTTTTCTTCAAGTGAAATGGTAAGTTCAGGCATAAAGTTACTAAATTGGTAAGATTAGGTCTGGGGCTTGGAGCAGGTTAAGATTAGAATCAGTATTTCATTAATATTCATAAATAAGAACACGTCTTAACAACCACCATTGAAATGAACGGGGACTGTGACACGTGCTATAATTACACAAAACAGCTGTGAACTCGTGCTAATCATACCTCATTTACATATTGTGTAATGTCGTGGTAAATGTACGCTTTCTTGTGAGATCGGGCTCTACACGCTCACTACAGAAATAATGGACTGAAAATCCACTAAGCTGACTTTTATTTCAGCAAGAACAATTGTGAACAGGAATTGATTTTATGAAATCATAACTGAAATGTGCTTAATTCTAGTTCAATAAAGAAATTGAAAAACATTCCTGCCGAACCTGTCTGTCCTTTTAGTTTCTTTCTCAATTAGCTTAATTTCCTGTGGTGTTGCTATTTTCTTTATATTTGCAGCTAAGGTTAATTTATTCATCTTTCCTTTTCAAATCTATTTAAACCAAACTGTTAGCTCCCCTCGATGCCACACAGATCGTAAAGTGAAGAGAAATTGTGAAACTGGAGTGGATCACCCAAGCACAACATCACAACATTCTACGAGCCAGTATCATCACATAACACGTTCTTCATTCATGTCAAGCTATAAAAAAAAACATGTGCACTTTGACTGTTGCCCCCGGAAACAAAGAAAGACCAATCAATAGAAAGGGTGCTTGTTTCCAGAGAACACAATTTCTTCTATTTTCTATGTTCTGACACGTGAGCCAATTAAAACTAACTCAAAACAGGTCCTGGTTGTGGTTTTATTTGGAGTGAGAATGTGGTTTTTCTTTCTTTTATTTTACCTTGGCTCTTTCCTGAGCTCACAGCTAAGAAAAGATTCCAGCTTTGATTATTCACTTAGAAAAAAATAATTGATCAACATGGGAAAATATTACCATCTTGAGTTTCTGTGGTGTCTGATACAATTCTTCCCATCTCAGCCTTAATCATGCACAGTAAGATAATCCTAAAACAAGTCTTAACACTACTATAGCTCAAAACTTGCAGACGAGGGACAAACTGTAGATGATGATGGTTTCCAAAAATAACTGATGGATTACGTCTGAAGATGTGATGTGTGGGTTAAATACATTTCTCTCTATCGAGGACATATCAAAGGTTTGTGCTGAGAGCATCTGAGGAGCTTAAACTTAAAAAAGACACACATAAAAATATGCTTGACATTTCAGTAGGGATGCATTTTTTATTTTATTTTATTATTTATTTTTCATATTTGTTACAGAGAGATGTCCCTTTATAGACATCTATACTTTTAAACATGATACATTTAAGGCTGCCACCATAATGTCAGGTCATTATGTGAAGAACTCTGAATGAATTTCAATTTACGTTAAGTGTCCTAGAGTTGAAAAGAAAAGCAATAGTTTATTTACCATCAGTCCAAGATTTTATTAGTAGCGTAAGGTAGTGATACACGAGTTGAATTGTGATGGGGTCCACGGGTTGGGCTAGGACTGGTTGAGAAATAGTCATTGCAGGGCAGTGTAAGATGAGGCGGGTTATTTTTTTTTACATCAGTCAGTTGCGTAGCCAATATTTTACAAATCAATTCTTAGATCAAATCCACAACCCAAACTGAAGCGGACCCTGCTGTAGATGTGCTCTGTTGAAGAATCACACAGGAAAAGATGAGGAAGAATCTACTCTTTCATTGGTCAGTGAACTGCACGATCTGCGTCACTTCAAACAAAACATGGAGCGGGACCTTAATACTTTGTGCCTCACATGCACTGCTCAGGGCGAGCGAGGGTCGAAGAGCGCGGGACGTTTGCGTTGAGATAAAAACGTGAGAGGGGTGAAATGCCAGGATTGTTTCAAATGCCGAGTGAAGACGGGAGCATAACAAAAACATCTGTGAGAGCTATGTCATCCACACTTCAACCTGATATTAGATTAATATTGGCCACTTTTTATGTTAAAGTCAGCTGTAGTGTTACAGCGGGTCGGTGCGAGTTGTAGACATACACTCGGTTGTACAGGGCGGACTGTGGTGGGTCATGTATTGTCAAAGATGCCTGACCCGGGCATCAGCAGCGTGGGGTGAGGACAAGTGAGGCTTGGAGACTGGCTGAGATTAAATGCATAAAATAACAGATAAGTTGATTGAGGAATCTGATGGAAAAGGACAAATCCTGTAATATCTGAGTGATATGATTGACAGGACCACATGTCAACAATGATAACACTCAAGGTGGCCTCGGCAAAACTTTGTACGAAATGGGAATTTCTACAACAGTCTTGATAAATATTTTAACCTGATAGGTCAAAGCGTCAGAGCTGGCGAAGAAGCTGAGAAAAGCAAAGACATCTTTCTCCCCACATTATTCAAAAAAAACACATTTTTCTGTATTTCTTCTCAAATAGGTAATGTTGGTTTTGGGCCTCACCTATGGCTTCCACCCACAACATTGCGTTGTGATTGGTCAGCTGCTGTGGAGTAAATTGCTCAAACCAAGTGAAGACTTATTGTGAGAATTCATCAGGCTGGCCCGACTTACACTTCAACTTCTGTAGAGTCTGTCTAACATCACTCTTCTCCTCACTAGTTTCTATTTACTCTGTGTAGCATTATAAAGCTTTCAAGTGAGAACAGAAACAGCTGTGAAGGTCATCACTAATGCATTTCGTTGAATACAAACTAGAAGTAATTGCCGTGGACATTGTTTGTTTTAATAATCATTCAGATAGCAACAAGGATTAAAGATTAATTCAATCAAGTAAGAGTGAGAACCTATAGATGTGAGTATCTCATTAGTGTTTGTAATGGATCAACATTAAGAAGATGAGAGAGGAGTAAGTGCTCAGACATTTCAAGCTAAAACATTTTCCTTAGCATATTACACACATTTTACACTAGTCTCTTTGGGGGCGCACCAAAAGAACATTCCCACAAACTCGATCCAAACAGCCACCAGTCACCAATCAATTGTCCAGTGAGCATGCATGTAATGTAATGCTGGACAAAAAGAACTAAACATAGGTTGCACATGAGTAGTTTTCAAACTTTGATGGAGAACAGATGTTTCTAATCTTACCTCACAGATTAAGATCAACTTGTATTTCCTGCCACAGTCCAGTCTTCGTACTGCCGTCGCCAACTCTTCCGTGTGTGTTTTCCTCGAATAGAAGCCATTCTCTTCTGTACTTACATGTGAAAAACAACAATTCGTACTTGGCTGAATACTGTTTTTGCAAAAGCCACATTTTTGGTTTACGCAAGATTTTCCAGCACACGGTAGTCACGGGCCATTCAAACAGCTGAATATGCAGCAACTGGCGAACAGTGGCGACACAGACTCTTCAAGCAATTCTTCAAAACCTCTCCACGACCTAGTCTGCGCTCTTCTGGCCCCCAACAGCCTGATTCACACCAAACACACATGCGCCGCCTGTAGACAAAAGTTACCAGATAGGTTCCCTTCGTTTGGTGTAAAAAACCTTTTAGATGCTTTACTAACAATTTGGTGCCACTTAATCCAATAAACAGCAAATTTAAGCAATTTTAAGAGCTAAAGAAATACACAATAATTGGTGGTTTGCATTTTGCATTGTTACCCAACCTCAACCGGTCCCTATAAACGAAATTTTTGACTGCACTGATCCTTACTGCTGCTTTAGACTGTTGCTATCTCACCGACAACATTGCTAGTGTTTTGGTTCATTTATTCATCGACGAGTAATTAGTCTGCCTACTTCTTCCAAGCCCAAAATGCTCATTTCCACCTTGTGATGTCACTATCTTGTAGTTTTACCTTTAACAATAGTTTTAGGCTCAGGTGAACTGCCTTACCGATAGAAACAACTCAACTTGCTGTCTTTTTTTGAATAGTTATTTTGATCTTTTGTTCAGTTGAAGTTGCTACAAAAAGTCTCCAGTATGTTCGGTTGCAAAAAGCATTAGAATATGTTTAAATAGGCTAAAATCTTAGTTGTACCTTCAGAATCAGGTCAAAATATCCAATCAAGTCTAGTGAAAGTCTAAACATAGACAATTATGTTACCAGATGACATAACATTACCACACAGATAAAATAGTAGGATGAGATAGGCCTCTTAATGCTTTAATATCCAAATGCAAAAGTTCTTCATGAGTAATTGTTATTTCTTATTCCCTAACCAGCTGAAACGGTTGTTGTTTTTATTAAGGGCCCCATCGGTGGATTTCTCATTAAATTATATGTGGAGCTTCAATACTGAACTGAACAACAGGGTGGCAATTCTTCATGTCATTTTCCATTTTCACACAACAGGTGATAAGCACTCTGCTGATAAACTATCATTTAATGAAATAGTGACCGCCTATAATAGGTTTGCTCTAAGGTTAGTCATTCATCACTTAAACATGCTACAGACAGAGAGAATGTGTTAAATCTAGTGGAATTCATTTATTGTTGTTCCAAGGAAAGAATAGAGACTACTTATATCACAGCGGGAGGAAAATGGAAGTAAACTGTTTGAGTGCTTGGCAATATAAATTGGAGGTCTAAATCCCATTCTCTGGGAAAGACCGTGGTTGGCATTTTCTGTTCATATAAGAGTGTATTAGGCAGCTGGCATACTACAATCTGAAATCTTTTAATTTTAGAGGTTTAAAAAAAAGAGAAGGCCACACACATTATAAGTCCCACAGTGGCATCAGGTAACAAGAAGGACAATTTCAATTTCAAGCTAAGACAGAGTATTTGTCATATAATTAAGGTCGGTATGAAAACATATAGAGGGATTATCGGTCGACATCACAGTGAGTAAATGGCAAAGAAAATCTCCAAACTCCATGTTTGCTATTTAATGCATTTTAGTGACCACCATCGCAAGACAGTAAAAACAGGTGCTGTGTTTCTGTTGTAAAAGTCCTCAAGTAACACTGGAACCTATAAAATGATACTGTGTAGCACCATTATTAACTAGTCTTGGGGGCGTGGTTTATTCTGAGAATATATATAATTTGTCTGTCTGACATTTCATTAAGTCTTCTTAACATGTATTGTTTGTTGGCTTTGTGACCACACTTGTTCAAACGTCCAAGTGTCATTTCTCTTTGGTTACGAGACGATCTGTTAGAAGTCGTAACTGAGTCACATTAACCCAGAGACAAGACAATAAATCTCTTAAAGGAATCGTAACTCAGGCTAACCTTTTCAAACTTGTGCACAGGCGCATCAGGCTTAAAATCGGTGATTCTCCCAACTCAAGTTCATCACCTCCACCTTCTGAACCATCTTTGTCCAAATACTCAACAGATCTATGATGACAGCTTTAACTTGGTTTCCTCATTTTACAGCATGTTTACAGCAATGTCTGAGTTAGCTCCGGGAACATCAGGAATCTGTTTTGGAACTGCTCATTCATTCAATAGGTGCAACTGGGTCTCCACAGGCTGTGTACTTTCTCCTCTGTTCTTCTCTCTGTACACCAACTACTTAGACGCCCCCAAATCCTTATGGGTGAGAGAGCTATTTTATGCAGCTGCTGCACCACCATGGCCACTGGAATAGCTGGAAACACTAATGCCCCGAATATTTACCATTTAGTTCCTACTTGTAAGCCAATACATATTCGAAATTGGATACAAAAAAAAAAAAAAAAAAAAAAAAAAAAAAAAAAAAAAAAAAAAAATACATTTTCCAACTTGTACTTTATTTGTGCTTTGTGGGAAACAATTACATGTTTCATCGAAAATCACAAGTCAAGGACAAAATCGATTGTGTCAGTGATTTGAAATGAAAATGCTCAAAACCGCTGCATTATTAGAGCAGCAAATACAAGAGACACCACCACACTGTTACTTCACTATCAAATCAAATGGTCTATTAGCCGCGCATAGTAACACAATTTTAATATTTCTGCTGTTTTAGTCTTCAGAGGAGGCCCGTAAGAAGCAGTGGCACCTCAGATGTCAGTGAAGAGAACAGCTCTGATCAAATTTGACTTATTCAACCAGAAAGAGAGAGCATTTTGATGAAGTTTGGCTTTGTGGGTTTTTGTAATTTGCTACAGAGGAGAGAAGATTCTAGCGGTTACAAAGAGAGTGCGACACATGAAGAAATTATGATTGATACCAGTAATTACGATGGTAAATGTGGCAGATTAGCAACGGCAATTACATGCTGATTTGAACATATGTAAAGTAGAGATGCTTCTGTGCATGTCATATCCATATGAGCCTGCTGGTAAGTAGAAGTGTATACGATTCATGTCTCCCAAACATTTACATATTCAGTAGATGTGGATTTGTGGTTTTCACTAAGCATAATAAGTGTGGGCTTTTTTTCCTATAATTTGTATGATTCTACAAATTACCATATACTTAACTTTTCCAGTGCAGGATCTGCCGTTTGTCTACATTCGGTGATGCCATTGCTTTGTCTTAACACTTAACACTACCGAAATTAAACATACGTATGTAGTTAGATAAAAAGAAAAGCAGATGATATAGATTAGATCTGTGAAGAGGTTAAGTCGGCTGCTGTATTTCCATAAAAAACAATGGCTTTGTGACTATACAAAGCCTAGTAAAATTGATAGACCCAAAAAATATAATTGATAGTGTAGCATGTATGTTGCACTAGCTCTTCTACAGTATTGGTAATAGCCAGATAGCTAGGTCAGAAGTTCAGCAGAAGTGGAGTGATTCTCTGAGATTGAGACAATAAAGTTATGTATTGTATCTCAAGTTATGATAAGCAAGCCAAAACATTAAACATTGACAAGAAAATGGCCAAGAAGGCTATTCAGTATTAAATATTCACAATCCAGGTTCAGTTCTTGATAGTTCAATTGTCCCGAGCTAAAGACGCGAACAAAGTTTGTGGCTTGTGGTGCATAGAAATCCAAGGGAAAGTGCGAGTGTGAGCAGCTTACAGGACAAAAAGTTCAAAAAGTTAATGGGCGGCTACAAGAGACTCCTCTCTGCCTCACCACCAATAACATGCACGTCAGGGTAATATCCTCCAGCTACGGCAGTGATGACCAAGCCTAGCAAGAACATCTGGAGATGGGTCCCAGAGCGCTGCACTGTGGCGATCACTGCTCCTGAGGAGATGCCCCAGAGGCTGGGTCAAATGCAGAGGACAAATTTCCCTACGGGGACAATAAAGTGCTGTATATCTTAACCAGAGCAGGAGAGACTCTTGAGTTGAGAGTTCTGGGCTTGAGTAGAGAACTGAGCAGGTGTTTTGCCTTTGGTTCAGCTAGACTCAAATCCTAAGCTCGCCATCTGACTTGGTCAATTACTTATTTTTTTGCAAACTTGCACTCTTTTTTGTGGTGGTCTGGACCCGATGGTCAGCTCCTAAAGTTACAACATAAAATGCACTTGATGAAATAACAGAAAAAGCGAAATATGCAATGAAAAGTTACTTTAACCAACCTGTAGCATGTCACACGAAAAGCATTCATCTCGCAGCTAGCAATGCATCTAACTTAACCATGACAAGCCACGCCCCTGAATCTGTAACTAATGTGCAGCCTTAAACCCAAAGCCTGTATAAGTTGCCATGTAAACAAAATATGCATCAGGAACATTTTTGCTGGAGGTATTGAATGTACGACTCATTAGCGCAGCATAGAAATGTCAACAGTTTTGTAAGTATTACCAAACAGCAGAAAATCGCCGCTAATGACAAAGTTACTCGAGCAAACAAAACCATAATGTCGACGACTTCCTCATTTACACAATCAGTAATCAATTTGAAACAGGATCTGGACATTATGTAGAAATCCATTTGCACGGAGGCCCTCCCTGCTGTGGCACAGAGCCGGAGTGTTAGCCGCCCAGATAAACAGATTCTAATGACTCACTTACATAAGGCCCGTACAGTCATTTTCCTGCATCTTCTTCGCCCTCATACAGTTCTAATAAGGGCCATCTTCTTGAGTGCTAAATGTACACTAAGTATCACATAACAGGCCAGACCAACATGCAAGTGCCGGTTACTCATTACAGATAAACAATCTCGGAAAGATGACTCAAGACAACATCACTGCGCTGGAATACGATGCGGAGATTTGGCTGGAAGAAATGGGATCTACGGTTTTCACGGTCCAGGTTATGTCATTTTGAGTTGGGCGTTTTGGGAAATGCAAAGTAGGTGAATTTACAGCTCGGGTACCTGATTTTCACACTGCAGGACAAGAAGTACTGTAATTCTATCAAACTAGTTTCTAGCTCTTGAAAACGATATGCATTCATTTGGGCTCTGAGAATACAGTATATAGCTTCTGTCAGACAGCAAAGTGAATCTGAACTGGACCACCTAAGTAAGACCTGTAGAAACTGCAACCTGGGACCAGATGTGACCCTCAGCATGTTTTAATCAGACACATTTAGTGTTTGTCTACTGTATATACTGTATTTCATTAATTTGATTGACTTGACTGCTTGTGCTCGCCTTCCCTGCTACACCTCCAATTACCCAGAAGCCTTTACTTATAGTGCGTTTCTGTGGCACTCGGAGATCGGATCTTCCTTAAAAGAATTGTCAGTGTTTTGTTATGCTTTAACATAAGCTAACTAAAACACTGTTGAGCTCAGGAGTAACTGGACAAAAAAGTGTGTAACTTAAACAAATCCAGATACACTGCATAAATGTGTATAAAACTCTTTCTAAAATGCCCATAGCTCTTGGCCATGTTAGTCCAGCTAAAAGCTAAATATTCTCATTCACAAATGCTCGGCTTTTGTTGGTATTGGCAATAATACATTATTCAGCTGAACTTTTAGCTCTAAACCCTGGTGGGCAGTGTGGAGAATGTCAGCTTTGCTCAGTTTTCCCATATAGAGTCTAGACAAATGTGATCCGACTTTTAATCAATGTCTCTTCTACTGAATTTTTGACAAACTATATTGATTATTTGCCGGCAGTTCAAACATTTTTCTGAGTGAAGTGAGAATCAGAGGAACTGGATCACCTCTGATGTGACATTGGAGTGAGAGCTGTGTTTCTGGCTTCAGTTTGATGTAGCAGAGTCCAGTGGTTCGACCTTGACCATCTGTTGGTGAGACCAGCCCAAAAGTCCCCCAGGAGCCAGAGGTGCTGCTACTGCTGATGTGGAGGAGGGTAGAGAGAGAGGGGAGAGAGGAGGTCGAAGCCAAATCCACTGAATCTGTGCTGCTAAAGAGAACTTTACAAAAATGTAGACTTTGTGAGTTATTTTCAACACTAAAGAAAAACATGAGTCATGATTTTGATATTGTGTTTTTATTTCATTGAGTCGCAGAAGTACAAATTACAATCAATTTCAATGTTACATATCGTCACCCTATTAAACTAATGGCCTAAGTCATTTTTTCAAGTTTTGGGAAATCACAAAAAACTTCGCCAAATCCAGACTATATGATATTTGTTAAATATTTCAACCAAAAAGGCCTTCACAGTGGATGACTGTTGACATGCATAAAACATTGTGTGTCAATTATTTAAAATTTAAGAATAAAGTGACTTAGGCCATTTTTTCAATTTTTTTTGTCTGACTTAGGCAACTTTACATCTGACCTAAACAGCCCTTTCAGTCCATAATCCAAACTCAAAACTGAAATTATTCTGAGTTAAATCATACAAATGCCACATAAAGTAAACTGGTCAGGAGTCAGACCCTTTTTTCCATTCTCCAGGTCTTCTTTGCTGGGTTTTTGAACTTAACCCATTTCCAACGTCTGGTTTTGCCAGCTGAAAACTCAACCATCAACTGTCTTTTATAAAGTAAACTCAAAACATACTTAACTCTAACCTAAATCGACCAATTGTCAATTTAATCCGACCCTGAGTAGGCATGTCTCTATCCTCACTTGCCCAGCCCTTCTTTTTTGAGTTTTTATACCTATCCCAGTTCTATTCAGTGTTTCATCGAAATCATCATTCTTGGTTATCTTGATTTGTCAAACTTGGGTATTATTGCTTTGTGCTTTTTTGTGTTTGGTTAAAGAAATATTTTGGCTAGTCAAAAACAGGCTGGGACATCAGAAATAGATGCAAAAGCCACCTCAGCTGTCTCCTCATAATGTGAAGGAGCAGTGGCTCTACTCTGAGTTCCTCCTTGCACCGAGCAACCCTGTGAAGGACACCCATTTCAATCTCTTGTATCCACAATCTTGTGTTTATGGTCATTCCCCAAAACTCATGGACATAGGTGAGGGTTGGAACGCAGACTGATGGTAAATGGAGCTTTGCCTTTCAACTCAGCTCCTTCTTCACCACAATGGTCCGATAGAGCGACCTCATCACTGCAGACGCTGCACGATCCTCCTCAGTCTCACCTCCATTCTTCCCTCACTATGAACAAGACCCTGAGATACTTTAACTCCTGCACTTGGGCAGGACCCTGCACCACCTCGAGGGCCAAGGCACCCTTTTCCAGTCGAGAATCATGGGCTCAGATTTTGAGAAGCTGATTTTATCCCCAACCGCTTCACCCTCGATTCAAACTGTCCCAGTGCATGAGGCAGGTCCTGGTTTGAAGGAGCATCAGAACAACATCATCTGCAAACAGCAGAGATGAGATCCTGTGGTCCCTAAACCAGACAAGCTCTGCTCCCTTACTGCAGATAGAAATTCTGTCTATAAAAACAATGAACAGAACAAGTGACAACGGGAAGCCTGGGGGAGTCCAACATGCACAGGGGACAGCTCTGACTTAGAGCAGCTGAACACAGCTCCTGCTCTGGTCGTACAGGGACTGGACAGCCCTAAGAACAGGGCACTGAATGGAGCACTTCTCTGGAGCAGCACATGTGGACTGAGCAAACTGCCATGAACCCTCGAGCACTCTATGAAGAGTATAGAGCTGGTGTTCCCACGACCGTAATGAAAACCACACTGCTCCTCCTGAATTCAAGATTCAACTATCGGTCAGATTCTCTTCTCGAGTACCCTGGAGCAGACCTTATAGGACGACTGACTCTACCTCTTTCTCAAACAGAGGGACCACCATCCAAGTCTTCCAGAGCCCCTTCTTAAAGGGGTCCTATTATATAAAATGTATTATTCAAATATTTTAACCTTGTTATAATGGCCTCCCTTCACAATTAGTTTACTCAAAGTTATATTTGAATTAATTCAGAACTTACCTGTATTTACTTGTTATAGTTCAAAAGATTAATACTCAAAGTGAAGCTTATATGGTTCAAAACTGTCCCATAGTAATTTTCCAACAATAATAATTAGTTATTTAAAATGTTTTGCCTCTTATAGTTAAGCCCCGCCTCTTCATTTTAAGATTTATCAGTTCTGCAGTTTTGAACAGGAAGTCAATAGAGCTGTTTCTGTTTTCAAGCCTTTTTAGATCATTTTTGTGTTTTATAGTGAATATAAGGTAAATTACTGATCTGCAGACGTTCTAGTTTCTTACTAAAAAAAACACAATAGGTTTCTTATAATAGACAGACCACCCCCTAGTCTGACAGTCCAGAGGTACTGTCCCAGATCCCCATGCATTAATGCAAATTAGTAGTTAAACTATACCTTGTGAAATTTGTACTATATTACCACACAAGCCTTTATAATTGTAAACCTAATCATTCACTAGTAGAAACTAATAAAAAAACACATTTTGCAGCTTATTTTGTGCTATAGATTCTGTTTCTTCTTGAAGCAGCTGCCATAAGGAATGCTTGTTAAATTGCCTAAGTCACACTTTTTATCCTAATTATTCCAATATGTTGACTTAGGCCACATATAAAATGGCCTAAGTCTCCCTCTTGACATAGGCCATTGTCCTTTTGGGCACAAAAAGCATGATCCTTCTAACTAAACATTTCAGAAACTTTTTCAGAGATGCCCAGTATTGCTAAGAGATGATTAGGCCAAAAACTCATTTTTGCCAAAAAATGACTTAGGCCATTAGTTTAATTAGGGGTGACGATATTATACTCTTTGTAAGTAGTGCATCTCACAGATTAAATCAAAAAGTCCTTTACAATACAGTATTGCATAAAAATTACTTTTATTATCAAGCAAAAAAGTGAATGGGTCTTGTACCTAACTAAAGATTTGTGTGATAGCT